>OZ018318.1:38038940-38530798 GCA_963969495.1 Ceratothoa steindachneri
ACCCACAGTGACAAAAAAAGAATAAAGCAGCAAAAAGAAAAAAAAGGTAAGAAAACAACTAATTCAAAAACGAGATATTATGTGAGAAAGTTTAGCAAAGTTCAGATAATAAGAAGTAAAAGCAGATAGAACATGAGAGCGTTCGTCAAACCTGTGACTTTTACCCTAAAAAAAAAAAAAAGACCTTTTAAAAGTAATTAAGAAAAGGACTTGCAGATGGGTGCTTAACTCGCATCAGGAGGAAAACACGATGTAAAAAATATTCCTTGAAAACAGAATCATGATCCATCCAACGAATAAAAAATTAAGAAAACAGATGCCTTTCTAATAAGGGACTATAGCAGCTGGTAAAAATAATTAAGATTCGGAAGTGCTGTAATATCTAAAAAAAAGTACATACTACTAAAAGTAAAACAACGCGTGTCCATATATTAAATTTGAAATAATACAAAAAATATATAAAATGAAAAAACACAGACCAATCAATTTTCTGGCAAAGGAGCAGATTTCATTACATTTTTAGGCTATGGTCTTCGTATAACTACGGAAAATTAAAGAAATTCAATTAAAATGCATTATCTAGAGCCCCTTTTAGGTGAAAGACACGACAGAGTTACAATAACAATCATAAAGTGATTAAAATACCCGGAATGGAAATAGATGGATTTTCCATATCTAGCAAAAATAGAACAACTCCAATATTTACCACTTACTATTGCAGCGAGATACCAACAATCTGATGAGACTATCATCCAATACACAATATAATGAAAATATTAAAATTAAAACGCCCTATCTTCCTTTTCGAAGGTCCTAACGTCCGCTGCTGGAAGGCAGGATATAGAATGAAAAAGATATGCAGATAAAACGTGGATACGCGATAAACGGGAATAGAGTATAGATAATTGGAGTCGCATTACCAAATTACATTACAATAAGTCACTCAACAAAGCCAGATTTGATACTTAGCAGCACGTACAAAGCATGCAATCTCCAAATGAAATCCGTAGTCATCATCTGCAGCGACCTGAATGTAATTATGATGCAAATAATCCGAAATCCAATACAGTCCACGATCCTAAAGAGCAAAAGTACTTAGCGCCATTAGGAACATATAGTCCTACCGCTCTGTAAAAAGCACACAAAGTCCAAATGGATAAAAAACTAGAAAAGATAAGCAAAATATAACAGAGGCGGATAAGGTAAACGTCCCGTAGTTACACTATAAGACAATGAAACAGGCAAGATGGACAAATTAAATGAACACGAATGCAAGGAGCATAAAAGAAACATATAAACAAATAAGATACCATGGAGCACAATGCCAATTCTACCTGAAATTACAAAGAGTTTAAACTGAATTGCTAATACTATTCTATAAGCAGCAAAGCACAAAGTGGTATAGATTAATTGAAAGGGGACAACGAAAAATGTCCGTGAAACGTATGGAAGCAATTAGCAGAATACAGTAAAACGCAAAAGTGTAACCATGAAGATAGCAGATGAAAATAGAAAATCTTTCGAACATAAGAAAACAAACGAGCTTAGTCAGGAAACACCGGAAGACATCGTCGGATTTGAGGAGCGTACGGGAGAAGTGGTAAGAGCGCATCTTGGAAACGACACAAAAAGGATAAACTCAAGGCAACCTACAATGAGCATAGGACATTAGACATATAGTAAATAACCTCTTACCGAACCCCATAAAGCCACAAAGATGATGAAAATAGAAGTAGAAAACAATGAAAATTACATCAAGCAATCGAAAGTAAAACCGTCCAGTTTAGAAGATATATAAACGATTATAGATATGAGAGAGAAGGAAAGCTAGGAAACCAAGGAATGAAAATAAATTCAATGAAACACATCGCCCAAAAAGACGAGAAGAAACAAAGAAAAGAAAGTTGAAAGGATAGTAGATGAAACAAGAAGTTTTACAACTGATCGTACAATCTTTTCTAACTATCCGCTCACCTCAACAAATGTACTATCAAAATGTAAAAAAAAAATTGCAAAGGATACAATTTTAAGTCATTTACTGGATAACTAACAAAAAACGACGAGGAAGTAGAAAGCTAAGAAGAACCTAACACAGGTAAGCAAACATGCTACCCTTCCACCAAAACCTAAGGAAGAGGTCAATAGAATATGGAGGAAAATAGAAGAAATTATCTAAATTATATTTTCAGAAAACGAAGGAGGATAATCTTAGGTTATACATCTTATTCCCAACTAAATGAAAAATATTTCGACAGAAAGAGATGATAATAATAAAAATACAAACAAGTAAACGACGAGTTGTGAGATAAGATCACATGAAACTTGAGGAAAACGACTATAAAACTGCATTGAAGCCTCAAAAGAAGAGACGATCTGAGTTGAAAGGAGGCTGACTCTTAAATTAAATCCTGAAAAGAAAACAAAATATAGAGAGTAATGAAAAGGGGCAAGCATATCTATCCAATCGGGACAGCAATGTGTTCCAATTGGGGTCAAGAGGATCACCCCTTCCTTTAACTAATCTAAAAATGGGACATATTACACTAGAATCTAATCTCAATTCTAGATGTGTACCTATTGGTTCCTTAGAGGCTGTCTAATGACGTACTCTGCGACCCTCTAACCTTATCGGGCCTACTTTACTATTCGCTTCTCAAAGGTCTCCGTTTTGTATCTATAAACGCCCCATTCATTGCGCCCCGTAATTGGTTTTCTTCCTTGGTTCACTATACCGTATATCAAGGACGTCTGTACCCAGTGTTAGCCCCGTTATATTAAGAAGTTAGGAGAGAGATGGAGCCTAAGAAATTGAGAAGTGTGGATAATCTCTCTGTTGGAGAAAACTATTAAGGTTAGCAAGAAGAGGAATCTTTAATCAGGCTAAATAGGCATATACGAGTATTTATTTTCTCAGTAGTGTTGATAAATGACCATTGCTGGTAAATCACATATGTGGCTCATTCATTTAGATTCCATTGGCTCCTTCAGCCATTTCTTTTTCCGAAAAAAATAGACAGTCAGTCATTTAATTTTATCGCATTGACATGAAATTGAAAATAAAAATTAGGAAAAATGGCAGAATGCCACATATTAGGAGAAATGAGGGAATAATTTATGAAAATATATACCAACGAAAAGATCACTGGTAAAATGGTAACTCGGTACAGTATCTAACATTCTACTTGATTCTAACCTGCATTTTAATAATTTTTAGTTTTAGAAATTTCACCTTTAGATTTGTAATTTTCTACTCAATATTGTCTCGGGCGGTTTTGTCCTTTCCATTAAACGTTTTCTTTTGCATCATTTTCCAACAACTTTCTTTAATAAATATAAATGGGTTCATTAGGGAACATAATTACTTGTTGAGTTATATCAGTATTCCTATTCAAATCCATCATTCTTTTTCTTTCTCTTCTGAATGTCTGATAATGAGAAGTGATTTATTCTGGATTAATTGCATGCTCCATTACGAAGTTTTGCATTTAGGATCATTTGTGATATATGTGTAAACTGTTTAAGGTTTCTCAAAAATGTTAGCTCCAATTTCCACATACGAAAAAGGTCGAAAATTATGTCGGTCATTCGGTAGTTTAAGCTTTCGGGATAAAATTACTTAATGATTCTCCAAGAATAAGGGAAATAACTGATGGTTAAGAGAGGATTTAAATATTCTTAAAAGCCTTGTAAAACTTTAGACTGGACGTTTGTAAAATTATCCTTCGAGACTCCTCTTTTAAAAGCCTTATTGTTGTTTTAATTTCTAGCCAGGTCATTTTGGTGGCACATCCTCAGTAAACAATCCCATTGATATGCTAATAAATATTTTCAGAGGGGAAGGAAAAGGGACAAAGAAAAGGAAAGGGGAATAGGGAGAAAGAGAGAGACAGAGGGAGAAAGAGGAGGAGAGAGTAAAGAGAAGAGAGAGAGAAGGAGAGAGAGCCGCGGAGAGAGGAGGCACTAGAGAAAGAGATGACAGAGAGAGGAGTGAGAGAAGTTAATTTTCTATTATCTTGATTAAAGATAATAAACCCGTATAATATAAGGGAGGAAGTAAATTGTCCTTGATTATCTCGCGTACGGCGTTCCTAACGCCTCTGGCATTTTGACGTTTCAAACTGCTTTTTCAGCCCCTTCTAATTATGGTATTATTAATGTTTAAACAACCCCTTACTCTGTCCAAAAGAAAGAAAATAGAAAAAACACTATTTTTTTATAAATTTAAAAGATTTTTATTTATGTAATTCATAATAAATCACTGGTATTTTAAAGTATTTAAATGAAAAAAAAATTAATCCTTCAAATTATTGCTTTTCAACCAGGTTTCATAATAATTTTAACTATTATCACTCCCCTTCATCTCATAAAAAGAAAAAAAATACACAAAGACAATAAAGGTTAAATAATAATAATAATAACTCCAAGAATAATAATAATAATTTAAAATCACAGATGGTTTAAACCAGCCACACGTTGGCCCGTTAGAATAAATGAATAGATTACAGTATTTTAGATATAGATATAGAAACACTGGCCTGCGTTTCAAAACTTTTTTTCAAAGGTCATAGATTTTCTAACTGATTAGGAATCATTTTCTTATTCTGAATTTAAGAATATAATTAGTTTTCTTTGCTCAATTTATATTAGAACGTATGTATATGCTAAAATAGCACTATCATCTCACCCTCTATTATTTCACTTTTGTAACATCCAGTGATGATTTACCATACATAACCTATTTTATTGATCTTTTCATGTCTTGATTTGCATAGCAATGGATCGTACGTGTAAGAATGATCCGAATAGATTTTGTTAAATTTGCAGACATGTCGCTCTACCAGACCGTCACGGATTTTCAAAAAATGTCTGTCATGCTTACTTTGGAGTAAACCTTTGGACAAAAATAGCCATTTGCTCTAATATTTGCTGCAAAACATGTGTTGAAAATTTACTGGATTGCAGTAATAAGAAAAAAAAGAGTATGCCATTTAGTGTTCCAATGGTATCGAGGGAAGGCAAAGATCACGTTAGCGACTACTACTTCTGCATGACAAATTTAAAAGGCAACAATCTCAAGAACAAGCACCATGTTTAATATGTCAATGTTATTTTTGATATAAAATCAGTCTCACATGGACCTTATCTTCCTTTTGCTGAGCATGATTTTACCATATGTTCTAGCTCTGATTCCAAGGCTAGTGTCACTACTGATGCAGCTGAGTTTGATGCATACAAGCCTGAAGAGGGCGATCAACTGGTTTTATTTACGCAACCCCAACTCAACGACCTGACACGAGACCTGAACCTTACCAAAAAATATGCTCAGCGATTTGTTTCACGTCTTAGAGAGAAATGTTTGGTGGTACCAAAGACAACATTCTCTTGGCAACGAGATCGCTAAGAAGATTTTAGGAAATGTTTCTAAGTTTGATGAAACCTCTTTAGTAATCTACTGTTATAACATTGGTGACCTGCCCAACTTAATAGGCCTGCAGTTCTTCTTAATAAGGCAATACGTTTTGATCGATCTCTTTTGGATACGGAGCTGTAATGTAAAAGAACCTGCAATAGCATTGGCTTCTCTCAACTACCAGGAAAAGAAATGGCTGATCTGTGGAGATCTTAAAGTTGTTGGACACAACCTAAGCATTCAAAGTGGATACACAAAGTGTTTATTTTGAAAGTTGTTGTGGGACAGTCGGGCGGACAACCAGCATCACCTCAGACAAAACTGACCGTAAAGACAACGATTACAACCCGTTGCACACAACATTATGTCCTATCATCTAGTTGAAGCGAGGATGATATTTATTCCACCCCTATACATCTTACTCCGTCAAGAACTTTGTCAAGACAATAGGGATGGAAAATAGAAACTCAAGGCAGGTGTATTTGATGGTCCTCAAATAAGGAGCTTATGAAGTATAACAGTTTTGAAGAAGACCTGAATCTTGCTCTACTCTTTTCCTGCTTGCCCCTAAGTCCGTCATTGCAAAATTCCTGGGCAACCACAGAAGTCCTCTATATGAGTAAGCAGCTGATAAATTAATAAAGAATTTCCGCAAAATGGCGTAAAAATGTCAGTGAAAATGCATTTCCTTTGGTCCAATATAGCCTATGTATTTTTTCGAGAATTAAGGAGACTTTAATGAAGGGCAGAGTGAGCATTTTCCCCAAGGGCGCCACGAAAGGCGCTAGGATGACATTTTTATGGCTGTCTACTGCTGGTGCCTAAAAAGGGATTTGGTGTCTGCTAAACAAAATCGGTGGCCCTGAAAAGGACTATTGAGTAGCGTTTTTTGTATATTTTACTCTTTTTGCTGTCAATTAGAACATTCTGTAGACCTTCTAAGTATAAATTAATAAAAATATTACTATCGTATGTATATTCGCCTACAAATAGATCGGAATATAAGAATTTCTGGCATGTAGTTATATCTAAAAAACTTGATCTGATTAGATAAAATGAGCATGATTTTTGGATTCAGCGCCAAAAACATGTCTATAATCAGGTATTATATGTTAGACATTGAAAACACGCAGACCAGTGTAATAGATCTCGCTGAGAGTCTAACCCATCTCACGTTTCCCTGAACATGTAAACCAAGAGAAAAAAATCACGTTCTAATAATTTAAATTTATGGAATATATATATATATATATATATATATATATATATATATATATATATATATATATATATATATATTATTATTAATTTATTCTGTCTCTGTGTGTTTTTCTCGGCAGACAGGTACCAGCAGCTTTGGAGTTTTTAAAAGGTTTTCACTACTTGAAATGATCAGAGTCTGTGAAGGGTAGGGGAGTGGGACACAAATGTGATTAAGGGGATGACACATACGAGGGGTGGTCAATAAGTTTTGCAATTCGGTTATAAGGAAAAAAGATATGAGGAAAAGGGTTTTATTATTTTTCAATATAACTACCTTCAACTTCAATGCACTTGCGCCACTTGTCTCCGAGGCTTCGAATTCCCGACAACCAAAAATCTCCCGACTACTGTTCAATCCACTACTGGACGACAAGCAGGACATCTTCATCGTCCCCGAACCGGCGTCCACGCAGTGCAGCCTTGAGCTGGCGGAATAAAAAGAAGTCGCTAGGGGCCATATCTGGACTGTAGTGGGGATGGTTGAGCTTCTCGAATCCGCACTCGCGCCGGGCAGCTTGTGCCATTCTGGCCTTGTGGACTTTGACGACGTTGAAGTCGATCATGGGGCGTGAGTTTTCTAGGGACCCAACGGGCAGAGACCTTAGTCATGGCCAAATTGTCGAGGGTGATGTTAATAACACTTCCATGTGATATTCCAAGTTCTCGCTCGATTTCTTCGACCTTCACCCGTCGATTTTCGAGGATTATCCTCTCCACACGGGCCACATTTTCCTCATTGGTTACTTCTGACAGGCGTCCTAGACGGGGGTCATCTTCAAGAGACTCACGACCCTGACGGAATTCCCTATTCCAGGAAGGGGCGGTGTCGGTGTACACTGCAACCATGCATTCGTGGATGTCTTATGCATTCTTGCCTTCCTTGGTCAAATATTTGTTCACTGCGCAATGCTTAACCTTCTCCATTGTTGAAAACTTTGTGACTGACGATCTGCGATCAGCTACTGCTTCTTAAATAGACCAGGCAGGAGCCTTCGGCTGCAGGTCCTGACTTGTCATAACTTGTCCTAACATTCCCCCCCATCAGCCATCTCCCTTTCTCTGTTTTGCCTTACCGATTCGCAAAACTTATTGACCGCCCCTCGTTTTTTCATTATTCACTTTTCAAATTCTTTCGTTCAAAATTCGAATTTTGGGTTTTTGGATATCATTTTATTTTTAAATTTGATGCACTTTTATGGTGTAATTATTCTTTTAGTAACATGCAAAGAACATGGGGAAAAGTAAGATAATGCAAAATTGTATGCATTCGAGAAAAGTTTTTCTTAGATATTTAAACTTAATTTGTGAAAAAAAAAACTACCCCATTGAATTTTATATCATTTTTTTGCAAATATTTTGCACATTTTTCTAGTATATATTTTGTTATAGCAAGATGCAAAGAATATAGTGAAGATTATGATAATGCAAAATGTTTTACATATGTGTAAATTCTCCGTAGATCTTGAAAGTTGATTTGTGAGCAAAACGCAAAACCATAACATGCGAATTTAAATATTTGCTAAAAAATAACCTTACCTAAGAACTGGTTTATATTATTAGTATCATTTGAATATAGCTGGACGTAAATTCCAGGGCATACAGAGCACCCAAACTATTCCACCTAACATCTCCCATCCAACTGAGAACAAAGCCTATATTTGACTATGTGTGTAAAATATATGTTTCATTCCGCCATTAAAACAGCTTTTAATCAACCTAAAGAAAAGTGATTTCATATAATTACTAAATCATATATGAATCTTTTGGTCCCAAATTGAGTTCGAATGTTAAATTTATAAATTCTAATGCCATTTTTATGATATCAGGTTGCAAAGGGGGTGTTCTGAAAGAATCCCTCTATCTCAAAAACGGCGCCGTAGGTTATTATGATTTTTGAAGGAATATAAGGGCTTTTAATGAGCTTTAATATCTTATATGATGATTTAACGTAGTATAAAATTGAAAAAATAAATGTTGTATCTCCTTAATTTTGCAACTGATGTGGGCCTGAATGTGATTTATATTAGGGAGGGTGTGAGCACGTATGAGATTCAAATTGCTGGATGGAGAGAGGGGATGATGAACATGAATTAGATTAAAATTGTAGTGTGTATTACAAATGAGATTCAATTTGAGGATATCAGCACAAATTAGATTTCAATTAGAAGAATAAAAATAGGCATAATTTTCAAATTGCGGGTATGTAATACGAAAAAGATCCAACTAACCAGGATTGTTAGCACCAGAGAGATTTAATTTGGCAAGTAAGTAAATATCTATGAGCTTCTAATTATTTAATAGTATCGGATTCAAATTGCAGGGCCTGATATTGTTCAAATTGCATGCAATGTCTGCCCGAATTTTATTGAAGTTGCATGAAATATCTGTCCGAATTTTATTCAAATCACGTGAGGAGGGGATGAGCATAAATGGAATTCAAATTGCTGATGATTTAAGATTGAATGTGATTCAAATTCCAGGAGTGTAAGAGGGAATAGGATTAAAATTGTAGAGTTGGAAGTGTGAACATTAAGGAGTGTATTCACATGCTAGATTTAAATTCCGGGAGATGTCAGCAAGAATAAGATTCAAATTTGGCACTAAGTAAGCACGAATGAAATTGAAATGTACGTGAAGATTTTCACGAATGAGATTGAAATTGTGGGTGATATAAGCACGAACAAGATTCAAATTGTGGACGAAGCGAGCGCGAATAAAATTCAAATGTAGGCGAGAGTAATCACGAATGAGGTTGAAATTGTGGGTGATGTAAGCCCAAATGAGTTTCAAGTAGTTTAAGACAAAGTACGATGAAATATCGTTCATCTTTATTGAGGCAAAATGTACATTAAGGATGAATTACCCGAGTACAACATTACATGTATTTATCT
The DNA here is from genome assembly GCA_963969495.1 of Ceratothoa steindachneri. Taxonomy (NCBI): domain Eukaryota; kingdom Metazoa; phylum Arthropoda; class Malacostraca; order Isopoda; family Cymothoidae; genus Ceratothoa; species Ceratothoa steindachneri. Next base: position 38,048,505 of record OZ018318.1, read on the forward strand.
GAGCTTAGTATTAAGAGTTTAGGCGGCTTACGCAGATGGGCATTCATTTGTATCGCTGTGTCGTGGTATCGTAAGTGGATACCTGAGCAGCTGTGAAGGCAATTACGTTGCAGGCGGCCGAGAGATGACCGGCTATACAAAGCTAATGAGGTGGGACAGTGAGTCCCTCTTGGTTTCTGGATTTTTAAAGCGATTAAATCCTGCGAATAAATGAATAGATTACATTTTTTTAGATATAGCTATAGTAACACTGGTCTGCGTTTCAAAACTTTTTAAGGTAATAAGTTTTCTAACCGTTTTAAAATCAGTTTTGCATACTTAGCAAATATCTGAACCTGAGACTAAGCGTGGATTCCATGCGTAAAGGGTGCCTACTGTTCTAATTCCCAAGCAGGAGAAAGGGCCCCGGCGACCGTACCACGACCCAGCGGAATTCACCCTCTTCAAAGACGAATGACGGTACGTGGCACACTGAAACAAAAGTATATCTCCTATCGAAGTGAAGGTGCTCTGCTCCTGCCTAAAGGACGTATTTAAAGCAAGACGGAAATGGAAGATATCATGTCTAATGGGGAATTAGGGAGGCCTAACTTGAAGTATCCCCCGGGGGCATACTTCGAGCAGAACTTCTTTGTAACGATGGGCTTCGCCTTTCCGGAGATACAACTCCTGTGTATTTTAGCTGAAGAAAGATAGCCTACATTTGACTCGCATGGCGAGTCTTATCTCTTGCCTCACATGGATCCTTTGTCTGGTGGGAAGACCTGGGAAATGGAGTTCCTTGTCCTTTGGATGAACCCTAGTCTTTTACATGTCCCGCCTAACGTTAAATAATGAGAGGGACCATATGCGCCCTAGTGCTATCCTCATCACGGTGTTAAGCTGAAAATTTGCCGGAAATCAGTTCACCACACTTTCGGATAGGAGAGTGTGCGCATCTTTCATGTCTGATTAATCAATAAATGTGAGCAACCACTTAGCCTTAAGGAAATTGGTCGTAGGAGGATTGGTCCTGGTTTTATCCCGGACGGTCCTTGAGCCCGGGAGTAACAAGCTTTATCAGGGAGGTGCCCTGTGGAACGGGATACAACTCGCACAAGAGTTTCTAATAGGTGCGATGACAACCATTTGTGTATTCCTGGAGGAGACAGAGCAAATGGTGCTTTGTTTAGCTGAGATGCGTAGGAATTTTTGGGTTGGAAAAAGCGTGATTCGGCTTTCATCTTGAACAGCCATGACTTCTTTCTCTCAGCAATTCACACATTTGGACGTACATGAAAGGAAGTGTCATGTAAATTCGTAGTTGACTTGAGTTGGCACATCTAAAAAATTAATTTTATGGCCGAAGCGTTGACAGAAATAATATGTCCAAGAAAATTGGCCGTAATCATTTTCGCCGTAAGACAATTTGTCTGCAAGGAAAATTCGCTGTAAAGAAACAACAAATTACAAACAAAAATGATTTAACTCAATCCTAAGATCTTTATATAAGTCATCCTTGATCTTAATCAACCAACTAAACCGTCAACAGAGAGGTAACCATCTAACCAACTGACCAGTTCAAAAGAGGTAATTTCTATATAATTAAGCTATCTACTTCGCAGATTACTCGTGTGCCTCCTTTGATGAATAATTTCATGCACCAACTCCTAAGAATGGCTTATACTGTGGAAATTAGCCGCGGCGATGTGGAATTATTCGATGATATGAAGTATATTTACCGAATTAAGAGAAAATACGTCGAAAAAGACTTATTGGAAATGCGTAATTCAAGAATGCAAAAAAAAATGCATACCGTGCTGAGAGACGATAATTTATCAATAAATAAAATATTCGGTGAACATTTTAATATTTCTGAACCCTCGAAACCCAAGGTTAACAAAGCAAAAGATAAATTAAAATCAAAAGCTACAAATTCACAAACCTCTGCGCGATCTTTAATTTCCAATATTTGATCAAACTTAGATAACAACGCTTTAACTTTGATGCCGTATGTTGACATTTTCTTGAAATATTAAGGTTGTACGCAAAATAAAAGCCAAGCACCTAATTCCAACCGCATGAACTGGATACACAATTCTAGATGAGTGTAAATTTATCGAAAATTGTGACCAGTTTCTATTATATGATAGTGGTGAAGATGATGAAGACAGAATTCTAGTTTTTGGCATGGAATTGGGGTTAGATGACCTTTTAAATGCTAAGAATGGAGCTTTTAACGGTACTTTTAAATGTAGCTCAGGTATATATTATCAGTTATACACGTTACATATTAGCATCCCACGTCTTTTGCTTTTGCTTCCCAGTAAATCAGAAGGAACGTACAGCAGAATTTTCTGTGCCCTAAAGGACTAACGCCCAGCATTAGATCCTGAAACTTTAATGGTCGAGATCAAGAAAGCCACTATCAAGGCTTTCTCTAACATATTCACAACAACAACTATTACTAGTTGTTTATTTCATATGGCAAATAATATTTACCCTAAAATGGTTGATATCAGATTAAAGATGAGCTATCAAACAGATGCTAAATTTAACACGAAAATTCAATGCTTCACAGCATTAACATTTCTTCCACTTAACGATGTTATTGATGGATTCATCGAATTGACCGATAAAGATTATTTTCCCCCAAAATTGGTATCTTACTGTCGAGGGAAGAAGGCGTGTGACCAAAAAGTCTCTAAACGTACACACTACTGTAGGCCAGGCAGCCACTATCTGCTGCGCTGGGTTACAATTTAATTGGGCGAAGATAAGGACCTTCTCCTTTACTATTTTTTAAATATGCTGAAGGGCGGTGATCCGTTACGATCACGAACACCTTTTCTAATAAATACATTTTAAATTTTTGGACACCCCACCTATCGCAACAGCCTCATCTTCTATAGTCGCGTAGTTCTTCTAACGCGGCGAGAAATTCCAGCTCTTGTATCCCATTGGATTGCTGCACTCATCATCGTATTGCAACAACACGCAACCTACTCCTTCGTTGCACGCATCGGTCCTGATTCCGAAGGGCTTGGACGGATGGAGAATCTTAGAATAGGGGTAGACGTGAGCCTATCCTCAAGTTTGCTAAAGAGCGCGGATGTCTTGAGGTTTTACACGAGGGGATCTGGCAAGTGTTCCTTTAACAGGGCGATAAGTGGAGAAGCTAAGACGGCAAAATTTTGGACAAAAAGGAGCAAATAGGCCTGCTGGCAATAGCATTTTATTTATCTTCCTGTGGGTGCGTCTGGTTTTCCCCGATATGAAACCCTAAATAACCAATTGAATCATAGGAAAAATGTCATTTACTAGGCCCAATGGTCAATCCGTGTCCCTCTAACCTCATGAGAAGGGAGCGAAGGGAGACTAGGTGATGTTTCCATGTAGGTGTGGCAATGTACATATTAGCGAAATGAAACGACAAGTTACCAAGGCCATCCAGGATTCGCCGCATCATTTTATTTAAGTTACTGGAGGCAGTAACCAAACTGAGAGGAAGACGCCTAAATTGCATTAGGTCATCATTCTCTGTAAGGAACGCAGTGGAGTTCCGAGCACTATCCTCAGATAAATTTGGACTCTCCAAACGGGTGTAGGTTCTGAACGATGAGCGGGGTTGGTTCCCAGTCAAAAGCCATCACGGAATTTAATTTTCGGAAATCTACAGACATTCTGAATGTTAATCGGGCTTCTTACCATTACAATGTGGGAGCAAAAATCAGAGGTGGAGGGCTCAATAATACCCAATTTTAATAAGTTTTCCACTTCTGAATGATGCACAGGCAAGAAGTACGATTTAGTTCGAATAGGCTCCTGGGTTTTCAGAGAGATGTCATGTACGAAATGACGCACACATCCTGACTTTTCCGAAATCACATTCTTAAATTCAGCTAATAACTTCTGCTCACTTGAGAACTCCTTGTTATGAGGGGATGCAAATTCGGAGGCATAAGGGGTTTATAAAGGCATGGTGGTGCAACCTCTGTTAAGCCCTAAGACGTCTTAAAAACAGGCTGGGCGACAGGATTACGGGAGATCTGTGGGTTCTGGCCGATTAACACGGCGGAGAACTTAATGGAAACTGCAAAGGCTTTCACCCTAACGCTAAAATATTTGCATTCTAGGTAGCAGCGCACCACGGAGAACCCGTTAGCGCGCCCAAAGTAGTTATGGACTACTGCATACATATCGTAGTCGGGACTTACTGGGGAAAGCAATTTTTTCGACACTACGAAGCAAGTGCATCCAGTGTGCCGTGGTATATCCACTCTATACCATACACTACTCCTATATTATGTGGATGGGGGAGTGACTTAATTACCTACTGCAACGCAAACCGTTGAAGGAATATTCGCAGGGATTATCGACAGACTAAGAGGTGACACTTGAGGCGTTGGCCTTCAAATCCTTAATAATCAAACAGAGTGCATAAAACGTTGGCGAGATTTACTTGAATAGGCCGTGAGTCTCGCTCAAGATTAGTTAGAGATGAAACAACAAAAATACAATTCATTTAGAAAGATTAAAACAAGAATAATAATAGACAAAAGGAAATTATTTAAATTGAAATAGTCTTGTGCTAATTATTATGAGGAGAGATTTTCAAAATGGAATTATTGATTAATGTAACTAGGCTCAGGTCAAAAGGAGTAACTTGACAACACTAATAATGGAGGGGGTTTCATTCTTATGGGTCGATGACTTCGAGGAAGGTAATCTTGCAATGAGGCTAGTGTGGAACGATTCGAGTGAAAGTTGATTCATCATTTAGCAGCAAGTGCGAGACAGGGAGACTCTTTCGCACCTAGTCACCCGGGGGGGGGGGGAGAGGGACTTAAGATGAGTTCACGGGATTAAGAAATATTTCCCCAACTTGCTCAGAAGTAAAAAAATCGAGAATGTTCAAACGGGAAGTGACGTGGTCCATGGCGCGATACCATAACACTTGGTCTCTGATAAATTGGGGAGTGGGTCACAGGTTGTTCTTTTACACCCCTCCCTTCCATATGATGGAACTTTTCTGAGAGAAGGCAGAACAAGGGACATCGCAAGTTTGGATAGGAGGAGTTATTATTAAGGCGTCATCCAAATTTAAAAGAAGGAACTGACCTATATTCGACAAGCTTACAAAAATGTTATAATAGTGATCTAAGCAAATATTAATGTAAATAAGTATAGAAAAAAAGAAATACCTTTAAATTAAGGAGCAAAATTAGATCGTTGTCCAAAATGGTAGTGGAACAACACCACACACCCAAAAAACAAGGACTATATTAAATAAGTATCTACAGGGAGCATTGATATACAAGGGCGGTCATTAAGTTTTGCAATTCGGAAATAAGAAAACAAGATATGAGGAAAAGTATTTTATTATTTTTTCACTATAACTACCCTCGACTTCAATGCATTTGCACCACTTGTCCCTGAGGCTTCCAATTCCTGAAAAACAGAAATTTCCCGACTGTTGTTCAATCCACTCCTGGAAGGCGAGCTAGACATCTTCATCGTCCCCAAACCGGCGTCCACGCAGTGCAGATTTGAGCTAGCGGAATAAAAAGTCGTCGCTAGGGGCCAGATCTTAACTGTAGAGGGGATGGTTGAGTTCCTCGAATCGGCACTTGCGCAGGGCAGCTTGTGCAATTCTGGCCTTGTGGACTTTGATGACGTTGAAGTCGATCATGGGGCGTGAGTTTTCTAGGGACCCGACGGGCAGAGACCTTGGTCATGGCCAAATTGTCGTGGATGATGTTGATAACACTTTCATGTGATATTCCAAGACAGTACGATTTCTTCAACCTTCATCCGTCGATTTTAGAGTATCATCCTCTCCACATGGGCCACATTGTCCTCTTTGGTCACGTCTGAGGGGCCTCCTGGAGGGGGTTCATCTTCAAGGGCCTAATGACCATGGCGGAACTTCCTATTTCAGCGAACAATGGTTGCATAGAAACAAGCGGTGTCAGTGTACACTGAAACCATGCCTTCATAGACCTCTTTTTCACTCTTGCCTTCCTTGGTCCAAAATTTGATCACTGTGCGGTGCTCAACCTTCTTTATTGTTGAAAACTTCATGATTGACGATCTGTGATCAGCTACTGCTTCTTACATAGACGAGGCAGGAGCGTGCGGTTGCAGGCCCTGACTTGTCATAACTTGTCCTAACACCCCCACAAACAGCCATCCCCCTTCCTCTGTTTCGCCCTACCGATTGGTAAAACTTATCGACCTCCCCTCTTACGTACAGAGTTAAATCAAAAGAAAAATAATATATACATGATTAGCTGATGAGTTTAAAGTCGACCTATAATTTAGTGGATTAGTCAGCATTGTCGGCTAATGGATTCCGGCTAAGTTTAACAGCTATACAATTTTCGGTACCACGTATATACCAAACTTTAAAATAATATTGTCGGAGTATCAAATGCCATCGCATTATCCGTGGTTATTGCTCTTAGTATTTCCGAGGTACGAAAAAGGGCGATGGTCAGTCTTGACAATAAACTCTTTGCCTATTAAATACATGCTAAACTTGGTAATACTCCATACTATAGCTGAAGCTTCACGTTCTATTACCTATTAATTACGTTCACGGGGTGGTAGCTTTCGGCTTGCGTAAGCCACCGGGTGGCTTTCACTTTCGTCGGAGTATTGCAGTAGCACTCACCCAATTCCTTCGTCACTCGAAACCGTCCGGATGCCGAAGGGTCAAGAGGGATTAGGGAGCCTCAAAATGGGGACGGACGCTAGCTTGTCATTGTCTCATAGAAGTATAACCTATCTGCACCTAGAGGGCCAAGTGTACATAAACGTTAAAATCCCTCTTAAGAGTGAGCGAGAGTAACGTACCTAAAGAAGAGGGGCGTGAGAATGTTAGTTGTCGGACTAACAGCCAAACTGCCGAAGCTTTGATCTCTCTGCCGCATTGGTAGTCCGGAGCGAGCTGCTGTGCCAAGGTAAGCACTAAAGGCCATTATGCAGAAGTCAAAAGATCCGATTACCTACGAGGCCCAGAGGCCCGCAGTTATAGCGGCCCCCAAAATTGGTGCTAGATCAAAAAGAAAACCAAGGATTGTGACGGTCGTCGGTCCCTCGGATTAAGAAGCCGACCTGAGCTCCGCAGTGCCACCCTCCTCTCATTCCTCGCATTTCCCTTAGCGGCCTCGCTCCGTCCCCATAAGGTGGGGCGGTCGCCGACCTATAAATAAGCCTGTAAGGAAAGAAAGAGGATTATTATGATTCGGTGAGAGACGATAGAGGACCATATCGAGGAGATCGGTCCCTTACTCTGTTTTGAAATCGTCACGTTTTATATGGCGCCATACCGAAGTATCCTTCACAGGCTTGGTAAGAATCCTGGCTGGACCATCATTGGTAGTTTCAAACAGGAATTTCGCAAGTAAGAAAAAGAAGACCCGGTCACCCTCGAGTGACTCTCAAATTGCGATCTTAATAACGGAGAGAAAAGAAGAATCAATACCCGAGAAAGTTCCATTTTCAATTACATTCAAAATCACCTCACATACCCCCACACACATATCTCGTGGAAAAACTACAATTGGCATCTGCCACTAAACGAAGTCGGATGCAGCCAATATAGCGACATCCGTCAACCCCTGATCATTTCAAGTTCATGTAAATCAAAATAGCTAGTTACATTCGTTTTGGTTAAATAGGAATTTTTATCCTGCACCCAAGCTAACTAAAGGAGGAATAATATTTAGTAATGCCTGTTATATTGTTAGTTAAGAATTTAGGAACGTATATTGTGGATAAATGCTGTACAAAAAGGGCTACCTAAATAACTAACTAGCAATTGGCTTATTTACGTGTAGCCTACCTTCTTTGCGTTTAGAAGAAATCACATAAGAAATAGTCCCTAGTTCAAAGCTAGATAACTATTGTAGGAGAATCGTCACTCCCCCGTTCTCTCTCAGTGGAGACACGGGAAGGTAACCGCAAGAACTTTCGGGCCAGGCAACGAGGGTCAAACTCGAAACCACAGCGCCTCGCCACTCGTCGCTATGAAAAGCCGAAAGGTTGTAAACTGCAAGATCTTCCCTACGAGAGTATATTCAATTTCACCTCGAAAGCCAGCTGGAGCATAGTTAAGAGTTGATGAGAAAAACCGTTGAAATAACAACCCTCCTGCGGCCCGTCCACAAGCCCCCGCTCCTACTACCCCTACCCCAGTGGGTTGACGAGGTATAAATAAGAAACACTTAGGACAAACTAGGTAGAATACGTCAGTCTACAGGCTACGAAGTCCCCGGATAGAAGCCGGGATACCGAGACTGCACAGATAGAATACTTGAGTCGCCAGACTAATAAGTCTCCTGCAAGAGAGGCAGGGCTACCTAGGGGGCTAAGAAGCAGATCATACTGGAGCTAGTCCCTGGTTATCAAACCGAACGTTAAGTTAACTTGTTCAAGGTTAACTTACTCTCGTCAGAGAGACTCCTCCTATCCTGGTACATCGTAAAAGCCAGGGAAATTCCTCGCCCTTGAGGAATTACGAAAAGAAGAGGAAGAAGATTCCACCTCATAAGTTAACTTAGTTGAGGAACCAAATTCAACTTATCCGCGTCAGAGAAACCCCCCCTCCGTTATCCTCTCTCTTAAGGAAGACTGGAACTAAGAAGAAGCTCATCCTTGAGCTAGTTCCTGGTTACCAAACCGACCTATAAGTTTACTTGTTCAAGTTCAACTTATTCTCGTCAGAGAAACCCCTCCTCCCCGATCCTCGCCCTTGAAGAAGATCCCCCGAGTTCAGTCCTCGCCCATGAGGAATTACGTAAAGAAGGGGAAAAGCTCCCCCTCAAGCCCGTTATCCGGTGGTCACACCGAACTCTAAGTTAACTTGGTTTAAGAACCAAGTTCGACTTACTCTCGCCAGAGAGTAAGTCGCCTAAAGCACCGTGATTGTGCTCCCCCTTGAAGGCCCCCTTCATTGAATACCCTCTTGACCCCATCTGCTACACTCGCCAAAGTACCCCGTGATCTCGACTACCTCCAACAATCTGGTCGAAGCACGCGTCAAAGGTCATATCAGATTCCTGTGGTGTCTGGGGCTCATTGAGTTCAAGGTCAAACTCAAACCTGCCGCCAGAGCAACTAAGGTATTTAAACTCCAGAAGAGACAATTTGCCTAAATCTTATATATTAAAGTGCGTATCGAATTTAGCCAATTTTAGAGGGTCAAGTTAATTGAAGTAATTATTGTGTATTATAATATTTGAAGTATTTCTGTGGTTATGTTTTTTTTTTGTGTAGTAACTTGTTAAATTTAAAATACAAGTTTATTTTGGGAATTCCTTTGCGTTTCTTTATATCCTTATGTTTTTAAAGCGGCTCTTTTTTAAAACAACAAAATTAGCACTCTTAGAACAAAGCCTACTTCATCAAAGAAGTATATCACGAGCACAAAGAATACCACGACAACTGTATTCACCCTTTTGAATCTAGTGTAAATATTTTGTGAGTTTATGGGTAAATTTAAAATATATATTTATTTTTGGATAATGCTTTGTGTTTAACTGTATCCTTTACACGTTGAATGGCTCTTTCTTTAAAACGGATTAAACGCTGTGGCACTCTCAATAATAAGGTAATTAAAAAGTCCCTTCAGCTAGCCTCGGTATTGTTCCCCTCCCATTTATTAATACCAGACGGTCGCGTTGAAGTCATTGAATATATGACTCTCTCGCAAAGAAAATAGGAGGGAACTCAACAACTACAATACTACGACACCTTGAGTACCTGGAATCTGGCAGTAGCTTCGGGATTTCATGAATGAAGATCTGTGGATTACTTAAATGGGCGCAAATAGACGCGAAGATAGGGATAAATCTACGGTTTAAGGAGGTCAATTCCACGAATGACCTCAGCTGTTTCTTCGTGCAGGGATGGGGCATCTCGACAATGGCTCTGACCCTTTTGTCCTGTGGGCCCATCTTATTTTTCCCAATATTGAAGCCCAGATACTTAATATTATCATACGTAAAGTTGCAATTACTGGGGCTAAGGTTGATCCCGTGCTCACGAAGTCTAATAACTCGGGCGCGGAGAACTATCACGTGTTGGTCCCACGTAGAGGTAGCCACATAAAGGTTGTCTACATGCAGTGACTAACCCGAAAGGAAGTCTTTTAAACTTCATAAGGCCCTTGTAGGTGGGAAAAAAGTATACATACGTGCGTTTTTACGGAGGGGAACTTGATAGTAGGCTTTGCAGAGGTTCAACTCCGAAATAAATTTAGCTTCCTCAAAATGGTGGAGATTTTCGTCAATAAGGGGGATAGGTTCTGCATTAAACACCTTAGCCGAATTCAATTTTTGAAAATCGACCTACATGCAAAAAGTTTGGCGGGGCTTTTTCAGTGAGAACTTTGACTCGGTAAAAGATATTCCTGATTCTAAGTCCACCCCAGTGCAAGATACTCTTAATACAGCACCTGCTCCTAAGGACTCAAAAAAAGGGAGGAACAACCTTCTTCATTTCGAGTCACCGGGACAGCGAAATCTTTTCGCATTTTTCGAGAGGGTAAATGAGTTTACTCTATTCTCTCGTTTCCAAAGAGATGAAAAAACAGGAAAAGAAGATGAAGATGGTTTTCTCTCATTCCGAGGGTTTTTTCGGGGCCTACAGGTCCCCAGCCAATTTGGCAGAAAACCTGTAGCTAAGGATTTCATGTCTGACCTAGAGGCTCCCTCAGGTGGAAAAAGTAGATCTATAAAAATTACGAAAGTTAAGGCGAATAAAGCTTCGACGACACTAGGGCCCCACATCAAGGTATCATTTGGCTTTTACGAACCTGTCAGCCTCAAATGCTCGCAGTGATTTGATTGAATTATGCTAAGATGCTGTACAAAAGAGATATGTTCCATAAACAACAGGTTCTTGCGAAGATAGTTGATTGTTTTTCAGACGAGGGCTTTCTTATGAATATGGCTAACCGTAGGCAAGCAGGTATGATAATTGCCATTTGGAATGTTAATATCGGCCTGGTCCATAAAGCGCCTCAATCTACTATGGATTTGGTAGAAGTATTAATTACCTGAAGGAAATCGTGGATATTTCCTTTAAGGAAATAAATCATAGAGGAGCTGGCCGACCAGGCCCCTGCCAATATAGAACCTTTGCCAGTGACATAGTTACAGAGATGTTGCGGAGTTCGCCGTAAGAATATTGGCCGTAATGGTTTACGCCGTAAGACAATTTGGCCGTAAGGAAAAATCGCCGCAATTTATTTTCTTCAATTGACGATAAAAGGCATTATATAAGCATTAAATAGCCTGGTCTTTATAAAATGGTGAAAATATTATATAAGACTTCATTCTTTGGTAATATTCAGTAATATAATTTCTGTAAAAAATATAATGAGACATTTAAATGATCAAAATATATACATATGAGCATAACATATGGCAAGCCTTTATTCATTCATAAAAGTCAGTGATAAAATATCTTAAAAATAACAATGATGCATTTAAAACGTAGGTAAATTCCATGCGATGCTGCATAAATAACACTGTGTAACACGAATTTTGTCTTTGGGTTGCAACTGTTATTTTCTATTTGCTTGTGTCTAGTATACATGAAAAAACTGTTATTTATTTCAAACTCTGCCCTTTTGTCCAGGTTAATGATATTTATCGTATATAAAATTAACCTATTCTCTTTGGAAGGAAGTGGCCAATTGGAACTTTTATTTGCATAAAGTATGAACAAAACAGGATACAAAAATATCATTTATCCTAGAATTACATTAGTATGACAATTTAAATATTAGAAATGAGTAGTTTTCCGTGATTTACGCTTATAATGTAAACTACTTTCACGAATCAGCCCCCAAATATAGTCTCCCATCAGATTTTAATTATACGATTCTTGATAGCGGCGTTCAATGTCCAGTAGATCTTAATGAAAGCAGTTGCCATCATACTCGTAGTATGTTCTCACATTCTCCATAAATTTATCAATATGAGCGTCAAGAATATAGACTTTCAGGGATATTTTACAACCCACCTTGTCGTAGATTCTCACCAAGTTCTCAACAAGCTCTACATATTTTTCGGCTTTGTGATTACCTAGGAGGCACATAACCACTTCGATAAAGCTGTCCCAAGCTGCTTTTCCGTCCTAGGGAGCTTCTTGGTAAACTCCTTGCACTTCATGATCTTTTTATTTGTGTACTGACGAAGACCCCGGCTACCAACTTTGCCACAGATAGCTTAGGAAAGAAATGTTGGAGATACTTGAAAGCTGCAGACTCCTTATCTAGAGCTATGGTGAATTGTTTCTCCTCGCACTAAACTCGGTTCATTTTGGCAAATCCAGCTAATAGTAATGTGCCACGGTGTACCTGCTCTCTCATAGGCAAAGATAATAAGGAAACTTGGTAAAGTCTCCTTGGAGACCCATCAAGAAGTCCATCATTTTGAAGTCTCCGATAACATTCCAACCTACTCTTCATATTTCATTGCTTCTAGCAAGATCTTGACGCTGCTGTACTTCTCGTTGAGCTGGACCGAGTGAGCAAGGGGAAGAGATGGATACATTTTCCCGTTATGAAGCAGCACTGCTTTGAGGCTCCTGGACGAGCTGTCAATGAAAAGGCGCCACTCTTTGGGGTTACAGGCGTTTTCGATTATTCAAACCGACCAGTCACATTGGGACAAATACAAAAATCATCTTGACGTGTAAAATAGCTTAAAAAACACTAGTAAAGCTTTCTGTGACCTGATATATTCACACTATCATCTAACAAGCCCACTGCTTGAGTCTAAAAGTTAAAAGCTGGGCATTCGACTTTGTGAGACCAAGATCTCTGCCAATTCGTTGAAATATTTTGCGTTGGTGTAGTATGGGTTTCTTTCCTCAGTTGCACCTCTGTAATCTCTTCTGAACTGCTGCTCTTCTTTTGAAGAAGTTGGTACGTCGAGCTCAGAACTGTGTGGAACTTGCGCAATAGATGACTGAAGATCTGGATACATGATAAAAGATGCATTTGCGCTTGCTCGACTTTTGGAATGCTTCACTATGCAGAACAAACAATTGAGTGAGTAGTCAGTTTGTTCCCTCCAAATTCCTGGGATTACAAAATTCATAGCTCTCTTTTCTCCTCTGTACCATCCTGTAAAAGACCAAATAAAAACATAAGTATAAGTATACAGATACTTTTCACGTTGTGTTATTAGAAATGTTAAAATAATCCAGTATCTTTCTCTCTCTCTCTCTCTCTCTCTCACTCTCTCTCTCTCTCTATATATATATATATATATATATATATATATATATATATATATACATATATATTCAAGTTCTATTGAAGTGCACAGCTGTGGCAGCATTATTTATTTTAACTTGTATTTTCTTAATATTTCTTACAAGTATTTTAACGGGGTCTTCGAGGCGAGAAAAACTATCCTCAAATGACATTCTTTATTCTTAGACTACTCTTGACCATGTTAGGTCATCTTCAGGGAATGAACAGAAATGGAATTATTCACAAATTGCTACATTATATATAGTATTTCTAGGCAAACATAAGTATTACGAAAATTGGCCAATCATGCGCGGGAATTTTTTAAGGGAAAACTAAGCGCTACAAGAAACATATAAAATTAGAAGGCTCAGATTGTCTGACTATTTGTCGCCCGATCTAGTTCTCTGGCAAAGGAGGCAAAGAAAAATAAAGTTTGAAAACGTGCTTCATTTAAAGGCGATTAAATCGGAGACGGCAACATGTCGGTAGTATGGTTTCCGGCTGAAGTTGAACGTTAATTGCCGGTTTCTTCAGTTGAATGATGAGGTCTTCGGCCATCCGCAATCTGCTGCTGTTTTGGAGTCTCAGAATGATGGAGGTAATCGGATTCAGTTTTTCACGGGTTATGGTACGGCCATGAGAGTGAGCATTTTTTAATCGTGCCATCTTGAAGATGAGCTGCCAGTCGCCTTGGCAGGGTTGTGGAGGTTACGCCGATGTACTTTGTATTGCTGTGTTCACAGTCACCGACTTTGCACGAATATTCGTACACGTCGTTAGTTTCCTGGAGTTTGCTCGTTGGAGGGAGATAGCTGTTCTTCATTTTGCAACTACCTGTTTTCTTGGTCTGGTAGTATATAATTAGAATAATATCCTCATAAGGGTCGGTTGGGGTCACGTTAAGATGGATAATGTCTTTGAGAGCCTTTTCGTCTTCATGGTTGCTGGTGTTCATGGTGGTCTTGTATAAAGGTCGATATTATTCTTCTTCGGGGTATACCTGACGCCAGGGCTAGCAGCCAAAGTTCATTTTCTCTTTCATGATGGCGTCGATGGATTCTTGTGCGTAACCGTTGTTCCTGAGAACTCGGGAAACCCTCTTAAGTTCGTGATCAACAGGCGTCCACGAGGATGAATTAGAAATTGCTCTGTTAACTAAGGCATTGAAACGTTTAGCGCACTTAGAAAAACCGTTTAAGCAGAAGCCCAAGTTCGTGGCTCACAAATTTGGACTCCTGGTCCAAGGAAGGAAAGGGATCCTACATCTTCCGTTTCATGGGTGAAATTTAGACACGAGTTGTTCTTAAATGTTTTAACTAGGCCGAACACTTGTTCAAAGTTATTCGTTTTCAAAATTGTCATCGATATAGCACGCGTAAATGGAAGGCTAGAGCGCTATATTGCTCTTGAAAATCTTCTTTTCAACTGAGCCCATGTAAAACTTGGCAAAGAGGAGTCCAAGGGGTGACCCCATCGCTACGTACATTTTCCATCGGGATCGTAGAACGGGCATGCTTGGAGGAGCTGTTGCAATATGTCTTCGGGAATGGTGAGGGTTGTGGAGCCTTAAGTATGGTAAATGGCATTGGTTATTAATTCGATGGTTTCATCAACGGGAACATTTGTGAATAGAGATTCCACGTCCATAGATTGTAATACGGCTGCTGGTTAAGACTTATTGCCGTCCAGACCCTAGTATCTGCCTCCTGTAGACTGGTCCTCTTGCCATTGTGATCTCGTCAGCAGATCGTCTTTACGTAATCGCATCTGATCAGAGGAATAATACGCAAACCCGGTTATACCCAGGATGATTGATTGATCTGGTTCTTTCTCGTCTCACTAGATTGGTTGAGACTTCCTGCCTCCGCAGAGGAATCTTGATTACGTGATTACTTCTCCATCGAGCCGAGATAATTTCAACCATCTTCGGAGTCTCTCTAAACTCCTCCACATCGAGACCCTATCGACGAAGACCTGGCTATTGGTCTTCCACCACCTCACTTTGTCCTCCAGAGCTAACCAGGAGTCATTTCCTCGTAAATGCCACCTCTTCGTTCACAGTCCTAAGAAGCATTCCCCATTTGGTGTAACGACAATAGACTTGCTAAATCTTTCGTTGAATCCAACCTATTGAATTACTTATATATTTTCCGGGACCTAGTTTCCTTAATTTTTGCTTGTCATAATATTCTTCTGTCGTACTGATTATTATTTAGATTTCCATATTTATCTGTGCCTTTGTTCTTATTATTTGTATTAAAGTTAATTTTGTAGAAGTGTTTATCTTTCGAATAACCCTTGAGACGAGCCCGGAAAACATATTCCGATTTTAAGAACAACCTAATAATATCGTACTCTAAGTAGAAGGTCCTTACCTTTCCACAATTAAATTGTACCTGAGCGCAGCGCCAATAGTGGCTGCCTGGCCTAAAGTAGTGTGTACATTTAGAGACTTTTTGGTAACACGCCTTCTTCCCTCGACAGTAAGATACCAATTCTTTGGGAAAATCATCATCATCGGTCAATTCGATGAATCCATCAATAACATCGCTAAGTGGAAGAAATGCTAATGCTGTGAAGTATTTAATTTTCGTGTTTGATAGTTCATCTTAAACTGATATCAACAATTTTAGTGTAAATATTTTTTGCCCTATAAATTAAACAACCTGTAATAGTTGTTGTGACTATGTTAGAGAAAACCTTGATAGTTGCTTTCTCGAACTCAACCATTAAATTTTCAGGATCTAATGCTCTGCGTAAGTCCTTCAAGGCACAGAAAGGTCTGCTGTACGTTCCTTCTGATTTACCGTGAAGGAAAATAAAAATACGTGGAATGCTAATATGTAACCTGAATAACTTGATAATATATACCTGGGCTACATTTAAAAGTACCGTCACACGCCTAATTCTTAGCATTTTCAAAGTCATCTATCCCCAATTCTGTGCCAAACACTAGAATTCTGTCTTCATGATCTTAAATACTATCATATAATAGAAACTTGTCGCCATTTTTCAAAAAATTTACACTCATCTGGAATTGTGTATTCGGTTCTTGCGGTTGGAATTAGGAATGCTTGGCTATTATTTCGCCTCCAACCTTAATATTTCGAGACAAATGTGCTACAGACGGCATCAGAGATGAAGCGTTGTTATCTAAGTTTGATTAGATATCGGAAATTAAAGATCGCACAGAGGTTTGTGAATTTGTAGTTTTTGAATTTAATTTAACTTTTGCCAAATTACTCGTAGCTTCGGGTTTCGAGGGTTGGGAAATATTACTTTCACGGTTTACCGTATATTTTACATATTGATAAATTATCGCCTCTCAGCACGGTATGCATTCTTGTTTTGCATTCTTTAATTTCGCATTTCCAATAAGACTTTTCGCAGTATTTTCTATCAATAGGATAAATATATTTAATACTATCCACTAATTTCACATCACCGCGGCTAATTTCCACTGTATAAGCTATTGTTAGGTGTTGGTGCACGAAATTATTTATCAAAAGAGGTACACGACTAGTCTGTGAGGTAGATAACTTAATTATATAGATATTACCTCTCTTGAACTGGTTAGTTGTTAGATGGTTACCTACCTCTCTTTAACGGGTTAGTTGGTTAACTTAAATCAAAGGTGATTTACTCGTATATAAAAATTTAAGGTTCAGTTAAATCTTTTTTGTTTGCAATTTTTGTTTTTACTGCGAATTTTTCTCGCAGAAAAACTTTCTTACTGCGAAAATGATTGCGGCATATTTTCCTACGGCGAAAATGTTTACGGTAAATTTTCCGGACAGGTAGTTTCATACAGCCTCTAGGAAACAATGCCTCAGTCGTGGAGATGTTATTACTGTCAACGCTTCGGCCATAGAAATTACCTTTTTCGATGTGCCAATTCGGGTCTAACACAAATATACGTGACAAGTCCCCGTGATGTACGTCCAAATGTGTCAATTGATAAGAGAAAGAAGTCATGGCTGTTCAAGATAATAGCTGAATCGCGCTCTTCACAACCCGGAAATTCCTACGCATCTCAGTTAAACAAAGCACCATTTGATCCGGCTCCTTCAAGAATACATAAATGGTTGTCATCGCGCCGATTAGAATCTCTTGTGCAAGTTCTATCCCCTTCGCCCAAGGTGCCTCTTTGATAGAGATTGTGACTCCACGGGCTCACGGACCATCCGGAATAAAACCAGGACTACTCCTCACAACACCACTTCCCTTAAGGCTTAATGGTGGCGCACATTCATTGATTACTCAGAGATGGAAGATGCGCACACTCTCATACCTGAAATTTGTTGTGAACTGATTTTCGGGAAATTTTCAGTTTTCCACCGTGAGGAGAATAGCACTAAAGAGCATATGGTCCCTCTCATTATTTAACGTTAGACGAGACGCGTGATAGATTAAGGTTCATCCAAAAGACGAGGAACTTCAGTCCCCAGGTCTTCCCGCCAGACAAAGGATCCAGGGGAGGCAAGAAATAAGAGTCGCCAAGCGAGACAGACTTCCATACTCAGTGCTCAAATGCAGCGTATCTTTCTTCAGCTTAAATACACAGGAGTTTTATCTCAAAGAAGGCTAAGCCTATCGTTACAAAAAAGGTCTGCTCGAAAAATGCCCCCAGGTGGTTTCTTTAAGTTAGGGCTGGAAGGTATTTTCGTATATTGAAATTTTCGTGGACTCCGAGCTAATTGTAAGAAGCTGTAATACCACTTTACTAACCAAAGAGCATTTTCAGGGCAGATCTCGTCTATAAATCCTTAGCCTCTAAAGAAAAGCGTGTTAAAGCAAGATCAGCCAAGGAGTCACAGTGGAAGAAGCACGCATAAATGGAATCCTCGACGTGCCTAGCCATGGTAGTTCTAAAGTCATCCAGCAGTAGCAGTGAAGACAACTAATAAATATTTCACCGCACACACCTGGCAGTTTACACGCACCTTGTGTTATGAACAAAAAACGGTGTGGCCACAGACACAGATCTAGCATCTTTTGATACAGATTCTAAAGCGTCTTTTTTAAAAGGACTAATTAGAAAACACCTTCCAGCGTACACAGATGCCAGCCAATTAAAAAGTGAATAAAATCTATTGGAATGTAAATGTGAATTATGGTGAAGAAATATGACGAAGCAGAGTCCACCTTGATCCCCCTCTCCTGTCGGGTAGAGACCATGTGGCCTTATGCTGAATTTGAAAAAGCGAGGTGGTAAAGAAATCCTCTCAGGACACCAGCCAGTCAGTCTCGACGTCCACTAATCCCCTGCTGAGACGCCTTTACCGAGAACCCTATGCCCGCCGGACATGCTAATACCTTCAGACACGAGGCTCCAGCTACACCCCCATGCCTTGAGGGGAAGATCGCCGCCTGAACGAACGTTTTCTTAAGGCCTTCTTTTGTCTGGTCGATGAGGAATGGAGCCACCAGATTCCTGAGATTACCGTATTTTGGAATATACGCTCTAATTTAAATTAAGCATATCTTCGAAACCAGACCTGACCAAAGAAAACTAATTATATCCTTAAATTCAGCATGGAAAAATGATTTTAAGTCGGTTAGAAAACTTATGACCTTCAAATAAAGTTTTGAAACGCAGGTCAGTGTTACTATATTTACATATATCTAAAAAAACTGTAATCTATTCATTCATTCGCATAGATTTAATCGCTTTAAACTTTCAGAACCAAAAGAGGACTCACTGTCCCACCTCATTAGATTCGTATAGCCCGTCATCTCTCGGCCGCCTGCAACGTAATTGCTTTCACAGCTGCTAAGGTATCCACTTACGATACCACGACACAGCGATACAAATGAATGCCCATCTGAGTAAGCCGCGTTAACTGTAAATACTAAGCTCAGATAAATACATGTAATGTTGTAATCGGGTAATTCATCCTTAATGTACATTTTGCATCACCCACAATTTCAACCTCAATCGTGATTACCCTCGCCTACATTTGAATTTTATTCGCGCTCGCTTCGTCCACAATTTGAATCTTGTTCGTGCTTATATCACCCACAATTTCAATCTCATTCGTGAAAATCTTCACGTACATTTCAATTTCATTCGTGCTTACTTAGTGCCAAATTTGAATCTTATTCGTGCTGACATCTCCCGGAATTTAAATCTAGCATGTGAATACACTCCTTAATGTTCACACTTCCAACTCTACAATTTTAATCCTATTCCCTCTTACACTCCTGGAATTTGAATCACATTCAAACTTAAATCATCAGCAATTTGAATTCCATTTATGCTCATCCCCTCCTCACGTGATTTGAATAAAATTCGGACAGATATTTCATGCAATTTCAATAAAATTCGGGCAGACATTGCATGCAATTTGAACAATATCAGGCCCTGCAATTTGAATCCCATACTATTACATAATTAAAAGCTCATAGGTATTTACTTACTTGCCAAATTAAATCTCTCTGTTGCTAACAATCCTGGTTAGTTGGATCTCTTTCGTATTATATACCCGCAATTTGAAAATTATGCCTATTTTTATTCTTCTAATTGAAATCTCATTTGTGCTGATATCCTTAAGTTGAATCTCATTTGTAAATACACACTACAATTTTAATCTAATTCATGTTCATCATCCCCTCTCTCCATCCAGCAATTTGAATCTCATACATGCTCACACTCTCCATAATATAAACCATATTCAGGCCCACATCAGTTGCAAAGTTAATGGGATACAGCATTTATTTTTTCAATTTTATACTACGTTAAATTATCATATAAGATATTAAAGCTCATTAAAAGCCCTTATATTCCCTCAAAAATCATAATAACCTACGGCGCCGTTTTTGAAATAGAGGAGGTTCTTTCATACCCCCACCCCTTTGGAATCTTATATAATATAAATAGCTATAGAATTACCCAAAATTTAAGCATTCGAACTCAATTCACGACCAAAAGATTCACATATGATTCAGTTATCTTTTGAAAGCAGATTTCTTTAGTTCGATTAAAATCTCTTTTAATGGCGGCCTGAAACATATATTGTTTATACTAGGTCAACTATAGGCTTTGTTCTCAGTTGGATGGGGGGTGTTAGGTGAATGGTTTGGGTGTTCTTAATGGATTAAAATTTAGGTATCTCTATATTCGAATGATCCTGAAAATATACCCCAGTTCTTATGCGCCATTTCTCTTTTAGGAAATATTTAATTTCGCATGTTATAGTTTTGCGTTTTGTTCACAAATCAACTTTAAATATCTACGGAGAGTTTCCACCAATGTATAACATTTTGCATTATCATAATCTTCACTATGTTTTATTCATCTTGCTATAACAAAATATATACTATAAAAATTTGCATAAAATTTGCAATAAAATGATGTAAACATCAATGGTGTAGTTTTGTTTGTTTCTTCACAAATTAACTTCAAATATCTAAAAAATATTTTCTAGGAATGTATACAATTTTGCATTATCTTCCTTTTTACTATGTTCTTTTCATGTTGATAAAGAAATAATTATACCATAAAAAGTGCATAAAATTTTAAATAAAATGATATACAAAACCCCAAAATGCGAATTTTGAACGACAGAATTTGAAAAGTGAATAATGAAAATATGGGTCATCCCCTTAATCACATTCGTGTCCCACTCCCCAAACCCTCACACACTCTGATCATTTCGAGCAGTGAAAACCTTTTAAAAACTTAAAAGCTGCTGGTACCTGTCTGCTGACAAATACACTCACAGACAGAGGAAATTAATAATAATAATAATAATTTATAAATATATATATATATATATATATATATATATATATATATATATATATATATATATATATATATATATATGCATATATATATATATATATA
This sequence comes from Ceratothoa steindachneri, assembly GCA_963969495.1. Lineage (NCBI taxonomy): Eukaryota > Metazoa > Arthropoda > Malacostraca > Isopoda > Cymothoidae > Ceratothoa > Ceratothoa steindachneri. Next base: position 38,069,609 of record OZ018318.1, read on the forward strand.
TATATATATATATATATATATATATATATATATTTATATATAGATATATACATTTGCCCCCACATATTCGCGGAGAATACGGACCACGAACCCCCGCGAATATTGAAAAACTGTAGATAGTTGGCGCTACCCCCAAAACACCCCCAACCCTTTCCAAACATCGTCATACGCTCCCCATATTTATTCGAGAGTTATGTTTTGTCATGTTCATGAACACATACGAGACAGTACGAAATAAAGTATCAGAAAACATTGAATTATTTCATGGTATAATGTTTAATCACTTGGAGATAGTCTTCTTTTAATTGAAGAATGATGATTGAGACTGATGATTGTAGATGATGTTGCCTGTGCTGTTCAATGATGACGATGACAATGATAATGATGTAACTGCACATGGAAGCTAAGGAGATTCTAATTATCCTCAGAGTCCTGCTCATGAAACACCCGAGGAGAAGGAGGAGAAGGAAAAGTTTCTCCACAGGTGGAGGGCACAGTTTCGGGCATGATTCTGTGTTCAGGCTTTTTACTTGGAGGGAAGAACAATGTAAGGGGCAATTGAGATCGTGCTTTTTGATGTTCTTTACCATGTCCCGGTAAGGGCCCAAAGCAAGATCGAGGCTATTTTGTGCCTTCATGGAACGAACCATGGGAGGGTCCGACGACTATGTACGTAGGTTTGTGCATATGACTGGAAATGGCGCAAATTTTGATTTTTATGGTCCCCCCCAAAATTTTCCCGGATAGTTGAAGGCGCGGATGACGAACCGCGAATAGCCGAGGGTCGACTCCATATATATATATATATATATATATATATATATATATATATATATATATATATATATATATATATATATATATATATATATATATATGAATACATATATATATATATAAATATATATATATATATATATATATATATATATATATATATATATATATATATATATATATATATATATATACGAGGGGTGGTCAATATGTTTTGCGAAACGGTAGGGCAAAACTGAAAAACAGAGGAAGGGGGATGGCTGTGTGTGGGGGTGTTAGGACAAGTTATGATAAGTCAGGACCTGCAGCCGTACGCTCCTCCCTCTTCTATTTAAGCAGCAGTAGCTAATCGCCGATCATCAGTCACAGATTTTTCAACAATGGAGAAGGTTGAGCACCGCGCAGTGATAAAAATTTTGACCAAGGAAGGCAAGAATGCAAATGAGATCCATGAACGCATGGTTGCAGTGTACACCGACACCGCCTTTTCCTATGCAACCATTGCTCGCTGGAATAGGGAGTTCCGCCCTGGTGGTGAGTCTCTTGAAGATGACCCCCGTCCAGGACGCCCGTCAGACGTGACCAACGAGGAAAATGTGGCCCGTGTAGTGAGGATGATCCTCGGGTGAAGGTCAAAGAAATCGAGCGAGAACTTTTAATATCACATGGAAGTGTTATCAACATCATCCACGACAATTTGGCCATGACCAAGGTCTCTGCCCGTTGGGTCCCTAGAAACCTCACGCACCATGATGGACTTTGACGTCGTCAAAGTCCACAAGGCCAAAGTTACACAAGCTGCCCTGCGCGAGTGCCAATTCTAGGAGTTTAACCATCCTCCCTACAGTCCAGATCTGGCCCCTAGCGACTACTTTTTATTCCGCCAGCTCAAGGTTGCACTTCATGGACGCCGGTTTGGGCAGGATGAAGATGTCAAGCTCACCGTCCAAGAGTGGATTGAACAGCAGTTGGGAGATTTCTGGTTGTCGGGAATTCGAAGCCTCAGGGACAATTGGCGCAAGTGCATTGAAAAATAATAAAACACTTTTCCTCATATCTCGTTTCCTTATATCCGAATTGCAAAACTTATTGACCGCCCCTCGTATATATATTTATATATATATATATATATATATATATATATATATATATATATATATATATATATATTCCTTAACTTTGAATTATTTTGAAAGCGATTTTTTTCTGCTGGTTTAGATGTTTGGCGATTGGTGAGATGGGTTCGACCGTCAGAGAGATCTATTACACTGGTCTGCGTAGTTTCAATGTCTAACATATACCTGATTTTAAACCAGTTTTTCGCGTAAAACCAAAAATCATACCTATTTTATCTAATCAGATCTAATTTTTGAGATATAACTACATGCCAGAAATTCCTATATTATGATTTATTTGTAGGTAAATGTACGTACGATAGTAAATTTTGTACTGGTTTATGCACAAAAGGTCTACGGAATGTTCTAATTGATAGCAACAATAGTACAACCTAAAACACGCTACCCATGGCCCAATATTCTTTTTAGGTACTTCTGATTGTGTCTATCAGACACCAAATCCATTTTCAGGTACTAGCAGTAGTCAGCCAGAAAAATGACATGCCAACCTCTTTGCTGGCCTCTTGGTGAAAAAGCGCACCCTGCTCTTCACCGGTCTCCTTAATTCTCTGAAAAATTACATAGTCCATGTGGGACCAAAGGTAGTGCATTTTCACAGCTATTTCTATATCAATTTTACGTAAATTCTTCTTTAACTCATTAACCGCTTTCTTATCCAGAGGACATCTGTGGTTGCCAAGGAATTTTGCAATGGTGGACTTAATGAACAAACATGCAGAGAGTAGAGTAGGATTTACTGCTTGATCAAAACTGATCTCCTTGATGAGCTCCTTATTTGAGGACCATCAAATACACCTTGCTTGAGTTTGTCAATACTGACTAATGGAAACTTAATACGAAGATAACCAAATCTTACATCCCCTTAGTCTATTGTCTTGACAAAGTTCTTGGAGTTTGATGTATAGGGGTGGAATGAATATTATCCTTGGTTCAACTAGATGATGGGACAGAACTTTGTGTTTATCGGGTTGTAATCGTTTTCCTGACTGCCTCTCTTGTCTGAAATGATGCTGGTCGTCAGCTCGACTGTCCCACAACAACATAAAACGTAAATACTTTGCTTACTACCCTAACAACTTTAAGATCTTCACTGCTCAGCCATTTTTTTTCTGGTAGTTGAGAGAAGACAACATAGAGTCAATGCTGTTGCAGATTCTTTTTCATTGAAGCTACGTGTCTAACAGGGATCGATCAAATCGTATTACCATTATTAAGAAGAACTGCCAGGAGACTTGTATTAGATGAGTCAATTAAAACTCTCTATTACATAGCATCAGACTGCAGGCCTATTAAGTTGAGTAGGTCAGCGATGTTGTAACAGTAGATCACTAAAAAGGCTTCATCAAACCTGAAAAATTTTCTAAAATCTTCCTAGCGGTCCCGTTGCCAAGAGAATGTTGTCTCTGGTGCCACCAAACATTTCTCTCTAAGACGTGAAACGAATCTCTTAGCCGATCTTTTGATAAGTTTCAGGTCTCGTGTCAGGTCGTTGAGATCGGGTTGCTTAAATGGAACCAGTTGGTTGCCCTCTCCTGGCATATATGCATCAAACTCAGTTGTATCGGTAGTGCCCCTAGCCTTGAAATCAGAACTTTAACCTATGGTAAAATCAACCTCAGCAAAAGGAAGGTAAGGGCCATGTGAGACTGATTTTATGGCCAAAGTAACATGACGTATTAAACATGGGGCTTATTCTTGCGATTGATGCCTTCAAATTTGTCATGCAGAAGTAGCATTCCCTGACGTGATCTTTGCCTTTCCTCGACACCATTGGAACACTAAATAGCATAATCTTCCTTTTTTTATTACTGCAATCCAGTAAATTTTCCACACATGTTTTGCAGTAAATATTAAAGCAAATGGTTTATTTTTGTCCCCAGGTTTTACTCCAAAGTGAGCATGACAGACATTTTTTAAAAATTCCGGATTTTTGCGTGACGGTCTGGAAGAGCGACATTGTCTGCAAATTTAAAAAAAAATCTATTCGGATGATTCTTACACATACGATCCATTGCACTGCAAATCAAGACCTGGAAAGATTAATAAAATAGGTTATGTACTGTCACTTAGCCAGCTCTCTATCCAACCTGCTACCTTGCCGTCTATGCCATGTCCACGCACTTTCCGGAGAAGGCGGCGGTGTGGTACCTTATCAAAGGCCTTTCGAAAGTCAAGGTACACAACATCCACCGCTTTATCCCGATCATGCTCACCGAACACGAAGTGGAAGAATTCCACAAGGTTCGTCAGGCATGACCGTTGCCTTCGGAAGCCGTGCTGGGATCTCTCCAGTAGCAGGTTTGACTCTAAATAAGACGTTATCTTGTCCACTATTATGCTGTCCATGAGTTTACCGACTATCGAAGTCAAACTGATGGGTCGGTAGTTTGACGGATTGCTGGGGTATCCTCTCTTGAAGATCGGGGTCACCTCCACCTCACGACAGTCTCTAGGAACGCATCTGATCCGGATTGACATGTTGAAGATAGCGCACACATGTCGTGATATTTCATCGCACACTTCCTTCAACACATTGGATAGAAACTCGTCCGGTCCAGGGGACTTATTCGTCTTTAGGTCTGCGATCTTTTTCTTTATTTCTCCTTCCGTGAAGTCCATATCCTCCAGCTTTTCTCCAGAGTAGGAACTCGTTGGCTGGGGGATGGTATCACACTCTTCAGTAAACACTGAAGAGAAGTAGTCATTAAGTATGTTAGCATTTTCTGCATCTGAATGAGTTAATGCACCCTATTCGTCCGCTAAGGGCCCAATCCTACGATGGATTGGTTTATGGCTATTTATATAGCCCAAGAACTCCTTGGGATTCTCCTTGCAGAGTCTCGCCACTCGGAGTTCCTCAGTACGCTTACCCGCCCTTATGCTGGACTTCACTCTTCTGGCTAGCCTCCGGTACGCACTTCTCTTCTCAGAGCGTCAATTACAAGGAAAGTGAAATAGAAAGATAAAGAGTAGGTTATAAATAGTCAATTAAAAAGAAACAGAGAGTGTGTGTTTGAAAGAAAGAGAAAGAGAGAATTATATCTAAAGAAAGAGAGCATCAAAAACCAAGAGCGAGAATTTAAAAGAAGGAGAGAGAGTACTGTATAGAAAGAGAGAGAGAATTAGAAAAAAGAGATAGAGTGAATTAGAAAGAAAAAGAAATAGTTAATTGGAAAGAAAGATTCGAATTAGAAACAAAGAGAAAGAGAATTAAAATGAAAGTGAGAGAGAATTAAAAAATGCTAAAGGGTGAACTAGAAAGAAAGAGAGCTAGAGATTTAGAAATAAAGAGATATAATTATAAATAACGATCAGCAATTAGAAAGAAAGAAAGAGGTAGAATTAGAAACAAATTACAAAAATTAGAAAGAGAAAAATAGAAATAAAGATAGACAGAATTAGAAAGGAAGAGAGAGTGAGAGAGAGAGAGAGAGAGAATTAGAAAGAAAGATAGACATAATTATAAAGGAAGAGATAGGGAATTAGAAAAATAGAAAGAAAGAAAGGGAGATAGAAAATTAAAAAGAATGATAGAGAGAGTATTAATTAGAACAAGTAAGTGAATTAGAAAAAAAGAGAGAAAGAAAGACAGATATAGAGTTTGGGATAGGGTGGAGGGAAAGAAGTAGATTGATTTGGATAGAAGAGCTGTGGGTTGGCAGGGGCAGGGGGAGGGAGAGGGGTTGGAGGGATGGGATGAGTGCCTGCGCTTTAAATTTCAATCCAGCAGAAACTCTAGTGTGAATAAAATTGCTTGAGTCGTCATTTTTAATATGTTACAAGGCAATCATCTTTCCTTTGTAACTCAAATACACGAGGGAGTCAAAATTGGGTTTTAAATGCGAGGAAATCGTAGATCAGATCCAAAGCTGTAAAATTCTTATGTGAATGTACAAAGGAATTCAAATTAGTTTCGAGGAAAATATGCTGTTCATATGAATTAAAATTTACTAAAATATCTAAGAATTGGAATTGAACAACTGAAAACGGTAGTATTTATTTAAAATACATGTCCATAGACTTTCTTGTCATTGCAATTACAGTGAAATATAGAAAGAAAGAAAAGGACTGAAGATAAATAATTAATAACAGAAGGTAGATTTCTTTAAGATATGAGTTTGTATAATGGAAAAGTATTGAGGCATTTGGGGGAATTTAAAATTGTGAAATTAAATTTATGGTCTCTTATGCAGATTCTTCTTTGTCTGTAGCGAGAAGTTTTCAAAAAGTTAGAAATATATATATATATATATATATATATATATATATATATATATATATATATATATAAATGAAAGAACTCAATAGCAAGTTATGTTATATGATAGTGAAACGACTGTATTGGATCATAAAAGTTATTTTCGAGAATAGTTTCGGTCTGAAGTTTACCATACCCTATTCAGTATTTTATTGAGAATGGAATGAATACTCAAATTACTAAACACCTTAAAATCACAGCAAAATAAAAAAACGGAGCAAAAGGGTCATTAAGCAGATGGGGTGCTTCTAATTGCATTAACTAAACTGTTTGCAATCAGGTTCCGGGAATAGGAGCTACATTTAAATTGACCATCCCAAAGATTAAAATCGGGAATTTCTCCTATTAGTATCGTTCCTCCAACTTTTCTTTTACGGAAATCGTTACAATTATATATAATTTGGGCCTTTGAATAATCTCCCTGGCGCTTGTAATTGCTAATGGTTAAAACTACTGGATATAGCACAACCTCGCTTGACATCACCTTTATGTTCATATATTCATTTTTTAAAAGTTCGGATAGTTAGTGGGTTCACTCGGATTTACATATATACCTGCCTCATTTGGTTGGTCCATGGGCTTAGTCGAAGGGAAAAAATAAGGAGGGAAAAGGGGTATTGAAACGAGGCTCGACTTGGCGAAATACTGTTTACTCCTTTGTGGAGGGGAGAAAATGTGAGGGATAGACACTGTGTTATTCACTTTGGGTTTATCCGTGGGATGGTAGTATCTAGATTTAACTTCAGATATAATCTTATTGCTGACGTAAAAGGGATAATTTATTTCAATGAAAGTGCAGGTTATGTATGTAATCTCGCCTTCTAGAAAGCAAGTATCATAAATTCTAAGTGCTCTCAAAAACATACCTGATGCAACGGATTTTTAATATTAACATCATGATGTAAAAAGAAATGGATATAAGAGTTAGAGTGGGTCGGTTTATGGTACACAGTGAAACTAATTTGGTCAATGAATCTTTCAATTTTGACATTGAGAATGGCTATACAATTCTCTTGTTCCCATTCTACTTTAAAATTGATGGTGGGATGCAGGTCGTTAAGATTTTTAAGGAAATATTCGAATAAATTAAGTTCATCATGGAGGGGTTTGGACGGCAACGCAAAACAATGCCTTAAACATCTATGATGATTGAATTTTGCCATTTACCATTTAGTCATGTGTTTCTTTAATTATACCATTAATTATGTTATTGTTAATATTTTATTGTCGATGAAAGCAATTAAAGAGGAAAGTTTTCTCCTTCCAAGACAGAATGAGTGATGCAAGTTTTTCTTTTAAATTAGGACTTCTAAGATTATTAAGAAATGGAAAATTTCTAACATCTTACCATGCCATCCCCCCCTAAATACCTAAAATGACTCTCTTGGTAGCCATGGCCTTCATGTTGAGAACCGCTGGCCTAGAATATTGCATTTGATCATTTTGCAGCACACTTGCTATTGCTCTTTCTCTCTACTTATCTCTATCTCGTTCAATCTTTCTCCTTCTACTCTGTTATTCCATCTTATTCTCTCCTGTATATTTTAACTCTCTCTCATTTAATCTCTTTCTCATTCACTCTCTCTCTTATATGCTCACTCTCTCATTCCCTCTGCCATTCTCTTTGTTATTTATCCTTGATATACTTTCTTCCTCTTTCTCTCTCTCTATATCAGTCCGACTCTATCGGTTTTTATCTCAATATCTCTGCATTTCTCTCAAACTATCACTCTTACTCCTTCTGGATTAATCTTTTTTTTTCTCCATTTATCTTTTCCTCCCTCTTTCTTTGTCTATCTTTTTGATGTCACTCTCTTTTTTGTCTCAATTTTTTTATCTCGCTCATTCACTTTTTCACTTTTTTCTCTTTCATTCTCTCTCTCCTCTCTTTCATTTTTTCCTTAATTTTCTATCACCAGTTTTCTCTCCCCCTTTTCCCCCTCTCTCTGTTTTTATCTACTTCTATATTTAAGTGCTTTTTCCCTCCACATTAACACTTTTTCTCTCTCTTCCTCGACACCCTTACTAACTCTTTCTCTCGCTTTCGCTTTAACGATACCTTAACTTTCTCTCTCTCTCTCTCTCTCTCTCTCTCTCTCTCTCTCTCTCTCTCTCTCTCTCTCTCTCTCAGAGGGAGAGGTGAGGCCCCCTTGTCGCGGGAAGAGAGCTTGTGTGGACCTTGGACTTTTCGAGCTATGTCGACGGGGGTACCTCTTCTGGGTACCCCTGGTAGGGCTTTCCTTGTCGATTTGGTCGGAAACGAGGTTCCAGACTAAGTGCGTCATTCCTTCCTTTTTCTACTCTATCACTCTCCTTTTTTACTTTTATCCTATCTCCCACTCATACAAAAAGGAAAAAAAAACTACAAAAAAAGCCTACTCCTATCGTGTCACTCTTTCCCTTTCTTCCTCTATCTACCTATAAGGACCTGGCAGCTACCTCATGCGTCAGAATAGAGGCTTTGGAACCTCTATAAACAATGCCAATTGACGCTCACTGGTTGCGAGAGACTACGACTTGAGGGGTCTTAGGCGTTGGGGCACGATGAATGGGATGAGGGTAGTGCCCCGTTAACCTCTTTCCTGGCGCATAATTATTGACCATTCCCAGTGACCGTTGACGGGTGCCTCTGGTAGCATTGGTCCGTGGTGACGGCCCTTTGTTCCCATGTTGGTTGCCAGGCCAACAAAAAGCCTCGGGTGGAGTTTCTTGGTGTGGCGGGATATCCATTGAACGCTGCTCCGAGATCTTGGCCGTCGCGAAGGGAACTAGTGGGAGTTTAGTACGGGGCGTGCTTCGTTGTTGTTCACCTGGTGAGAAATCGATGGCCCCTTCGGGGACCGTCTGTGCTGCTTGGTTGGGAGCCACGGCACGCCGAGGCTTGACGACTCGGTCGGACTAACAGCAGCACATGGAGCGTGCCTTCTGAAAGATCCAAAACGTCTCCGATCGATAGGCGGGAGCGACTCACGCGGGGAGAACTCACCAAACCCCCTATTTTTCTTATTGATTGGTCTTAAAGTGATTGAGTATAAAGCTTTCAGAATGACAGGAAAGAGAGGTCCAGGTGCTCTAAAATATACATACCAACATGTCAGAAGGATAAGTGGTGTGTGGATTTCCCAGAAGGGTGTTTTTCGAAATGCCACCCGGGCAGTGTCTGCACCGCTTGCATCCTGAAGGGTGAGTCCTAAGAAGCAGTTGCCTACTGTAGGGAGATACAAGATCTCTATAGGGCTTCGGAGGAGAGAGCTCGAGCACTCGAGATGAAAATAGAGACTATGGAGTCAGAGCACGTGCGCAAGCTTAGCCGTCTCGAGGATAGGGTGGCAGAATTGGCCGCAAAATTAGCGACCCAGTCAACTCCAATATCCGGAGAGCCACTCAATTAAAATGGCAACACTGCATCGTCAGTGCCCGGAGAGACTAGTGGCCAAGTGAAGAAGAAGAAGAAAAAGAAAAAGAAAAACAATTGTAATCCTTCACTCCCCCCTAATAATGATGGTTCAGACGTAGCCGTTGCTGAAAGAGTAAGTCATGATGGCTTCACTCCTGTCAGAAGGGCAGCCCATAGACCGAGAGAGGTTTCGTTACCGACACCACTCCCAACGTCAAATAGATTTGCTCCCCTGGATTCGGGCCGGGAGTCTCCAATCGTTATCGGTGACTCTCAAGTGAGGGGCTTGACAAATCGGCCAAACGGGATGCGCAAGGAAATGTGGCGCTTACGTAGCCTACTAGGCAATAAGACGCGAGAGATCATAAAAGAAGTTAAAAAAATTAGACTAGGACAGCAAGATACGCCGGTAGTGGCCCAAGCCAGTGGAAATGACCTGTTCCTACGGGGAGGCTCTGCAGGCTTTACTGAGCGCATCATCGAAGATGTCAGAAGTTTAGCAGCCTCGTTAAAAGAAATAACATCAAAACCAATCGTCGTTGGGATCATACCGAGACGCTCCGGGGGTGCCTTGGCTAACCAAAAGGCTCTGAGCATAAATTGGAGGCTAGCTGAAATCCTATCAGGAATGGGCGTATGTTTCGTCAACCCCTTCGACGAATTCTACGGTCGGTCAGGGCTGTTTAGTGAGGATGGCACTCACCTGTCTGTCCGTGGAAGAGGTGTGCTGCGTGAGCTCATCCGCCGCGGTTTATATTGGGTAAAGAAATCCGATGCAGGGGAAATGATGACTGAGACCCCAGTGGGAGAATCCCACGAAGTAGCGCCCTCGGCAGCCGAGGTCGAGCACCCAGCACCCAATCCTTCCGTCGATTCAGAGGAGGGGGCGGAAGTGGGTGATGGTCAACCTCCGAATCCAGCTTCGAAGGGGAGGACGCACGACGAACCGTCGGGAAACGGAGAAGTCGAGGGGGCAGTAGGGCTAGCGGACGCCCCCTAAGAGTTATTCTATTAAATGCCCGCTCAATAAGGAACAAGTTCTGCGAGCTTAGAGCACTGATGTCATCAGAGATGCTTGACATAGTGGCTGTCACTGAGTCTTGGATTCGTGCAGAAACCAGGGACTTCATAGGTGAGTTTGGAGTACCCGGTTACGCGACCTTCCATAAAGATCGCGCTGACCGGGAAGGTGGTGGAGTTCTGGTGTATGTTCGGGCCCATCTATCTCCCATCGAATGCAGAACTGTCACAGAGCATGAGGTAGTAGGAGTCGACCTCAAGGTCGACAATACAATGTACAGGTTCATAGTGGCCTATCGACCTGCTCATCGGATGGTAGAGGTTGATATAGACCTGTACCAAAAACTGTCCAGTCTCTTAGACGGCCCTCCCTCGCTGCTGGTAGGGGACTTCAATTGCCGAGTCGACTGGAGTGACCGAACGGGCGACGGAGAGGCATCTCGGCTTGTAGACTTTGCTGACAGCAACTTTCTGACTCAATGGGTCGGCAAGCCTACCCGAGGGGGCAACGTTCTAGATCTAGTATTTACCACTGAAGATGACCTCGTCTCTGACCTGTCAGTGGATGAGTGCCTAGGTGGTATTGACCATAACATGGTAAGGTTTGGAGTACGTGCTCCCTGTACGCAAGGTACTAATGAACGAGCACGTAAATTGGATCTCAGACGTGCAGACTTCAATGGGCTTCGGGAGGCACTTGGCCAGATGCAACCAACTAACGAAGGCGGGACGAATTCCAAATGGAACGACTTCAAAAATCGTTTTATGGATCGTCAGGCCAAGTGCGTTCCCACGAAGGCAGTCAGGGTAGCGAGCATTCAGCCTAGTTGGTTTTCTCAAGAAATCGCTAGTGCTATTAAAGCTAGAAAGTAAGCGCACAGAGCATGGAAGAGGAATAGTAGTGCGATGCACCATGAAGCCTATGTGACCCATAGTAGAGCGGTTAAGGCACTAGTGCGCACGGCTAAGCGTAACGAAGAAATTCGTGTAGCCTCTCTCTCTAAAGAGAGCCCCAAGGAGTTATTCGCGTACGTGAACAGTAGAAAACCAGTACGCCAACGCATCGGACCCCTGAGGGACGCCGACGGCGTTCTCCAGGATTCAGATGAGGAAATAGCTGGCATACTCAACGACTACTTCTCCTCGGTTTTCACGAGGGAAAGGGGCGGAGAGATACCCAGACCGCCGATAGTGACAGATCGCGAGTTAGAATCACTAGAAGCAATAACTACAACTTCCGAAGAAGTTGCTAGAAGGCTAGGTCAGTTAAATGCGTATAAATACCCAGGTCCTGACGGCTTCGTGCCAAGAGTACTGCGTGAGGTGAAAGATCAGATGAGTCCTCATCTTTCTGAGATCTTCAACTCATCGCTCAACAGTGGCGAAGTACCTGCAGACTGGCGTATGGCCAATGTCACCCCAATCCACAAAAAGGGGGACCGTGGCACCGCAGGAAACTACCAAACAATAAGTCTAACTTCAATCGTGGGCAAAGTACTGGAAGGCATCATAGGGGATAGGATAATGAATCATTTAGAGTCTCACGACCTGTTGAGAGACACACAGCATAGCTTCCGAAGAAAGCGCTCGTGCCTCACGAACTTGCTCGAATTCTTCCATGGTATAATGAGCGAGTTTGACAGAAGTCGAGCGGTGGACATACTTTATTTGGATTTCCAAAAGGCTTTCGATAAAGTCCCCCACCGCCGACTGATGGTGAAAGTACATGCCCTGGGAATAAGAGGAAAGGTCGCAAAATGGTTAGAAAGTTGGTTGTCGGACAGGCGACAGAGGGTTACCATTGGAGGCCACACCTCTCGGTGGTCGTCAGTAACGAGCGGAGTCCCTCAGGGCTTCGTGCTAGGCCCTCTATTATTCATCATCTACATCAACGATATAGATGAAGGACTGGTGAGTCGTCTAGCGAAATTTGCCGACGACACAAAACCTGGAGCTAATGTAGCGAATCCCGAAAACATCGAGATGTTGAGGGATGACCTACGGAATATGGGCGAGTGGGCTGACAAGTGGCAGATGCCTTTCAACTTAGACAAGTGTAAGGTGATGCACATCGGGTATGCGAACCCCCGGTCAGGCTACGAGCTACAAGGTATGCGTCTTGAGTCTACTGATGTCGAGAAGGACTTAGGTGTGCTGATTAGCAGCGATCTCAAATTCTCGACGCAGTGCTTACAGGTGGAGAAAAAGGCTCATCGCTTGTTGGGTTACATCAAGAGGCAATTCAGCTTTCGAACAAAAAAGGTTGTTTTGCCCTTGTACAACTCGCTGGTGAGGCCTCACCTAGAGTTCGCTGTTCAGTTCTGGTCTCCTCATTATAGAAAAGACATCGATCGTCTGGAAAAGGTGCAAGCCAGGGCCACGAAACTGATCCCATCGCTAAGGAACAAGTCATACCAAGAAAGACTGCAAGAGCTCGATCTCTATTCGTTAGAGACTCGAAGACTGCGCGGTCGTCTAATAGAGACTTTTAAAATCTTGAAAGGATTTGAAAATGTCGACTCCACCAAATTCTTTACCCTCAACCGGAATATGACTCGAAATCACGGGTGGAAGGTGGAGCTGCCCAGATTCAATACCATTCCGGTGGGTAAGTCATTCACATATGACATTTGCGACACATGGAATAAACTACCAGCGGGCGTTGAGAGTAGCAGTGTTGAACAGTTCAAGAGTAGACTTGACAAATTATATTTGAAAAGCTGATGATCTCATAGCAAGTAATCAGTACATGCTAAGAATCGAAAGCACAAAAAGTACCTCCTCGATATGGGCCGCAAGGCCTTTGAGGTACTTCTTTTCCTTGTAACTCCTTGTAACTCTTTCTCACTCTTTTGCTTGTAATTTACCTTTCTTTCTCTATTTTATCTCTCTTTATTTTTCTCCTCTTTCACTCTCTCCATTTATTTCTCTCTCAGGTTAATTGTTTCACTTTGTTTATTTGTTTGATAGCTTTATTACTCGCTATCTCTCTCGTTTCTCTATATTTCTTCCCCTGACTTTCTCTCTCAAATTTTCTTTCAACTTTTCTCTCATTCTCTCTCTCTCTCTCTAGAGGGAGAGGTGACGCCACCTTGACGCGGGAAGAGAGCTTGTGTGGACCTTGGACTTTTCGAGCTATGTCGGCGGGGGTACCTCTTCTGGGTACCCCTGGTAGGGCTTCCCTTGTCGATTTGGTCGGAAACGAGGTTCCAGACTAAGTGCGTCATTCCTTCCTTTTTCTACTCTATCCCTCTCCTTTTTTTACATTTATGCTATCTCCCACTCATAAAAAAAGAAAAAAAACAACAAAAAAAAGCCTACTCCTATCGTGTCATTCTTTCCCTTTCTTCCTCTATCTACCTATAAGGACCTGGCAGCTACCTCATGCGTCAGAAGAGAGGCTTTGGAACCTCTATAAACAACGCCAATCGACGCTCACTGGTTGCGAGAGACTAGGACTAGAGGTGTCCTAGGCGTTGGGGCACGATGAATGGGATGAGGGTAATGCCTTGTTAACCCCTTCCCTGGCGCGTAATTATTCACCGTTCCCAGTGACCGTTGACGGGTGCTTATGGTAACATTGGTCCGAGGTGACGGCCCTTTGTTCCCATGTTGGTTGCCAGGCCAATAAAAAGCCTTGGGTCGAGTTCCTTGGTGTGGCGGGATATCCATTGAACGCTACTCCGAGATCCTGGCCGTTGTGAAGGGAACTAGTAGGAATTTAGTACGGGGCGTGCTTCGTTGTTGTTCACCTGATGAAAAATCGATGGCCCCTTCGGGGACGGTCAGTGTTGCTTGGTTGGGAGCCACGGCACGCCGAGGTTTGACGACTCGGTCGGACGAACAGCAGCACATGGAGCTTGCCTTCTGAAAGATCCTAAACCTCTCCGATCGATTGGCGGGAGCGACTCACGCTGGGAGAACTCACCAACCCCCCTTTTTTATCATTGATTGGTCACGAGTTTTCAGAGAGAGCGAAAGCGCTCAAAATGACAGGCAAAAAAGGACCCGTTCGTCTCAAACCCCACTGTGCAATATGCCAGTTAGAAAAGTGGTGCGTTGACTTTCCGGAGGGCTGCTACTCAATTTTCAGCCCTGAAAGTATCTGCACTACTTGCATATTGACGCGAGAGGTGGAAAAATTAAAAGACCTCTATAGAGCCTCAGAGGAGAGAGCTAAGTTCCTTGAGGGAAAGTTGGAGAAGCTCGAAGCCCTTAACGTAGCTCAGGTTCGATGCCTAGAAGAGGCGCCGCCCACTGACGTGTCGGAATCCCCTGGTAATGAAGCGGACATTCCGGCATCATCTGAGGCTAAGCCAGCTGAGGCGAGAGAAAAGGAGAAAAAGAAGAAAGAAGAAACGAAGAAAAAATAGAAAAAGAAGAGAGTTGAAACAAGAGTAGAACCCAAAATAGAAGAAAAACAGATAAAGAAGAAGAAAAAGAAAGATAAGAATGTGGAGAGTAAAGAGGAAAAGGGGAGGCCTCTTCCACAAGGGAAGACCCCGTCTTCAGAGACCAAGTGTCCGAAGGTCACCCTCATTGGTGACTCGCAAACACGGGATGTGCAGCCGCTGCTAGCGGCCCGCCTCCGCACTAGCGTGAAGGTAAGCTGCCTGTCAGGACGGGGTAACCACACCATCAGAGTAGAGGCAGAGAAAGCTCAGATTTCTGAGAATTCTGTTGTTGCTCTGATGGTGAGCGGCAACCACCTCTACCTCAGAGGGGGTAAGGTTGGACTCAGTGGTAAGACCATCCAAACAGTGATGGGAGCCGTGGACGACATAGGGCTTAAAACCCGCAAACGTGTGGTGGTTAGGATGCTTCCGAGAAGAGGTCCATCCCGAACCGCTCACGAAAGAAACGTCGCAGTGAACAAAAGGTTGGCGGATCTCTGCACGGCAGAAGGAGTCTTCTTCGTGGACCCCTATCGTACCTTTATCGGTAGAGACAACCTCTAACAAAGGGACGGGGTACATCTCTCCTTTAAAGGGAAGGCCTTTCTCGCCAATCTAATTCAAGATGTCGTGAAACGCACCCAAAGGAGCGTTCGAAACAGAGCGAAAGCGGACGTGCGCCAGCATGCCCGTGTCACTCCTGGAACGACCTTCTCGGAGGTCGTCAAAAAGGGTGTGACCACGAAAACAGAGAAGCCGGGAAACGGAAGAGCGTAGGGAGTCCTACACTAGGGGACTCCCTCAAAGTTCTTCTGTTCAATGCGAGGTCAATCAGGAATAAGTTTCTTGAGCTCTGTGGCCTCGTAGTAACAGAGGAACCTGAGATGGTGGCCATAACGGAGTCGTGGATAAAAACCTCAAGCCGAGATTTTGAAGGTGAATTCACAATTCCCGGTTACCAGCTCTTCCAGAAAGATAGGCCAGACAGAGCGGGTCGCGGTGTGATGTTGTATGTCAAGGATACTCTCACCTCGACGGATTGCAACATCATATCCGACCATGAACTACTAGGTGTTGACCTAGAGATAGGTCCTGCCAAATACAGGACCCTGGTGCTTTATAGACCTCCAGCCCAACTCGTTGAAAAGGACAGAGATCTGTACCAGCTGCAAGGAGAACTTGTCGAAGACAGGGTGTGTATCGTCATGGGTGATTTCAACACACAAGTTGACTGGGAAACCAGAGAACCCTGTGGCGAGAACGCCACAGGGTTTATCTATTTATCTTGCTCTTTTTCTTACATTCTCGCCCTCCTTTCAATTTCACACGTTTATTATCTCTCTAACTTTATTTATCAATCGCTAAAATTTTCTCTCTCAATCTCTTTTTGTTAACATTCTCTTTTTCACTCTCTCTCATTTCATCTCTCATTATTGCTCTTATTCTACAATATATCCCACTTCTTTCTCTCTTGAACTATCTCTGTCATTCTCTCTCTGACATAATCTATCAAGCTCCTTCTTTCGGCCGACTTTCCCTTCTTTTTAATCTTTCATTTTTCTTTCTCTCTTTAATTATGTCTACTTCTCAACACCTCTGACTGTCCTTCAGTTTCTTTCCTTTATCTCGAGCAACTTCTCATTCACTATATTTTTCTCTCTCCCTCTCATTCCGTCTAACATTTAATCTTTTTCTAAAACCGCTCTTCCCTTCTCCCGATTAAATTCTCTCTCTCTCTCTCTCTCTCTCTCTCTCTCTCTCTCTTTGACTCACCTTCTGTGACCATCTATTTGTCTCTCATTATTTTATTTCTCTCATTTTTTTTTTATTCTCTATCCTCATACTCTATACAACATTCTGTCTGATTCTCTCCTTCTTTCTTATTCATTTTTATTTCTCAGCCCCCTATTCTCTCGCTATAATTTTCTCTCCATCTCTCTGTCTCTGTCGCACTCTCTTTCTCTCTCTGCCTCTCATTCTATCGTACAGTCTCTGTCTAACACTTTTCCATTCTTTCTTCCTTATTTTCTTGAATTATATCTCCTATTTTGTCTTTCTTTTTATTTTTCTTTCTTTCTTTCTCTCTTCTCTATTTCTTTCTTTTTTCATTTGTTATGTTTTTCTGATGGTCTCATTCGCACATTCTCACTTTCTCTCATTCCTCGCAATCTCTGTTTCTCTCATTCATTTTACTCTCATTTTCTCACCTATTCTCTCTCTCCTTCTCTCCCTCTCTCACCTATCCCGAACTAATCTTGGGAGGACTTTGGCAATTATATTATTCAAAAGAGAATTAAAACAATATAAGGATTTTGAATCTCGTTAGAATCGACAGAATAGTTACAGTGGTATTACAAAAAACAAAAAAAAAAGCAAAACGTGGACCGACCGACATAGTGAGATGTAGAGTCGCCCGCGACTAAAAATATCCCCCTCATCGTTAGGGGGTCAAGTTCGTAATAGTGAGTCACGGTGTTTTGTGTAAGAACTTTTTTGGGGGGAGTCATTTTATCCCCTGCAGGGTTTAAGTATTATATCATTGGGGAACTAATTTCAACTTTTGTTTATTGACTTAGATTTGAGTTAATTATACGGAGTTTGGGTGCGCTGAGCACGAATTTATACTCCGTTTTGCTCTATCAGGTCCTGATTATGTTGAACACACTTCCTCTTTCATCATGTTCATAAAAAGGATATTTTCTCAATAATTGCTAAGTATTTTTGCAGTTGCAGATAATAATTAGCTATTAGTACCTATTTAAACTAATGTTTGGCTTTATATTTCAGATTTTGAAAATAAGGAATTGAAATACCTTTGCAATTTGCCAAAACAATGAAGTAATATTTCCTCAAGCACTAGAAAGTTCATATGCAAAAATTCTCCTGATTTATTTTGCTACATATGTGGAAATTTTAAACTTCCACATTAACGAGGAATTATAACGGACTTCGTGAAAAGAGCTTACTTCGCTTATTTTGGAATAAAACTGGGGGATCAAGATTAATCATGGGTTCCACATAAAGCCTTCATTGTATGCATTGTAAGACTGCGACATTGGATGAAGGGTTTTGAGTTAAAAATACCTTTTGAAGTTCCGATGGTAAGTTTATGATTGCATAAAACTACTAACTTAGTTATTTGTGTACTGTAAATTACCTAAGTGTAAATTATTTTAACTTAGGTACATAAACAACTTTTGAAAAAATTCGCTTTTGTTAACGCTTCAAATTTATTTTCCATTTCAGGAGTAGCGAGAGCCTACTACCCATGAGGTAGATTGCTACTTCTGATTTGTCAAGACTTTGGGCTTTACTATGAAAAATAAATATTGTATCGAATGCTCAAATTTTGACACCGCAATACAACCTGTGCTACATTCAAATCAAATTCCCATTCCAAAATTTAAGAGACTACCATCTCTGGAATTAGTTGAAGATCTTTCTGAAAATATTGTTCTGCACTCTGAGGAGTCAGACACCCAATTCGACCCCACCGTAGTTTTAAGTAAAACTGATCAGCAAAGGTTTAACCAGGCCAAGTTGAATGATCTTGTAAGGGATCTAAATTTACCAAAAAAAGCTGCAGAAAATTTAACTTCATGACTTAAACAGAAAAACATGCTCGTAAATTTAACGCACAAATTAGGTACTCACTTTTTTTCCTGTTTCTTTATCTTTATCCTTACATTCATCCCTTGTTATTTATTCACGTTATTTTTTCCCTTCTTTTCTGCAGTCTATTTTATTTACAATTCGCATTATATTTCACTCGTTATTCATTCTTTTCCCTAAAGCACTTCGAGGAAAAGGAACTTAAATATTTTGCTCAGTTCCTCTTCCCCCTTTCCTAACAGCCACCGAAAAATGAAACGGTGACTAACAGAACAAGAAAAAGAACAAGCTAATATAAAACAAGAACAGAACACAGTAATTCTAAAAATAAAAATCCATCAACTGAAAGATAGTCAATAAAGGGGCATCCTTAGGTGATCAAAGAGAGACCTGCCGCTCTCAGGTACCATGCGAGCAATCAAAAAGTATACCAGCGTTATGCCTTGTTCCACAACTCTGTTACACCACAACCTGTCGCACAAGACCCCACCTAAAATAACAAGGAGAAACTGCACCGAGCTACACTTATCCGAAACCTGGAGAAGTACTAGGTACGAAGCTCTTCAACACTAGGCAACTGAATCAAAAAGTGAAGTAGAATCTGAGGTAATTATCGTAGGTCAGTTAAAGACCCATCTTTACTCGGCTCCTTTGATTCTCAAGAAGCAAGTCTACCTGCAAGGATCAGCCGTGATGTGCGTGGGAATTTATATACATGAACAGCGGGCGATTAAAGTTGGCTGTAACAATCTACTAACTTGGTGGTTCAGTGGTATCAAAACGTAGTTAAACAAAATAAACTGTACTTAAAAGAAACCAATAATATACAATTTAACAAGGGAATAATAAAATATAGAATTGGGTTAGGTGCAAAGTGGGGACGGGACAGGGAAATCTTTGGACGCGGCAATGAAATACGAACAAACGCACGCTTGTCACAAGTCGAGAGGCCTGAGTCACGAACGACTCACACGTAGAGTTAATTTAGCGGGAAGTTCTCCGGGCAGTGGACGGAGAGAGAATCCTGTTGACGGGGAGTTAGGATTACTACGGGTGACCTCGAGAGTAGGAACCGAAGGAGTATGTCACAAAGCTAAAAGCGGTGCCTGGATTTAGATAATAGCTTCTAGATACTAGGCTATTAATTAATTGAACGGAATTCATTCCTCGGAGTGGAATCCGATTGGCAGAGTTGTGCGACGCGTTTGGGTAAGCGAAAACGGGCGAATACTGGAGATTTTGCGGATACAGGACCATAATAAATTCTTAATGAATGATGTTTATAGAAAGGACAAAAAAGGAATCCCTATGTAACACAGGCGAACAGGCAGTCGTATAGGAAAAGGGTGCGGAAATAACATGAGAGTGGAGAGGAAGAGTTGATAGGCCGGTGGCAGACACCGATGCATGATGCGGTTCGGTGGGTCTCGTGGTACTCGTGACTGGACGACGTTTGGTGGGTGGTCAGGAATGAGAGCGTGTCTGCTTAGTCAGAACGCGCTATTCATGATGCTTTTCATTTTTGAGAAGAACGGTATGGGTTGAGGGTGGTCATGGGCGGCGGGAAATCGCAGCACCATCGCATCCGGTCTTGCGTGTAATACGGTATATAAGAGGTTTCTGGCGAGTTACTGAGTGGTTTTGTATATCTGATGTGAGCGTATGTGTTGAGGGGTGTTAATTTGTTGTCGTATAGTGTGGACATTCTCCTGTACAAAAGAGAGCGGCATGCGCACTTCAGACCAGAGTCATGAATGCACTCAGCCTTCTGCTGCTACGTGGCACTCGCAGCTATGAGTGACAGTGGGGCGTACGTGATGAGAGGTCGCACGAGTGTTTTATATAGGTGTAACTGAAGTTTTATGCCTACAGGGTAGAACCTGTGCAGCATTGTGTTTGTACGTGCGGCTCTTATTAGTGTTATGTCCAGGTGTATATTGAAACAAAGGGTCTTGTCAAAAGTTACCCCAAGGATTTTTGTATGTTGCGTGTAGTCGAGCCTTGATGGGTTTAGGTGGTTCATGTCTTGGTTATGCATGAAGTGATCTCTTGCACCGAGGGTGTCATCTGTGTCTTCTGAGGGTTCGAGGCAATCAGCCATTTATCCTCGTATTCTGCGTCTAGTATTATTTGTGCGTGGAGCGCGATCTCATCTGGTCCACGGCCACTGACGAGAATCGTCTCGTCATCTTCGTAGGACACTGTGTATGGGTGACAGCAGTTTTCGGGTGAGCGTGGGGTGTCGTTTTTGTACATGATGTAAGGTATGGGTGCCAGTACGATACCTTGGGAAACAGCTGAGCGTGGTGTGAAGGGTTGTGAGAGGGTATTCATACATTTTATGTTGCATGTCCGTTCAGTTAGTGAGTGCGATAGGAGGCTTCTGATGCAGAGAGGTAACTCTATATTGTTAGCGAGTTTCCAACGGAGTCTCTCCTGCCACACCTTATCAAAGGACTTCTCCACGTCTTTGCTGGTGGAGAGTGTCTTTTGATATACCTGGCGTTTTTTCTGTATTCTGTTGTGAAGGATGGTCACAGCCACCTGAGTAGACTAGCCCCTCCTCAACCGATATTGGTGGGGGGAAAAGCAGTTTCTCTCTTCCAGGTAATCCCGTAGGCGTCAGTTGATCATATGTTCGAGTGTTTTGCCTATGTGCTCTAATAGAGTAATAGGCCTGTAAATAGTTTAGGGTCTTTGTTCATTTTATGTAGTAGCATTTTGTGAGAGACTAAATATTTGGGGGAAGTGGCCGGAGGCTAGTGAGGCTTTGAATAGGTGTGTTAGTGTAGGGCATATGTTTGCGGGGAGGTTGTGTATTAGTGTGGCTGGTAGCCCGGAGGGGCCGGGTGTACGTTTTGGCGTTGTTTTAAAAAATGTTTTGTTTGCGCGAAGGGGATAGGAGTGGTCAGTGTAGAAGTATAGTCGAGTAGCTCCATTTATATCAGGGGGGCGTGCCTTAGCTCGTGAGCGTGGGCCTAATATCACTTCTGGACTTACTGGACGTGCTCTTGTGCGTGTTTTTTGGGTAGGTTGTTGTTACCTTGACCCAGTGGGACCTAAATGCGTCGAGGATGACGTTGGTGTCTGTGAGCGTTTGATTGGTTACTTGAAGGGTGATGGGTTTGGGTCGATCAGTGCCTAGCATCCCTTTTACGTGCCACCAGAAGAGGGAGGGGTTAGTGCAAGAGTGTCGTTCGTGATGCGGACGACCTCTTGTCACTTCCCGCCGGTTCTTATGTAGCTGCACGCACTGTAGGATGCGGGCAAGTAGGCGATTGATATTGTGTTGTCGTGGGCCTCTAGTGTAGTGATTTTAATACTGTGTGATGAGTCTCTGATTGTGTATGGAATATGTCAAATGTTTATGCATGTGTAGGTTTTGTGTGGTGTGGTTATAGTGAGTAAGATTGAGCACCAGTGGTCATCTAATATGTCTGAATTGGTGTCGTCTAGGTCGAGGTTTTGTGGTGTGTTATTTGTTATGTGTCTCTTGAACTCTCAGCAGTTCGTGTTTTTGTAGTCGAAGAGAGCTGGTGTGGGTATGAGTATGAGAGATGGGAATATGATAAGGCATATCGGTATGTGGTCAGAGAGTACGTAGGGATTCGGTGAGATATGAATGTAGAAACGTGTAGCATGGTGATTGCGGAAGGCCACGTCCGGAGACGTGGTTCCTCCGCGAGGACCGAAGAAGGTCGGGAAGGCCAGGCTGATGTGGTCGCAGCAATAACGCGGCCGGGCACGGACTAAGTTTCTTCCTACATTATTCGTTGTGTTAAAAAGGAGTTTTGGGTGGAAAGCCTTGTGGTCTCCCGCAAAAAAGATAGGAAGGTTGTGGATAAAAAGAGACCGGAGTGGGAATTCTATGTTTAATTGTAGGCGTAGTGGTATGTAGTGCGTGTTCACTAGGATGGGGCTTGAGTTTGTCTGTATCTTTGTCGTAGAATGGACTCTCGATGGTATACCTTATATAACTATTCGTTGAGGGAACTTCTTTAATTATCTTTAGAGTGCGTGGATGTCTGGCTGGCCGATATTATGTATCTTCGATATGCTTAAGAAGTGGAACTGAGCTCAAGGATAATAATATTGCTATCATTAATAAAATAGAGTTTTATTAATAATATTTATCAACAACACACAAAACGGGAAATATTGACATAAACAGAGAATGGAAAGGGTCGTGGGGACTCGAGCTAATCCGAGGATTAAAAGATTTAAAAAGGTAAAACAAATATAAAGTTAAAGTGATGGGATGGTTTGCTAAACCATTTAAAGCACAGGATAGAATTGCAAAAGGGTTAAATACTCAAAAGTAACGTTCGGCTTACGTAATTTATACTTGTTGTGCAGAGGAAGGCGGCGTGAAGGAATTTTCGGTCTGCTGGCGAGTTCCAGCCAAAGGCGGGGGGGATTAAATGATCCTGACGTGGCGTTTTGGGAATGAGAACCGTTTCTTGACGAACGGCTTGAAAAACAATGGCTGTTCTACGTTGTTCTCTTCTGAACACACGGGGGGGGGGGGGTAAGAACCGTCTCTTGTCTACGGGCTCGAGAACAATGGCTGTTCTACGTTGTTCTCTCTGAAAAAAAGGGGGAGTGAGAACCGTTTCGTGGCGAACGGGCTCAAACGAACAATGGCTGTTCTACGTTGTTTTCTTCTGAACAACAAGGGGGGGGGGGGGAGAACCGTTTCTTGTCAACGGGCTCAAAAGAACAATGGCTGTTCTAATGTTGTTCTCTTTTTGAACAACGAGGGGGAAGCCTTGTGGACTCGGCGTCACGAAGGATCGAACCTTGGCACTCAAGGGATATTGTCCTTCTTCTGGACAAGTGATGGTGAATTTTGAGGTTGAGGTCCCTTGGCGCACAAGGTGAGAGAGAGTCGTGGTGATGTTTCGCGACGAAAATCTGGATCTCCAATCTGATCTTAATGGTAAAGTTTCTAAATAAATAGTCGAGACACTCCCTTGGCGTGGGGGACAATGGAGTGGGAGCTTCGAGGGAATGCACAGCCAAGCCTGAGAACAAGCCTTATCTGCCTATAAGCCCAACTCAATCTGGCGAGGTCGGCGTATGGGGGCGAACGGAGGAGGATAAACCTCCTTGTTTAAACATTGAATCAGGTGGCTGCGATAGGGCGCCAAGCTTCAAAGCGAAGATGCACGTGGGGAGCATCGTGGTTTTAAATAACATGTGATAGTGGTTGAAATTAACGCGGCCTCAACCCGTTCTATCACAATCTTGTAGACTAAAAAAGAGTCATCGTGTGTTTGGATGAGGGAGTGGTGTATAGAGCACTTTATTAGGATCGCTGATCCTAGGTGCAGATCTTTTGGAGTTAGATAGGTGTGGTAGCCTGCAATGCGGAGTCTGTTGTTGGGAGGATTAATATGTCAGGCCTTTGTGTGTTTAGGACCCAGTTGGAAACAGTATGGCGAATACCGTGCAAACTGCGTGCGTTTAGTTGTTACGTTGAGGCGTTCTATTGACGTGGGCGTAGTGCGGGTGAGACTGATTTAACCGGGACTGCCCCCCTATCCTTGCTCATTGCCCAGGAGGTGTGCGTGGGGAACGAGTACCTTTACCCGTATGGGCTGTGGTTTCAAGGGAGTGGAGAGGTTGTCTGTGAGGGTTATTGGCTGGGGAGGCCGTGGTAGAGCGGAGAGTGTGCTCTGGGGAGGGAGGGTTAGAGAAAGTGGGAGAGTGGATGGTGGTCGTGGGTGGAGGGTTGGAGAGAGTAAAGTCTTGGAGGGAAGAGTTATAAGCAGAGGAGCAGGGAGTAGATCTAGTAGATGTGGGGCTAGAGATGATAGGGGAGGTGCAGATTATGAGAGGGGGTTGTCGGGAGAGGGAGGAAGTTGGTACGGTGGAGAAGGAGGAGTGGAAGGAGAAGATGACTGGACAGCAGGGATGGAATTGGTCGGCTTTGCGCGTGGTTATGTGTGGCAGGGGGGGGGGATTTCTTGGTGAAGATTTTTAGTTTAATGCAGGGTGTCGTGGTCTTGGGAGAGGAGGATGTGGCAGTTGTGGTATCAGTGGGAGAGGGGTTGGAGGCTGTGAAAGGGGGGTGGGGGCGGTTGGTGGTAATACGGGGAGAGTTTATGTCAAAGGATGGTTGGTAGGAGGGAGTTTAGGTAAAGAGAGGAAGGAGTGGTAGCAGTGGAGCAAGGAGAGGAGGCGGTTGGAAGAGAGGTAGGAGCAGTAGGAAGAGGGTCCAGTAATGAGGGCACAGTGGTGAGAGGGGCAGGGACAGAAGGGCGGTAGGAGGCGGGGGCGTGGTGAGGGTTAGGGGCAGTGAGGAGGGTCAAAGGAGTCGTGTCTCCTCTGTGTGTGCTTGTCGATTAAGAGAACACCTTCTTGGGGAAGGTGATCTCCTTTAGACCGTGCGAAGTGAATAGTGTGTTGAGTATCTTTGAGTATAATCCGAGGTTACCCCTCGACATGTCTTTTGCCACCGTTGCGAGCAAGGGGGCCAGGTGTAGCTTTGGGTGTGTGGTCTCGTTGGGTGTGTGGTGTGGGGTAGGGGTGGGTGTAGGTAGTAGTAGTGGTCTCTGGGTGTAAGGTGCTTGGGTGGGGGCGGGTGTTGGAATATGGGGGAGATTCTGGGTTTTGGCTGTGGTTGGGTGTATCTGGGGTAGGACAGGGAGAGATGTGGACACGGTTGCGCAAGCAACAGCAGCGAATGTTCTTGTGAGGGAAGGAGGGTCGGGGCGGAGTGTGTGGTTGCGTTGGGGGGATGAGGACGCCATATTGCCGCTACGGCGTCAGGGCGGGCCTTACTTAGGTAGGGCTATTTTAGGTTGACGGCGACATGGTTGCCGCCGCAGTTTGTGCAGAGGGATGTGGTGGTTGTGCATGTAGGGGATTGGTGTCCCACTACACTACACTTAGAGCAGACCAGGTCTGCTTGGCAATCATGTGTAGAGTGTCTGGTTTTGTAACACTGGTGGCAATGTGTAGCTCTTATGTTTAGCTGTGGCTCAATGTTGTGTGCCGCATACCTTAATAGCTTGGTCTAGCAGCAGTGTCTTGTTATGTTCGTCGGGCAGTGTGATTACTTCCCATTGTTTCGTGTGGTTGTAATAGAGATCTCTGATGTTCTTCTCCGCATACTTTTGTCTGTGGTGTGTGTAACAACAAGAAGTAACAACAAGGAAAGAAAATACCCAAGGAGACCTTACGGTCCATTCAAGGAGGGTACCTTCGGACTAGCAATCGAGCGGGGACATGGCTGCTCAATTGTTTTGCCTCCCTAAACGGCCACTTTTCAAGACCATGTCTAGTCTTGACTTGAATTGGTCAACAGATTAACTGTTGACAACTTCCACTGGAAGTATGTTCGAAATACCGCAGATACTGTAAGTGAAAAAATTTCCACACAGATTACCGTTGTAACGCTTCAGTTCAAGTTTGAAGCCGTGATTGCGCGTTCTGTTCTCACTCAGTGTGAAAATATCCCGGTAGTCAACATTGTCGAACCTTCGAAGTATTTTAAGGACTTCGATGAGCTGACCACGCAGTCTACGGGTTTCCAGCGAGAACAGATCTAATTCCCTTAGTCTATCCTCATTACTGTTATGTTGGATAGAGGGAATCAGCTTGGTTGCCCTGGCTTGTACGCGTTCCAATCTCGCGATGTCCTTTCGCAATGAAGGACTCCAAAATTGTACGGCATACTCCAGGTGCGGTCGGACAAGTGAGTTGCACAGGCACAGTACAATCTCCTGGTCATCAGTGGAGAAATCCAACCATAGAGGGTTGGTCTTTTTAATACGTATTTGGTGTTTTTTGTGTACACCGTCGGCTAATTTTATCTGGAGGTCTTGTGCAGCAAATGTGTCCGATGCAAGTTCGTGAAATTTGACAGCGTCCTACTGTTAGTGGAAGACGAGTTTGTGGCTTGTGTGTCTTTATTATGTTTGAGATGGTTTTGTCGTGGGTAGCGTCTAGGTTGAGAAGTGTATGTTCATTGTTGGTGGTGAGTTTGTCGGTAGTGGGTGTTTTACCTGTTATGCGTAGGAATGTGAGTGAGTATGTGTTATATGCTATTGAATATCGCTTTTTCCTTTTACTTTTATGGAGTCTACCCGCCCCGCCGATTACAACCCCGTCAAAATGACTGGGATGTATTGATGATTAATGAGTGAGTATGGATCTGGTTGGTCTCCTCAGAAGGTGCAAAAACATAGCTGGCTTAATGGTGACTGAAGCCCGAATCAACTGACTCCAGTCGGAGTGCTACCCCCTCTATTGGATTTGGGGTATTTCTCAGTTACGTCAGATATCTCACACAGACGGTATTGTCTACCTCTGTGGTCTTGAATAGTGCCAAAGGATAGGGTATTAATCATCCCCGCATTGGAAACTGACTCCTAATCTCGGT
This sequence comes from Ceratothoa steindachneri, assembly GCA_963969495.1. Classification (NCBI taxonomy): domain Eukaryota; kingdom Metazoa; phylum Arthropoda; class Malacostraca; order Isopoda; family Cymothoidae; genus Ceratothoa; species Ceratothoa steindachneri. The sequence goes on from OZ018318.1 coordinate 38,096,592, forward strand.
TTGCTCCTTCCTTTGGGTTCCTCAGCGGGCTAAACCTCAGACCTCCTTTCCCCAAAGTTTGCAATTATGCCTTTTCTAAGTAGAACGGCATAGTTGCAACGGAGCTCTATGTGTAGAGTCACATTCTTAGAGCTAATTCACGGCGGGGAAGGGATAGGGATGGTTTAGCACGTCATATCAATATGACGAGCCAGTGAAATCAAGTAATTTTTATTCAGGGGGTGAGAGAGCATGGGAGGGGGATTACTGAATCTCGTGGTTAACTCTTGAGGTTATACCGTCTACGGTATAGCTTGTGGAAATCACTGTTCTCAGTGAGAGGTGTCGATGAGATTTCCTCTTGGCCTTGCCTCCTGTATCTGGAAGAGAGCCGGGATATCGGAGCGGGATCGTCGGAAGAGCAGACTATTCTTAATTTCATCGTTTGGTTATTTATACGAGGCAGCCTGAAGCGGCTTGCTCTGGGCGGTGAGAGGGAGACTCCCAGTTATCAAGGGGGTCGTTGGAAGGGCAAATCTTCACTTGGCTTACGGCGTAGCGGAATCCCTTTTCTTCGCGACGCTCCACCCTTGGCGTACCCAACAGGGCATCTTATCGCCGGAAATGCTTCTATCGGCTGTGGATTGCGTATTTTCTAGGCCGCTTAATGCTCTGTCTCTCTCTCATAGAGACATCTTGTGGCTCTCTTAAATGACAGTAATAAATAAACATTCTTATTAGAAGGTATAAAGATAGCATTTCTTTGCCAGGTACTGGTACAGGCGAGTGTGTATGATTCGTAGATGAAAGAAAATAACATCTCTTATCAAAGCAGAGGGTCACTAAAATATTTGGAGCACAATATCACTCAATTTTTAATTTCTTGGCGCTATCTATCTACATCCATCGGATGTGCATTAGCAAATCTGTAGGTAAACTAGAGGAAATTGACCTTGTGGACAAGCGGAGAAAATGACCTTTTTACCATGACTTACCACAATGACCTCAATTACCTTTGGTAGTATTAGTTTTAGCCTGGCTGCTTTGAGCCAGCGACTAGTTGCGGACAGAAGATGAACAAAACACAAGATTTGCATGACCTGCTTCGCCGTAGGTAAGAATGAGCCACCGAACCATCGTATTGATATGACCGCTTGGATCAAGAGCCTAGAGGGTCTCTTTCGAAGCTTACCTTTGACCTACAATGACCTCAATTACCTTTGGTAGCAATAGTTTTAGCCGTGCTGCTTTGAGCCAGTGACTAGTTGCGGACAGAAGATGAACAAAACACAAGATTTGCATGACCTGTTTCGCCGTAGGTAAGAATTAGCCACCGAACCGTCGTATTGATATGACCACTTGGATCAAGAGCCTAGAGGTTCTCTTTCGAAGCTTCCCTTTGACCTGCAGCGAAGGTTTCGTGCTTTGGGCACATATAGGGTCTGAGCTCACTCGTTCTTTGGAGGTGACTAGTCTACCTTTATGCCATTCTAGCTTTAGAAGGGAGCTAGGAAGCTGAAGCTCCCTGATTGCTCCCTTCATTCACGTGGTTAGACTTTGAATTGCCCCCGGGTGACTCTACTGCTATCACTCTGAGCTTTGCTACCTCTGAGTCAAGAAAAGAAGAATAGAAACTATAAAGGGATTTTTCAATAAAAAACGAGAAGGAAGAGAGGGGCTCGTGCTGGTTTGGAACGGAGCAAAGTTTGATCCTTGTAGGCTTAGAGCCGAACATGACAAACACGTGGGGTGGTTGATCCCGTTGAAGACTGGGAACTATCGTGCTCATAGCCTAGATGAGGCAATTAAGGCCTTGCTTTTCTCCCAGAGGTCGGGTATAATCCAAGCTTTATATCTCCTACAACTTCCTTCCTATCAAAAGGCATAGTTTCACCTAAATTGGTTGTCACTCCCTTATTTAAAACGCAGATTCCGGCACGAAAAATTGAATATCAAAATCAAAACCAGTGTATAGGGGTGAAGAGTTAGTTTCCATACGCGTTCCTTTTTAAGTCTTTCTTCTTCTTCCAATTTGAACATTTATGGAGGAGGTTCTTTGAATGCTATTTTCTCTTTCTCTATTCCTTATTCTTTTTCCACTTTAAACATCCTAGAGAAGAGTTAATTCCTTTACTCTTTCTTCCTTCTCTCTTCTTATTCCCCTTTGAGCATCTTCATGAGGGGCTACTTCCATCCTCATTTCTCTTTCCCTCTTCCTCATTCTTTGTCAATCTGCGTAAGGAGTTACTATCCTTATATATTCTCATTTCCATCTTCTTATTCTACTTCCAACTTAAACACTTGTGTAAGGTTTTACCCTTATTCTTCCTCATTTTACTTCCACTCTGATCATTTGAATTAAAAGTTACTTTCCATACCCGTTACTCTTTCTCTCTTTCTCCTCCTTCGTCTTCTTTGAACATCTGGGAGAAGAGTTAATTTCCATACTCGTCCCTCTTTTCTCTTCGTTGGAAACTAAACCTACAATGCCATTCATATTGTTGCCGTATAACATTACATTATATCACTACTATATTATATATATGGGAGAGGACCTATAGCTTAAAAGCGAACCGACAAAAGGGACGGAAAAACACGCGTTCAGACGGGCTGAGTAACGAGAGAGTGCAACGAGGTTCATGCAAATTATGGACAATGGCCAAGTTCAAGGTTATTTAAAGAGACTTGAACAAAAATATAATTTTATTTACACAAAAAAAATTAATAAGAGAATTGAAGGGTGAAATTACCTCAGAGAATTAACGGGCCAAAATCACATTAATAAACGAAAGGGGGGGAAGATTAACTCAATTATGTTACTGAAGGGGGGAGGGGGGGTTGGCTTACGGATGTCTTCTGTACGTAAGGTGGCACCGCTCGGACTTCGGAGCAAAAGGGTGGAGTGATGAGAGTTCTCCAAAAGCAAGGGGCGGGGGCAACTTCCGGTCAAGGGGAGAGTATTTCGGCTACCCAAAATAAGGAGGGCTTCAAAAGGAGTTGATAAAAGAAGTCGGGAAAAATCACTCGGGGCGATCGTTCAGTGGAATTACCTCCTGGCTGGGGCTAATTCCAAATACACAAAATAGTCCAGCTGTCACTTTGCTTTGTTGCTAGCACTTGACTTGGAACCATGGGGAAATCTTCTGGGTTCTAGCGAGACTTCTCAACTCTGTGTCTCTCCCGGGAAGTCGAGCGTTATTTATGTCCGAGGCTCTCCCCGGAGTGAGGGGTTAGCAGGAAAAATCTCTACTCTCCAAGGGCCTCGAATCTTCTTGCAGAGCTATTTTAGCCCGCATACAGGTGAATCGTGGAGGACTTGATTCGAGGCTACTGCTTTTGGAAAGGGAGGGTGGTTAGGCTTACCACTTTAGGCCTAGCCGGGCCTTCTGCTACACATGGGAGTTCCTTTATGCTCAAGATTTTTTACGTCGGGATTCTCTCACACATATATATATAAACAATCAGCAGGCAATAAGGTCACAGTATCTAAAGCATTATTTTAACACAAAATTGTAATGGAAAAATTGTAGTTAGACCTGACCAATTGTGTATTATGAATTTGCGAATTATATCCTTAAACATGGTTCAGGAGCCATCAGCTCAACCTCCCTTGCCCATAATAAGGTTATAAAATTGTATCCGACCATATAGTGACATGATATTGTTATTGAGGCTGTCCTAGGTTAATGTAGGAGACACCATCTAATAACCGGGAAAGGAAATATCCGGAGGCATTATAAAATGTAGAAGTGTGTTTCTCTAATATCTATTGAGCATTGCCAATAGTACATTAAATTTGGCTTTAAGTACTCTTACGGGATAGCCTTGCTCCTCCCCTTTTTTCTTGGTTTCTTCAACAAGGAAGCTGATATCAAAAGCGCCTTCCTAAAGGGACCTATTTATCAGTGCAGCCTCCGTACACTACCTACATTTCAGCTCTCATCAAATCCGAGAGGGAACCAATTCGCTCTTTCTCCAATTGAAGACGAGTGGGAAGAAAACTCTGAGTGCATCTTTGTTCTTTCTCCGTACGACTAAGAAGCGACCGCTCTCTCCGAAAACAAATTCTCTAAGCCAGACAGCCTTTACATCAATAGTATATCCAATATTTTTGTGATCCTGGGGAAAATCGATAATGATTACTCTATCATTCAAATTAAGCATCCGTAGCCAGATTTTCTTTCCACTTTGGTTCCCTTGTATTTAAGAATATTATAAGAAATACTAAATATATCTTTACCGTAATTTACTGGCGGCTTTATATATGAATGAAAGGGAATTTAAAAAAGTGAATAGTTACTTGGTATCTTAATAGAAAATTATTAACAAACTTATTATAGGAACGAGCGTAATGCTAGCATAACCTCAGAGAAGCATTTCACAGTATCCTTTGATATTATAAACAGGGACAGATGTCTTTATTTTAAATCTGGGAACTTGTTTCTGGTTTCTCCAGAAAGAGCCACCGAAGTTTCCAGGAGTCAAGGAAAAAGGGATTTTCTCGAAATGGAAATTCATCATCACTTCCAATGAACAAACAATCCAGATTTCAAGCTACGATCTCCTGAAACGCATTACTAGTTGCAATTTAATCGTATTTTAATTCCTTGACTTAAATTTATATTAATTAGAGGTTTCCTAAAGGGTTTATTATATTCATTTATATTTTTAGGTGTCTTATTCCTCAGATCTCCAAGCGAATTCTGAACAAGTTTTTGTAAAGTTTTCACAGAATGTCGCGCGACGTGGATCTTTAGAATCTGGCATAAGACACTATGAAAATTGACGCCTGCTTGGTCGCATGAAATTAAAAGACTGTACCAAAATTTATAGTTTCTTAAAAGATTGTAAAAAAGAAAACCCGATTAAAACATAAAATGACAATATTACTAGAAGCAATTAACATAAAAATATAAGGACTTAAATTTACAATATCACCCGACGGATGAAAAAACAAAAGTGTGGCTTACCTTCCAAAAATGGTAAGGGCGCAAATTACCCAACTTCATTAAAATAAGAAGTCCTTCCTTTCTTTCCATTTTTACATACATCCCTTTTTTTCTTTCCTTCATTTCCCTTCCTCCTTTCCAAATTCTCAATCTTTTCTTCCTTCCTTACTTTCCTTGTTTCTATACTTTTCTTCCATTGCTTCCATCTTTTCCGTCCTTATCGTCATACTCTCCTTTTCTTTCCTTTCAGTCCTTTCCTTCCTTCCTTACTCTATTTCTTTCCATACTTCTTCCATTTTTCTTCATAACTTAATCTCCTTCCTTTCTTACTTCTCTCCTCGGTTATTTCCTTCGCATTTTCCTTCATTTTTTCAATCCATACTTACTTCCTTCTTCCCTCCTGTCCTTCCTCCCTTCTTTCCATCCTTAATTGCTTATTTATTTATGTTCTTCCTTTCTTCCTTCTTTCCATCCTTATTTCCTTCCCCATTTATATCCTTCCTTCTTTTTGTTCATCATTTGCTCCTTCTCTCCAAGCCTTCCTTCCTTCCATCTTTCCGTGGTTTCTCTGTTACTTTCTTACTATCATTCTTCTTTTCTTTTTTAATTCATTCCTTTCATGATTCCTTCTTTTCGAACTTTCATTTATTCCTTCTTACGTTCCTTTAGTTCCTTATTATTTTCAGCCATCCTTTCTTCCACCCATCTTTCTTTCTTCCTTCTCTCCCTCTTCATTACTTTCGTCTTTCTCTCGTTTCTTCCTTCCATCCTTACCTCCTTCCTTGTTTCCTTCCCTCTTTTATTCCTTTATTCCATCCTATTTCCTCCCTTCTGTCCTTCTTTCCTTCAATTCTTCCTTCCGTACGTCATTCCATCCATATTTCATTCGGTACTTTCTTATTACGTTCCCTACCTCGTTCCTTCCCTTCTTCCTTCCTTCCCTTCTTCCTTCCTTCCCTTCTTCCTTCCTTCGATCTTTCCATCCAACCACCATTCCGTCCTTCTTCATCAGTATTTCTTTTCTGCCTTCGTAGCATTCTTCCTTCCGTACTTCATTCTTTCTTCCGTGCCATACTTCCTTAACTCCATCTATACTTCCTTAACTATACCCATACTTAATTCCTTCGATCTTTCCTTCCTCACTTCCTTATTTTCATCCTTAGTGTTTTCCTTAGTTAATTTCTTGTTTGTGCCCTTCTTTCCTTTCTTTCTTCCACCCGTTCTTCATTCCTTGCTTATTAACTTATTCCTTCTTTACTTCCTTTCATTATTCCTTCCATGCTTCCTTCCACATTTCCTACTTTCCTTCCTTCCATTATATCTTCATTCCCTCATTCCTTTGTTCCTTCCTTTCCTTATTCCTTCATTCCCTCATTCCTAACCTTCCTTCCTTCATTCATTCCCACCTTTCTTCCTTAATCTCCTTCCTTTCGTACTTCCTCTGCTTCTTTTCTTCTTTACTACCCTTTATTTATTACTCTCCTTCTTTTTTCCTTCCTCTCCTTTATTTCTTGCTTGCTTCCTGATTTCCTCTCTTTCTCTTCTTCTTTAGTCTCTCTCCGTTCGTCCTTACTTTCTACTCTTCTTTTTTCTCGTTTTTTTTCTTAAATGCCTTCTAGCGTTTCTATTCTTTTTTTATTTCTTGCTCTACTTCCTTCGTTCCTTACGCTCCGTCCTTTCGTTCTTCTTCAGTCTTCTTCCTTCCTTACTTACCCTCCTTTTCTTCTTCATTAGGCCCCTTCTTTTGTTTATTATTCCTTCCTTTCTTAATTACTCTCATTTTTTTCTTTCCTACTATCCTACCGTTCTTTCTATCCTTTCTTTGTCCATCACCTCCATCATTAAATCATTTTTTCCAGCCGGATGTCAATCCATTAGGTCTCCCGTCGCGCCTCGTCCAACACGAAGCAGGCGTATGTGGGACGCTAGCCCTGATTAATGCGCCCCCCCCAGGGACTTTTCTTACTACCAGCTCATGCGTCGGGTGGAGTTCTCGTACTGTCATTCCTGGTGGTGATGATGATACGCTCCAACTGAAATTGAGGTTAAATATTTGAAAATCAGCAGGAGAATTTCTTCTCACCCGAGGTTGACCGAGGTCTGTACATTCGCTTGTTTGGGACTCTCCAAAGGGAAGGGCGCACGTTTATAGTACTTACCTCGCTCTGTCTAGCTTGCTTTGATGCCCTCGTTGGTATTTGTTATTTTGTCTTATTTAACCTTAAATATAGCGGCTGAGTATCAGACATAGGGCTGTTGGCCTTTGGCCTTATAGATCTTTCAAAACGATTGTGATCATCACTACCAACCTCACCTTCATGTTCCCCTACTCTCTCATCTTTCTGTTTCTCTACCTCTTTCCCCTCAACTACTCCTCCCCCTACCCCATTCCCTCGCCTCTCCCCATTCCTTCCCCTCCTCCTATATCTCCCACTTCTAAACAAAGGGGGAGGAACAAAGTGAGGGGGGAGCTCATTCATAAACGAAGCTAAAGTAAAATAAAAACATATTAAGAAATTGATGTTTTTAAAGGATACACTAATTAATCCCCCCTCTCCTCTCCCCTACTGCTCCCACCTCGCCTGCTTCCCCCGTCTGCCGCCTTTCTGCCCCATCCTACTTCTCCACCCTTCTCCAATCCTCTAGCCTTATGAGAGAAAAAGGTGAGGGGTAGAGGAGATAGTTGGGTAGAAAGGAGTTAGATATATATAAATATATATATATATATATATATATATATATATATATATATATATATATATATTATATATATATATATATATATATATATATATATATATATATATATATATATATATATATATATATATATATTTATATATATATTTATATTTAAATATATATTCATATATATATATATATATATATATATATATATATATATATATATATATATATATATATATATATAATCGATTTGAGGCTCTTTCTGGCTTTTTAACTATTGCTATGACACCAATGACCCTCGCTCGGTAGATGGATGGGGCACAAACTCAATGTGTAGAGGGAGTCGGCGCAACGGAATCCTTCTTGGTGAGAAAGTACTGCCTGGTAGTTTGGTCCACGGTGCAATCTGACGTCGAATGATGTTTCTTGCAAGGAGTTCGATCGTAAAAGAAGGATGGGTCTTCCTAAGTGATCGCAGCAATTCAGTGTAATTTGCTTGCCCGTCTTTGAAAACCGGTACGACGCAGGGGTGGAGAGCAAAAGGAGCTATATGGCTTTAGCTTTATTCAAAACACCAGATATGCTTAGAATGCCTGTTGATCTAAGGTTTAGAAGGATTTTATGTGAGAAAAGGTGGGGAATCTCCCCCAAATGGGTCTACCAATAGGATACTAGTTACGAGGAGCCCTAGGCTAATAGAAGTCTTCTAATCCTATATTACATGGTAGGAGTTTAGAGAGTTATTTTACGTGGATTTACCAATGCTAACCTATGAAGGGCAGGTTACTATCTACTAATACCTGTTCCTTTGCTACTTTTACGACCAGTGGGCGGGCATACACTCTTTCCTAACCTATCTTAGAATTGGGTGGCACCGGTAAATAGAAAAGGATTTTTTTATAGTGTAACAGATTCCTAAGTAATTTTTTCTCAGCAGTGTTTTAGTTATTTTTTCGCTTACAGGGCCGCTCCTTGCAGCAATATTATCGATAGGTGGGAAAATTAATATTAAACTTGATAAACATGAGAGAGATGGATATTGGGAACATCTGAGCTTTTAGCAGTGTTTTGGTTTCGGACGAATTTTGCTGTTGCATCATTTACGGTCGAAAAATCATTTCCAAAGTTTTGGGTTATATGAGAGATTGAGATAAAGACCAGCTGAGATTTGTAACCAAAATTTATCCTTTAGGAACTGCTAATAGTTTATTTCGTATCTTTCTATCTATTTTCTTTACGTCTATCTAATTATATGCAAATATGTATTTTCTCTAAGTTTGAAAGTGAAAGGCGGGCTTTCCGTTTCATCTAACTATGATATAGTTACTTTCTTTATTAAGGCACTTTACATATATAAACATGTTAATAAAACACTGTGTAGGATCATAAAATTTATTTACGAGACTAGTTTCGGCATGGAGTTTATCATGCAATGTTCGCTCATATACTGAGCGTATACAATCAAAGATGGCATAATATATGCATATTTATATATATATATATATATATATATATATATATATATATATATATATATATATATATATATATATATATATAAATATATATATATATATACAGGGTGGTGAAGAGAGAACAGACGTTTTTGAAAAATTCACTCGATGATCTATTGTCCACAGTGCCATGGCTTCACCTGAAAAGAAAAGAAAAAATGCTAAGACACCTGAAAAGAAAAGGAAAAGAAATTCTAAGACACCACGGGCATAATGGTACCAGCCAGACATCTTTCCCTCCCCCTGGGGCTGTTTAATAGACATTTAAAAAAAGTCCGTCCTTTCGGCTCCACCCTGAATATATATATATATATATATATATATATATATATATATATATATATATATATATATATATATATATATACCTGTGTATATTTATATAGAGGCTGCTCGAGTAAAATTTGACTATTTCTAATGTCTCATTTCTCAGGAAGAGCTTAATCTATCGTTTTCAGTCAATGGTGTTGGAGAGAAACGCTGTAAGGATTTATTTAAAAAGGCCTAACTTGACATTGAGGAATTGAAGCCAACTGAATATTGGCAAAGAGTTAAATGCTCTATGTTGTAATAAAATGCCTACGCTTGACTGGTGCCCAATGCCCTTTTAGCAAGGTAAAGGCTGTAAGTGGTGACATGGGCAGCTGCAACTGAGACTACGAAGCCCTGGTCAACAGAAACGAACAAAACAGGCATTCTGTCTGCGTCCTCACGATGGACTTCATCCAATGTTTTTAAGACAAGTTGATAGAAGACCATAACAAGGAAATTCGGGTTTTGGGGAGAGAGTTGGGTATTTGAGTAACCATCATGAATCTGGCCATGAAAGAAGACGTTTGCTACCACTCGTAAAAGAGGCTCATTGAACAAATTGCCGGAACTAGGGCCAAGGAGAACCACTTAGCAAAAATCAAGAAGCTCATGAACAGGCTGAATCATAATATTGAACCGGGCACGATCTGGTTCTTCTCAGCAGAAAATAATTCCGTCAGGATAAATTGCACAACCCCCAGAACAACAGCTCGCTTGGCTTCAATCCAGGCGACGTTCAACGACTCGTGAAGACAAAGCTCCCCGAATTTGGTATGGTCTATGGGTGTCTGAGTGAAGGCGTTGTGATGTCACCCTACGTGTTTCAACAAGGTCTTAAGGTCAACTCAGATGGCTATATTTGATGCTGGAGTCTCTGGACAAATCTTGACTGAAGAAGATTGTTGTTGGGAGGTTATTTTTACGGAAAGATTCGTAAGTGGTTGATAGGGAATTTCTATAATTTCACCAACCTCAGTTTCTGGCATCTTTAATTTAGTCTATTTCAATCCCATGGATTAATATATGTGTGATGCGGTTGACAAATCGCTCTGCCTGTAACACCAATGCCAAGCTGGTGGCCAAGATCAAGTAGGTGTACGAATATGTTCCTAACTCATTAAGGAACGCAAGCGACAGATTCTGAGGCCGTGTGGAACCTAAGGGTAACATCTTTGAGTAAACTGTTATGATATATCCATAATCTAGGTGATTTAAAAAAAAATTAAATACATTATTTTTAGGCTAAGATACTGCCGAGGTTTTTATTCAAGCGTCAAATTTAGCCAGAACACCCTATATCAATATATATATATATATATATATATATATATATATGAATATATATATATATATATATATATATATATATATATATATATATATATATATATATATATATATATATATAAGTTACTTCGTCGGATTCCGCTTAACCAAATAAACCCCGCCTCAGAATATCAGGCGGAAGAGAGAGGACGATCCCGAATTGAAACTCCAGATGCCGATGTGCTCTCTGTGCCTCAGTAATTACAGCAGAATTTACCTTAAGAGATGCTTGATCTGAACACTCCCAAAGTTTTCTTCTTTAGGCTTTATAATTTTAACATTTGGTTCAGCTCCATCATCTTTACTATCTCCATTAACATTCTCACCTCACAAACTTTCTTGCGAGGATCGTCTTTGGCTTTCCACATCTAAATAAATGAAATATTAATAATAAAATTTTTTAAAATAGATAAACAGATATATAATGCATACTGAGACGAAACTTGTTAGTCATTATTAAAATTAACATTTTGTCAAACTTGGTTTTAACATGTACATACAATCGTTTCTACTTACACATTTCCTGTGAGGTAGCCGAATTATTCTATATTTTAAGTATGTATATAAATAACTATAGGTATAAATATAATTTTAGAAGTGTTAACCAATTTATTCTTACGTCTATCCCTCCACTATTCCTTATAAATAGGAGGACATCGATTTAAAAATCATCTCATTGTTCACAAATTATTGCAAAATCTCACCTTCGTCTATTTCCAAGAGAATAATGGCAGATAAAATGGGACAGAACTAGTTTGCACTATAAAATCCCCTCTTTTTCAATACATTGAAGTTGATGGGGACCATTAACGTATGTTTACATCAGGTCTTTAAACCTAGGAAACATATAGCAACATCATAGTCGAAAGTGGTGCTCTTAAGTGATAATAGAACACCTGTATTCAAAAATGCCCAGAGGAACTTTTGGAGGTAAAGACTTTTTCCTCAGCATTTTTTAATGAAGTTCGCACAGTTCATTAACATAGTTAATTTTAATTAGTATATATGCAGTCTTTATCACCCTCATAAACGTCGGTAGTCATAGGTTATGTTTATTGCCTCTGATGCTCTTTTTTATACCTCTTATTTTCTTTCTTTGTTGTTTATTCATATATATTTATTAGTCTCCATTTTAGAACCGAAAGAAATAGTGTAAGGATAATGGAAGTTCAAAGATAAATGGGAATATTAGGACCAAAAATTTAACTTAAGTAAGCTTATATCTCTTACACTAGACAGGGAGATCAGAAGGATGTATTATGATCAAGGATTTCAATACCTTAAATTTAGAAACTCATATTAGGTAGTGTAGACTCTTTTAATATTTCCTTGGTATCTCACTCATTACCTATACCTGTTTTAGGGCTAAACTATTTTACCGCAAACCAAAAGGCACTCAAAATTTCAAAAGAACTTATCTTTAAAGTCAATATAGTTTTGTAGTTTGAGCGCAAAGACTTAATTAAACTCATAAATAACGCGGTTCATATACCTTGGCCGATCACAAGCTCAAAGAATTAAATAACACCATGGTGATCTTTGGCGAGAAAACGACCTTTCCCGTATCTCCAACTACTCTATAAACCTCATCTATCCCATTAACGTCAATAATTCAAGGTGAAATTCAGTTACCAAAAGAAAAATTATATAATCCACTCTCATCCATAAATTGAATCAATCATGATGAAACTTCGCCCTAGTCTCTTTATCCCAAACGTATTTGTCCAACAAATAAACCTCAAATTTAACTTGTCCGACCCACCCTAGAAATTGTATCTACTCCCTCCTTTCCATTTCCCTTGCTGCCTTTACCCCATAAGAAACCGTGTGATCAGCTATTGGACATCAGATATAAGAAGGCGGGGAGTGAAAGGGCGTCACAGAGTGAGAAAATAATGGAGAAAAATTATGAAAAAAACAGAAAGGAAAAGAAAGATTTCTGGTGAAAAGGTGTATGGAAAGTATTTTGTTTAATATATAGTTTATTTACTTGGGGATATTTTTTATTTATTCTATACGCGGTAAATGGTATTTAAAGCTTTGAAGGTGCCATGATCAGTATCCTTGTCGGTAATGGATGATTAGTGTGGACGTATTACATACAGAGGTCAAAATCAAGATAAATGTATAGGGTTTGTATTGAGTATAACTCGGAAGCATTTCTTGAGCGAGCGATCGCTTTCATCTGGACAATTTGTTTCTTCTTGGTCTGTTGTAATATAGCATGATTTGATGATTGGCAATAGATTTAGGTTTAAATAGAGGTAGAAATTTCTACCACACTTTGATCGTGGGAGTTTTTAGTTTAAAATTAAGTGGATTGAGTTCTAATTGTGAACAGATTCTACTTGACGCTTTCACTCTCTCCTAAAAACTTTCTTCATAATTCCATGTCATTATTCTGTTTTTTCATATATTTCTTACTTTGGTGTACGTAATTTCTAAAAATTTCTAGTGAAGGATAGAATAGTTTCGCTTTTTGTTGCCATATAGATTTTATTTACGTTAAAATGGAAAATTTTATGCAAATCCAAACGTGCAAGCAAAGTTATCTTCATGACATTTTGAACAAGGCCTGTGCTGGTATGATATACTGTCTTAAAACAGTCCTTTCTGTTGTGTATCGATAGATGTCGTCTTCTATTCTTACATCAGCTAGCTTGTATTGCTTAAGTGTTAGGATATTAATTTTCACAATAATCATTTTTCTATGTATTTTCTTTCAAACTGGCTAATGTTTTCCATCTTGAAGGCTGTAATACGTGCCATCACATCCTCCTTTCATAAGGTGAGCTAATAACCTAATAAAAGTCATCGGCAAACTGCATGTGTTTAGTGTTTGCGTCCTGAGACTTGTTAAGTCGATGGAAAAATTGACAAAAGAAATATAGTCAAGCATCCTGCAAAGGAAACGCTTGCGCTTAGGCCAACATAGTGCTGTAGAGAGTTGCAAATCTGTTGGTGTATGATATAATTTCCTCAATTCCTTTTTGTATTATTAATCCGGTCTCCAAATTTTAGGCAACTTTTATCCACAGAACCTATGGAAGGATATTGGAGTAAAATTTATTAGTATATCAGGAGCTTACCTGCTCTTGGAACGAATAAAATTTAGTTTATAACTTAGGGGCCCCCAGCAAGTACCTGACGATAATTGGTGCAATTAGGATGTTCAAAAGATTCAGTTTTATATTATGTTGAACATAATATATTATGAAGATATTATTATTTCAATTGGAGATATATTCACTCCGTCTTTCCATAAGTTTGGTTACGGAGACGTTATTTAAGTGGAAATTCCTCTCAATGTTTGTATTTAATTGATCGAAGATTTCATAATAGAAATCAAGGTCAAATACCTTATTCTTCATACGATGGATGCGAAAGATTAGTGTCCATTGAGATATGAATTCATGTTCAATCTCGTCAGGGGTTTCCATTACTTCCTCATTTTCTAATTTATTGGTTATTTTAGTTAGAGGCGGTTCTACTTTCAGTCTTTTGACAGTTCTCCACAAAGTGAATGGATATAGCTTCATATCTACTCGTTCCAATATATTGTTTCAGGTCTTTGACTATTGTTCAACAATTGGTTCTTATAATGCAACGCGTTCTTTGAGATGTCTTTATTTTTTTGGAGAATATTTTACATCTTATTAGGAAGGAGGTATCTCTTTACTTAGCTAAGATTATGAGAAGATCTGGAGTCCATAACTTTGTAGGGAGGCATAGGAACTTCCTCATTAATCTCTACTAAATTTTCTTCTCTAAAAGAATAGATTCACAAAGTGCGAAACGGCCTATGTATAATTGGAAGCTCGAAAGGGTACTCCTCTCTTAGGACCTGATAATTTTCTACCCTGAGGCTCTATGCAAGCCTGAATGAAAACCAGCCTTTTTAAAGGAAAATATGAGTTGGAAAGTTTAGAGTTTGATCCGATTCTTCCAATCAGTCGACCAGAAGAAAGCTCTATATTCTGCAAAACAATACAGATGTCTTGATCGACAAAACATCAATCTGAGTAACATCTTCATAGAATATTATCGAGACATAATTCTAATTTAAGATCGTGTATTAAACCCAGCACGGAAAAATATTCAAGTTCTAATTATTCCATTTTAGTTGTAAACCCAAGGATGAACCATTGCATATATCAGCTAGAGTTAAAAGAAGAAGCCTTAAAGCTAGGAGCGTAACAACACTGATGAGGCCTTCTTTGCTCTAAGAATTAAAATCGAGAAATTGTTAATTATAATAGCAAGAGTCTATCAACCGCTAAGAAAAAAATTTATTCTAATGCACAACTTCATGAATGAAATTCAGTATGGGCTTCGATAAATTAATGAGAAAATATCTCAATGGGAAGTCTAGGACGGATATTTACTAAAGAAATCGGAGCAGAATTGCTAAAAAATTGGAAAGAAATATCTTCAAGAGGATAGGTAAAGACTTTCCAACCAACTTCACTGACAATACTCCTACAAAATCAGACCTTAACGTAAAGAGCTAATACATGACGTACAACATCCTCATGAAGTGACCATAGTGAAACTATACTAAGCTTCATGCAAAATTTAATACAAGTACCAGTATATGGGAAAGTAACTATAACAGAGAAAACTAGAAAAGGTACAAGGAGGGAACATGAACTTCGATTGAAACAATCCATTTGATTCAAACCTGGAAAAAATCTAGGTAAAAGCATTCTTTTCGAGAACGTGGCACCTCTACAACACATATAATTAATTATTAGAGGAAATGAGGCAGAAGAACAAACGGCTAAGTGATCTATATTTGACTACTAGGAGAGAAGAGTAAAACGAGGAAAACCAGGAAAATTGACAACAAAGTCTGCTGACCAAATACTGACGTGCTCTCAGTTATTTTGATTTATGACTTTACCACCTTCAAAACTTTCACTAATTATCGTACTAACCTTGGGAGGTGTTTGACAATTCTAGCATTCGAAAGAGAATGTAAATTATCACAAGGGATTCAAATTTAGTTAGAATCGGCCTAATAGTTATGATGTTATTGCCAACTAATTCCTGGGATAATCTTGCGAGGACTTTGGCAATTATATAATTCGAAGGAAAATATAAAAAAACATAAAGTTTTCAAATTTTGTTATAATCGGCTGAATAGTTATGATATTATTGCCAAAACAAAAGAATTCCAGAACTACTCTGGGTAGGATCTTGGCATTTAAAATATTAGAAAGAGAATATCGTACAACGTAAGGTTTTAAAATTTCGTTAAAATCGGCTAAATAATTATGATGTTAGTGCCAACACAAAATAATTCCCGGGCTAATCTTATGAGGACATTGACAATTATACCATTTGACATAGAATGTAATACAACATGAGACATTCAAATTTCGTTAGAATAAGCCGAATAATTATGAAGTTATTTCCAAATAATTCCCAGGGTAACCTTGGCAGGAATTTGAAAATTATATATTTGAAAGAGAATGTACTGTAAAATAGCATAAAGTTATAAAATTTGGTAGAATCGGCCGAATAGTTATGATATCATTGCCAAAAACAAAAGAATTCCAGGACTACTCTGGGGAGGATCTTGGCAATTAAATCATTTGTAAGAGAATGTCATATAACAATATTTTAAAATTTGGTTAAAATCTGCAAAATAGTTATGATGTTATTTTCAAAACAAAATAATTCCCGAGCTAACCTTGGGAGGACTTTGACAATTATATCATACGAAGGAGACTGTAAAACAACATAATAGATTCAAATTTCGTTAGAATCAGCCTGAATACTTACAATGTTATAGCAAAAACCATAAAAAAGCAAAACGGGGACCGACCTACCGTCCGACATTTTGAGTTTAGAGTCGACCGCGACTAGACTCGCACGCGACTAAAAACGTGCACCCATACACACCTTCTATAAAAACAAAACTAAGGTGTCTGGACTATTTGTGTGTGAACCTTGATTTTAAACGCGATTACAAACAACCTTTTAAAAAACACTCGGGGAAAGGTTATTATTAACATTTACGAAGAAGGTCATTTAAAGAGAACTTACATTCAAAAGAACCAACGTTGACCACTTTTAATAATATATATTGTTCTCTATTAGCGTATGGACTTGCATGTGCTTAGAAGAGAGGTGTGGGGATGGCAAGCGAAAATTCCCTTGAGTAACTACAACCTCTTCAGGTTCGTATTAAACCTACAGTTAGAATAGTATATATGGTTATAAATGAATACAATGGTAGTGTATTCGACTTAGAAGTTAAATTCCCTTTGAATTGCAGCAGCAGCTATACTCTTAACTCTATCTGTACAGCGGACCTATTACCATCAAGAATACCTAAATGTCTTAACATGTAAATCACTGATGACAAAACTTAATTAATTGCCAGTTAGTAAAAAATACAACAGAGTTCATGGTAGATGACAGCCAGTGAAATCGAAAACATAACCCAATTCGAAGGGAACAGGAAAATCAAAACAAATAGGCAGAAATTTACCATAGTACCAATTTTTAGAATAAAGGTAGCGGTCATCAAAGTAGAAGCCGAACCCTATCGATATCATCCCTAATACCAATTAGTGGGATTAAAGTTTACCTCGGCTGGCTTCAATCAACATATTCCAGAAAGAATAAACAAAAAAGATCCAATGTTAACCATCTTATACTACAAAAGTGGATTAAGTCTAACAAAAATGAAGATCTGCTCTCCCATCCAGATAAAAAATTGCGGCTAAACCAAAGAAACGGGCACATCAGAAATGAGAGAACTAATTTCTCTAGAGACCTAATTAGAAACATAAGAAGGGGATAAACAAAAAGACAACGAATCTATACATCAAGAAAAATATTGAACCGCTCAATATAATAATTAGTAAAGTAACAGGAAAAAATCTGGAGAAAGATGTACCTCCTTCCTCCACAATTTGCACACATCATCAATAACAGAGCTGATGCACTCTACAACTTCCTACTCCCCGGCGGATCTGGTTAAAAGGATAAGGGCGACGAGCCCCGGTAAAGCGTTGCATCCCTATCTAGGATTTCGTTGGTAAGATGGTGCGTAGACCTGATTTCGATACATGTATCTCTCCTACTATCTATCACTATGTTATCAGTGTTCTTAGATTTGAGCTGGAAGCCTGTCACTTTCGAAACTAGTCTCCTGAATAAAGTTTTCCAGACCACCTCTCTTATTTTTAGGCCCTCTAATTTTTACATCCAAACTTCTATTAACTCTTTAATTCAGAAATGTAAAGAAATGCGAATATTTAAGATTATATTAAATATCTACCCCTACGATTTCAGTTTGCGTTCGCAAAATAAAGGATTGAGTCAGGTAAAGTGTGCATTTTCTCGTAAAATAAATATAGTTTTTCCTCACCATTTGGCATATGGACATTTTCCACTTGTTAAACTATCCCTAACTTCTATTGTACTTGTTACCTATTTGTAAATACCTTTTATTAAATATACCCCCTTTGACAGTCGTTGTCTCTTTATATGTACAAACCACCCTATGGAGTCTGGGTTCTATGTTAGCCATTCCTAGTGATGATCCCAATTTCCGGAAAAAAATTCTTTTAGTGGTCGTACGTATGGTATGGGGCGCAATTTCCGGGTAGATGGCTCTAAAACCTTTTACATAAAATCATCTCCCTTTGATCAAATGATATGCTTTCTCATAACATAATAGAACCATCTCCATGATTCATCTATTACTTCTGAAGCAGCAATATGATAGTGTTGCTTATATAAATAGTAATTACTATCATAGAACCAGGTAACTTTAGACAATTTTTCATGTTTCCGATTTTTGTGATCATTGGCCCACTGAAGACGTTATTTTTCTGTTGACAGATTCAAATAGCGTCTTTCTGGCCTTGATTCCTTTTATCCCTTGATCTTTGTCCGCTTCTAAATGACCTTGGAAATATCTTTTTAATTTGAAGCTTAATTGAACTCCCCTTTCAGGTGATTTTCCGTGATTCTATTTTAAAGTCCAAATGATAAATCTGTCTTCTCTAAATGTTATTAGACATTACCTGTCACTTTTCTTCCTGGAAACAAACCTCTTGTTCTCTTTATGTAGTTTTATAATAGTTTCGCCAGAATATCTTGAAAATTTGACCTTTTATACTGATTTCTACTTGTGATAACCCTTATTATGGAGGAATTGGCTTTTTGTTCCCTGTACTTCTGTAAGTTCTTTAGTTTTAGTTATATTAATTATTTTGTAGCATATTGAATACCCACTAGTTATAAATTTAAGCTGAAGCATAAGAAATATTAGTTAAATATTAGTTATTAGAAAACATAATTTGATAAATTTCACGCGATTTATTGAAATACTGATAATTCAAACATATTAACGATATATTTAAACATTAAAAATATTCATTTTCATCATACATATTTGTGAATAATTTTATAAAATCTAAAAGTTTGATTAAATATGTTAAATATGTAAATCTATGAGGGGTGCATCATACTTTTGTCCAAGGGTATATACAGTAAGGTATACAACAATATATACAGTGATGGTATGCGGTTAGTATAGCAATGATCCACTAGGGATCTTAGTTAGAACTATGGGATAGAGTCACGTGATAGGCGGGGATGATGAACGTTCCTCACACGAGCCGGATTAGTGTGACAGTCGCTAATCATTGGTAGAGTAACGAATTTTGTTAATATTCTTTTATCGTAGACTTTACTGAAAGCCGATTATTTTGATTAAAAATTATTCTAAAAAATATAAAAATTAATTTATTCATTTATCTTGGAGATTTTATCTCTTCCTTGGTGTCTGTTAGGAACGCCGTACGAGAGAAAATGAAGGACAATTTACTTCTACCGTTATATTATACGGGTTTATTATTTTTAATCATGATAAAAGAAAATTAACTTCTCTCACCATTCTCTCTGGCATCTCTCTCTCCATTGCCTCCTCTCTCCGTTGCCCTCTCTCCGCGGCCCTCTCTCCTTCTCTCTCTTCTCTTTACTATCTCCTCCTCTTTCTCCCTCTTTCTCTCTCTTTTTTCCTATTCCCCTTTCCCTTTCGCTTTCCCTTTCCTTTTCCTCTTTTCCTTTCCCTTTCGCTTCCCCTTTCCTTTTATTTTTTCCTTTTCCTTCCCCTCTCCTTTTCCTCTTCACCTTACTCTTAGATACTTTTAGAAAATTAGATGAATGTAGGGTCTGAAAATATTTATTTGCATATCAATGGGATTATTTACTGAGTATGTGCCACCAAAATGACCTGGCTAGAAATTAAAACAACAATAAGGCTTTTAAAAGAGGAGTTTCGACGGATAATTTTACAAACGTCCTGTCTAAAGTTTTACAAGGCTTTTTAAATATTTAAATTCTCTCCTAAACATCAGTTATTTTCTTGATCCTTGGAGGATCAGTAACTAATTTTCTCCCGAAAGCTTAAACCACCGAATGACCCAACCGAATTTTCGACCTTTTTTCCTGTGGAAATTTGGAGCTAACATTTTTGAGAAAATAATCTCAAGCTGGGTTCAATGATGCTTAGATGCGAACGGAATGAATAATGAACAACAGGATAGATTTCGACTCAAAAGAGCAATTAATGCACCTTCTAGCGACCATAAGAGAAAAGTGGCAAAGATAGAAACCTAAAAAAAATATGCAGATCATTTTTAAAAAGATGGGTCAAAAGCTTTATAGAAGGTCTGGCAACAAAGGCTAGCTTAAAATCTGTGACTATTAATGGGTAGAAAGTTCTCCATAACTGTCGAATCATTGGCTGGTCCGGAATTAGACCACTTTGTTATAGTCCTCAAGGAGGTAGGCTAAACCCCATAATTGATGAGATATACCCCATAGACCTAACGCATCCTATAGTGGAGGATTCAATGTAAGTAAAATTTACAGGGGATAGGACGCTGTTGTTGTATCACCTTACATATAGGAGCATTATATGACAAGAAGAGCTTATCCAGAAATAGAAAATACAAATAAGATGGACAGAAAGTGGAAGAATGCCATAAACCACAAAAAGTTAAAGATAATCACATTGATAAAGAGAAGTAAACTAGTTGAAGTCATAATAAATTATATCTAAATACACATGTAAAGGTTAGGTGTTAGGCCTGAACTTCATAATTAAAAGTTATGTTTTGCATTTTAGAAGAGTTAATGGAAAAGCAAAAAAATATTTGAGCCATTTATTTAATTTTCGAACATTAATCATTGAAAACCTTAAAAAGTATATGTGGCCTGTATAAGACTTGAACTCTTATACACATATATCACAAATTATACTAAATGCAAACCTTCGTAAAGGAGTATGCAAGTAATCCATAATAAATCACTTCTCATTATCACACACTCAGAAAAGCAAGAAAAAGAATGATGGATTTGAATAGGAATACTGATATAACTCAACAAGTAATTATGTTCCCTAATGAACCCATTTATATTTATTAAAGAAAGTTGTTTGAAAATAATGCAAAATAAAACGGTTAATGGAAAGGACGAAACCACCCGAGACAATATTGAGTAAAAAATGACAAATCTAAAAGTGGAATTTCCAAAACTGAAAATTATTAAAATGCAGGTTAGAATCAAGTAGAATGTTAGATACTGTACCGAGTTACCATTTAACCAGTGATCTTTTCGTTGGTATATATTTTCATAAATTATTCCCTCATTTCTCCTAATATGGGGCATTCTGCCATTTTTCCTAATTTTTATTTTCAATTTCATGTCATTGCGATAAAATTAACTGACTGACTGTCTATTTTTTTCGGAAAAAGAAATGGCTGAAGGAGCCAATGGAATCTAAATGAATGAGCCACATATGTGATTTACCAGCAATGGTCATTTATCAACACTACTGAGAAAATAAATACTCGTATATGCCTATTTAGCCTGATTAAAGATTCCTCTTCTTGCTAACCTTAATAGTTTTCTCCAACCGAGAGATTATCCACACTTCTCAATTTCTTAAGCTCCATCTCTCTCCTAACTTCTTAATATAACGGGGCTAACACTGGGTACAGACGTCCTTGATATACGGTATAGTGAACCAAGGAAGAAAACCAATTACGGGGCGCAATGAATGGGGCGTTTATAGACACAAAACGGAGACCTTTGAGAAGCGAATAGTAAAGTAGGCCCAATAAGGTTAGAGGGTCGCAGAGTACGTCACTAGACAGCCTCTAAGGAACCAATAGGTACACATCTAGAATTGAGATTAGATTCTAGTGTAATATGTCCCATTTTTAGATTAGTTAAAGGAAGGGGTGATCCTCTTGACCCCAATTGGAACACATTGCTGTCCCGACTGGATAGATATGCTTGCCCCTTTTCATTACTCTCTATATTTTGTTTTCTTTTCAGGATCTAATTTAAGAGTCAGCCTCCTTTCAACTCAGATCGTCTCTTCTTTTGGGGCTTCAATGCAGTTTTTATACTCGTTTTCCTCGAGTTTCATGTGATCTTATCTCACAACTCGTCGTTTACTTGTTTGTATTTTTATTATTATCATCTCTTTCTGTCGCAATATTTTCCATTTAGTTGGGAATAAGATGTATAACCTAAGATTATCCTCCTTCGCTTTCTGAAAATATAATTTAGATAATTTCTTCTATTTTCCTCCATATTCTATTGACCTCTTCCTTAGGTTTTGGTGGAAGGGTAGCATGTTTGCTTACCTGTGTTAGGTTCTTCTTAGCTTTCTACTTCCTCGTCGTTTTTTGTTAATTATCCAGTAAATGACTTAAAATTGTATTTTTTGACATTTTTTTTTACATTTTGATAGTACATTTGTTGAGGTGAGTGGATACGTTAGAAAAGATTGTACCATCAGTTGTAAAACTTCGTGTTTCATCTACTATCCTTTCAACTTTCTTTTCTTTGTTTCTTCTCGTCTTTTTAGGCGATGTGTCTCATTGAATTTATTTTCATTCCTTGGTTTCCTAGCTTTCCTTCTCTCTCATATCTATAATCGTTTATATATCTTCTAAACTGGACGGTTTTACTTTCGATTGCTTGATGTAATTGTCATTGTTTTCTACTTCTATTTTCATCATCTTTCTGGCTTTATGGGGTTCGGTAAGAGGTTATTTACTATATGTCTAATGTCCTATGCTTATTGTAAGTTGCCTTGGGTTTATCCTTTTTGTGTCGTTTCCAAGATGCGCTCTTACCCCTTCTTCCGTACGCTCCTCAATTCCGACGATGTCTTCCGGTGTTTCCAGACTAAGCTCGTTTGTTTACTTATCCTCGAAAGATTTTCTATTTTCATTTGCTATCTTAATGGTTACACTTTTGCGTTCCACTTTATTCTGTTAATTGTTTCCATACGTTTCACTGACATTTTTCGTTGCCCCCTTTTAATTAATCTTTACCCCTCTGTGCTTTGCTGCTTATAGAATAGTATTAGCAATTCAGTTTAAACTCTTTGTAATTTCAAGTAAACTTGGCATTGTGCGCCATGGTATCTTATTTGTTTATATGTTTCTTTTATGCTCCTTGCATTCGTGTTCATTTAATTTGTCCATCTTGCCTGTTTTATTGTCTTATAGTGTAACTACGGGACGTTTACCTTATCCGCCTCTGTTATATTTTGCTTATCTTTTCCAGTTATTTATCCATTTGGACTTTGTGTGCTTTTTACAGAGCGGTAGGGCTATATGTTCTTAATGGCGCTAAGTACTTTTCCTCTTTGGGATCGTGAACTGTATTGGATTTCGGATTATTTGCATCATAATTACATGTAGGTTCTGCTAAGTATTAAATCTGGCTTTGTTGAGTTGCTTCCTATAAATGTACATTGGTAATGCGGCTCCAATTATCTGGACTCTATTCTAGTTTATTGCATATCCACGTTTTATCCGCATATCTTTTTCATTCTGTATCCTGCCTTTCAGCAGCGGACGTTAGGCCTTTCTAAAAGGAAGATAGAGCGTTTTAATTTTAATATTCTCATTATATTGTCTATTGGATGATATTCTCACCAGATAGTTGGTACTCCGCTGCAATAGTAACTGGTAAGTATTGGAGTTATTCTATTTTTGCTAGATATGGAAAATCCATCTATTTCCATTCCGGATATTTTAATCACTTTATGAATGTTATTGTAACTCTGTCGTGTCTTTCACCTGGAGGGTGTCTAGATAATGCATTTTAATTAATTATCTTTAATTTTCCGTAGTTAGACGAAGACCATAGCCTGAGAATGTAATGAAATCTGGTCCTTTGCCAGAAAATTGTTTTCATATGATTGGTCTGTGATTTTCATCTTTTAGCTTCTTTTGTATTATTTCTAATTTAATATTTGGACACTCGTTTTTTTCTCTTTTGTAGTATTTACTTTGTTTAAATCATTACAGTCCTTCAGAATCTCAATGTTTTTTTACCATCTGTTATAGTCCCTTATTAGAAAGGCATCTGTTTTCTTAATTTTTTATTCGTTGGATGGATCATGATTCTGTTTTCAAGGAATATTTTTTACATCGTGTTTTCCTCCTGATGCGAGTTAAACACCCATCTTCAAGTCCTTTTCTTAATTAATTTGGAAAAGGTCTTTTTGTGTGTATTTTTAGGGTAACAAGTCCCAGGTTTGACAAACGCCCTCATGTTCTATCTACTTTTAATACTTGTTATCTGAACTTTGCTAAACCTTCTCAGGTAATATCTCGTTTTTGAATTAGTTGTTTTCATAACTTTTTTCTTTTTACTGCTTTATTCTTTTTTTATCGCTGTCGCTTGAAGTACTAATACTTAGCAAATATTCGGTCTTTGTGCTGCATTCTATTTTTAGAAGGTTCACTTAACCTAACCTAATGTAACCTAGGTAAATATGTAGATTACCGGCTCGGCCAAAAAAGGGGATTTTTGCGTGTTTATATTTCGTTCACCTCTGCCTGAATATTCATGCACGTCTGAGTCCTATTCAAAATATAGCCAACGCCATTTTTTGGGGGAAAAAAATGCTCGAATCTCAACAAACGAAAAACGCTGTTCACTTATGCCATTTTTGGTTAAATCATTCACTTTTGTAAACGTTAGAACATTATTCTATAAACAATTAGGATTATATACTGGGGGCTGTGCCCCCCAGACCCCTCTAATTGATTAAAACTGAGGATCATCGTAGGGTGGTCTCCCCATTGTGTTTACCCCCACACGAGTCGTCGTCTTAAATTTACTCCAAAAACGTGAAACATTTTGGAACACGGACAAAATACTACGGCCCTTCGTTTGAGCCGCCAATCTACATATTTACCCTAACCCAACCTAAATTAACTTAAGTTAGGTTAGGTTAGGTTTGGTTAGCTTTAGTTAGGTTTGGCTACATTACGGTAGATAAAAAATTGGATGGCTAAGTTTTACAAGAACCCATTTATTGGTAGTGGGAAATTCCAACAGAGTAGTTGCAACAGAGTTGTTGCTTCTGTTGTCATTTCGAGAGAGTTGCCTATGGGTGTAGTTTCCGTATTTTAGAACTTCTGCAATTTGTAAGTATAAGTAGTGTTCTTCCAGTCTTAATTACATTCTTCCTTAGTGTGAGATCAAATGCATAGATTGCTTTTCCACATATAAATGATATACTTGCTATTTCTTGGGGGTTAATTTATGGGGAAATCCAAATTCTTTGAGGGTCTTGAGTCTTTCCTCAGAGACGATCTTTTCTCTTTCTTCTTCATCGCGGCAGATTTCTACGTATTATATTTAGGTGTCAATTAGTTTAGCCTTGCACCTTTGATTCAAGTTTAAAGTGTTTGTATCAGTACAGCCCTCGAGTGCCATAGTTCTTACTTCAGGGGTAACCATTTTCATTGTAATTCCAATGTGGCCCGATTTAAGGGGGCTGTGATCTTCCATGTAAATAATATTAAAATAGGCCATATTCCAACAGAGTCTAATCTCTATTGTATATGTGTACCCATTGGCTTCCTAGAGATGCGTCTCGTCTCAAGTCTCTAAACGTCTCATTGTTTCCTCTCATAATGGGGCTATCTTCCATGGTTCACTTTACCTTACTATGAAAGAATTCACTGGCCAGTGAAAGTTGCGTTTTAATGACAAGTTAAGAAAGAGTTTGAGTTTAAGCTACTGAAAAGTGTGAATGATCTTTCTGTTTGGAATAAGCCATCACGTTAATAAGAAGAGGAATCTTCTTCAGTAGGTTTGAGAATTTGGACCCCTTATAAATCACGTATGTGGCATTTCTTAGATTCATTTGCCTCCTTTACCGATTTCATTTTACAACGAAGTTACGAAAATATAGACAAAGTCCTTCAATTTCAATTTTAATGACATGAAATTGAACATAAAATTTAGAAAAGTGGCAGATTGCCACATATTTGGAGAAATGAGGGAATATTTAAGAAAATATATCGCAAAGCTGAAGATTCCTGGTAAAAGGGTAACTTGGTCCGCTAACATTCGCCTTCTTTCGAACTTTTTATTTAAATTATAACAAACAAAACTCGGTAGACTTTTTCTGTTTTACCAATTTCCTTTTTAGATTTGTAATATTCTATTCATTATTGTCTCGAGTGATTCATTCCTTTCCACGATAGGTTTTTCTTTTACTTTACTCTCCAGCATCGGTATTTAATACGTATAGATACTACATCCTTAAACGAAATAAATATTTATCACAAATATCTATTTCTCTCATCTTACCATAAGTAAAAGTGAGTAAACCTGGTATAACCATGTTAAATTTAGGCTCTCTGTAAGTAGTGTGTGCCCTTGTGTTTAACCCATCCAAACTATGGAACAGAATCTCGAAGGATGCTTTTTGAGACCATATTGATCTGACGAAGACTTAGTAGAAGCTAGCTCCTAAGCCTTTCTGTGCACTCAGCGATAGAGTGACAGTTTAGGATAATGACCTAAGCCTGTTATACCTTTATCCATGCTCTTTGTAAATGAGATCACATGGTTAGATTAGGATAAGTATTGTTGAGATTTTAGATTTTGTGTACGCATGTTTACTATAATATAATGCAATCCCTATCTCTCTTTGCAGAAACCACTGTACAACATAGTTCAGGCATTGCTAAACAGTCGTCTCTTAGATTAACATCTATTTATCTGAGGCCAGGAGGTTCACCAATGGCCATTCTTCTCTGAGTCATCTCGCAAATCGAGGTATATTTGAATAATCTTAAAAACGGGAAGTATTTAGTGGTCAAAAATTTGTTTGGGGATAGATCAAATTCAAGAGGGTTACATATTTTTTTCATTCTAAAGGAACTTCCAACGTTTGATATTCTTCTTAGTTGGTATATGCTAATTCCACTCAATTTCATTTACTCCAACTATTTACTTTATATATCTTTTTGGAAAATTTTCAGGTGAAAATATCACCTATTAATTTTGGCCTTTTTATTTATTCAATCATGTGTTTTTTACTCCCCAAACATAAATTTTTATAATAATCTCTTTGGAGACATAGTTTCATTCCGACACTTGTAGACTTGAGTTTTTCTACTGCAACAATTGTGAGTGTAGCCAATTCCTAGGAATATCACCTTAGTTATTGCTTTCACTTTCATTAAATAGGCATTCCATACGTGTTTATCTCGAGCTTAGGGTTGGTTTGACACCATTTATTTTCACTGAATAAATACGCATATTTATTCCTATTCACAAACTACGCGTATATAAACCCATTTACAATATCCCAATGTTTAAAACCATTCACGAAATAGGCATATTTTAAAATCATTTGTAAATTAGGCTTTTCAAAATCCATTAACGAATAATGCCTGTTTAAAGATTTTCACAAATATGCCAGGTTAAACCCATTCACAAATTATGGGTGTTTAAACCCATTCAAAAATTACTACCTTTTAAACATATTTTCAAAATAATCATATCTAAGCCCTTTCAAAATCGCTTCTTTGAACTCATCGACAAATATACGCGGATTTAAAAGCACTCGCAAAATACATATGGTTAAACTCATTCAAAAAATACGCGTGTTAACCCTTTAAGAAAATACGAGTGTTTTAACCTATACACAAAATATGATGACTTATACCCCTCAAACAAATACGCGCTTTTAAACAAAGTCACAAAATACGCCTTTTTAAACCCAAACACCAAATAGGCGTCGTAAGCCTATTCATTATATACGCATTTTTTAAACAAGTAACAAAATACGTATGTTTAAACCATTTACATAATTCACTTATTATAACCAATTACTATATACGTGTCTTTAAAGCCATTCGCAAATTGTGCGTTTATAAATCGATCCGTAAATAACTGTGTTAAAAGCTCTTCACAAAATATGCTTGACTAAGCCAATATGTATCTTTAAATCCATTAATGAAATAAGCTTTTTTATACCATTTAATCAAATAAGCGTATTTAAACCCATTCACAAAATACCCATAAAAATATACGCTTGTTTAAACTCATTCAAAAAATTCTCGTGTTTAAACCGAAGAACAAAATACGTATATTTATATCCATTTTCAAAATACTCGTGTTTCAATCCATTAAAAAATACATATGTTTAAATCCTATCACAATATTTTATTAATTGAACCCTATCACAAAATAAGCGTATTCAAACCTATTCCCAAAATAGGCATGTTTAACCAATTCACTAAATAGCGTGTTTAAACCCATTCCCAAAATATGCGTGGTTAACCCATTTTACAAAATACGAGTGTTTAAAGCCATTCGCAAAATACGGGTCTTGAATCCGTTCACAAAATACACTTATTTAAACCCATTTACAAAATAAGCGCATTTAAACCCACTCCAAAAATATTCGTTCCAACCAATTCATGAAATACGCGTGTTTCATCTCAAATATGCCCCTAAAACCATTCACAAAATAAGCTTTTAAATTTAGTTGGAATCATCATCGATAACCAAACACCAGACGAGGGGGCACCCCAGAGCGGTGGTATTTGACTCTATCACAACCCATCATTAAGTCCGCCACTTTTCACCCGTCTGACGGGCCTACCCGGGTTCACACACCATCATTAACCCATCCCATCCGGCAGTTCATGTTCATGGAAACTTGCTGGCAACGAGCAGGGGGCGGCACTTAAAAACTCTTCCAAAAAGAAGAATCAGACCCTACAGCAAGGGAAATGCAGCGTCAAACACCCAGAACCCACTTGAAGGAAACAGCAACCGAACCGCAATGGACGATCGAGAAGAAGCGAAGAGGGTTCCCCTTCGCATCCTCCCCAGCCAGGAGATACCCTCCCTAGAACAGACGCTGAAATGCATATATGCGGATATAGGAGTGGTCCTCCTATGGCTTAAAGACCAATACAATGGCTACGTGGCGCTATGCGACACGGAGAAAGACCTCGATCACCTTTTGAGTTAGGGCGCGGCCAAGAAACTCTGCAAAATAGGACTAGCCCCCTTGACCCCACCTGACGTCCAAACAAAGAGGTCAGTAATATGCCGGCGTCTTGACCCATGAGTAGGCAATCATACAGCCCAAGAGATAAAAGAAGAGCTTGAAAGAGAGCAAGAATAGGCAAAAATCGAAGACATAATAAAATTCAAGGACCAGAATGGAGAGGATCACAGCAATGTCTTTAAGTGATCTTAAGCCACTGAGCAAGGACCCATAGCATTCTACATCAAGATCTCTCCCGACCAGATAGAGAGGGAAACGTTCATTTTAGTGCAAATGTGCTTCACATGCTACGCGATAGACAAGCACCCAACCCAAGGAGTGTGCCTTCAAAGGTAAAGCTTGCTCTGAATGCTCAAGCCAGGAACACAGATGGCATGAGTGCAGAAGCTCGGAGAAAAATGCTTGAACTGCCGAAATGGACATAGGACTCTGGCCATGTCATGCCCATTAAAAAAGCAACTAATTCGGAAGAAGAAGGCTGATATCAATGCAGAGAAAGAAAGGAGAAAAAATACAACCTACGCTGCAGCAACTGCTAACGGAAACATCTCTGCACCAACCGCACAGACCACAACCGTCAATATCGAGGGCACCATGAGGCCCGACTTAATACTGTGCATAATGCATGCACATTTTGTCAACATGGCGAGCCCAGGTTCTTATGCAACTGAACTTAACACCATGCTTGAGAAAAACGAACTGAAAATAATGTGATTCCCGGAGAACCCACCCTCGAATGAGTTATACAGAATGAACATGACTCCAAAGGAAACTACTAGAAAAATGGAAGAAGATGAAGACAAAAGTGAAATGGATACAGAATCAGAGGAAGAAAACACAAAAGTAACCTCAGAAAAACAAAAAGCAAAAATGATCACTCAACACTTCAACATCAAAATATACGGATCTCATGCTTATCCCATTTCTAAGCAATACAAGCAGAAGGAAATAGTCGAAGGACTTGTTAAGGGTAAATTTAGATGGGAATACGAAGCAGACGCGGAAGAAACCGAAGTTTACAACCCACTAAAACAGGGCATGTTATTTATCGTTCCTTAATCATGCAGCAGCATCTCATGCGGTGAATTCAAAAAGAAGAGAAATGGACGCACTCGATAACCAGGCCGACCAGAAAAAGCAAGGCAGGTAGAGAACAAAAGCAATCATCACAATAATGGACGTGTTTCAACGAAAGCTTAAAATATTTACCTTGAATGCTAACGGCTGGAAAGAAAAACGTCTAATCTACTCCAACATAGTAAGAAAGGAAGATCCAGACATAATCATCTTAACAGAACATGGCATATCCACATATATAGAAACAATAAAAATCCCCAACTATAAAATATTAGCAACAAACCGCTCACAGTCAAGTTACGACGGAGTTGCCCTAGGCATTAAAGAAGGCATACCCTTTACTAAAATAAAAGGGATAGAGGAATCATTTATAGCTGTACAAATAAAAATGACTACAGGAGGTCTTGTCATAGCCGGGGCCTACCAACCACCAAGACGCACGTATCTACCGATACCCAATTTCATCAAGCTTTTCCGCTGACAAGCCTCAACCTTTCTAGCCGAAGACCTTAATGTAAGGTGCAGGAAATCAGGGTCCACAACCCATACAAACGGTACGGGAAAAACCCTACATCTCCTGATGCAAAGCTGCCTACTAAACAGAGAAGAACCCGACTTCCCTACGTATTTTAATGCCGATCCTTGACTAGCCCAGATATTATTTTAACTATTTAAAACTTCAATTTAAATCACCACACACAGCCATGTCCAGCAACTTCCTCCGATCATTTAAGCATAATTACCACCATCTCAACTTCACTTATCCAAATAAAAATATCACGAATAAAAGCAACCAGAAAAACAAACTGAGATGGATTCAAACAATACTTAAACACAGTAGAAACCGGGTGCATTAACAACCAAAGTAAAGAGGAAATAAATGCACAACTAGAGTTAATCACCAGTAAAATGAGAGAGGCGGATAATTTACACACCCCAACAATAGAATACAGAACCATACTTGCACGTAGATGGACCCAAGAGATCCAAGATGAAATGGATGCATTTCAAAATATAATAAATGAAATCAGGGTATCGGGTCATACGTTTAAAAGGTACAGAAACATTATCATAATTAGAAGGAAGATAGACACCCTCATCAAGGAAAATTCAGGCAGGCTCTGGGATAACATAATAGATAAGATGGAGATAGAAAAGGATCCAAGGAAATTCTGGAGACAATTCAGGAAACTACGCGGATCACATCAAAAAGATGAAATAAGCCTGAAAATTCAGAACAAGAAAGTAGACCAAAATGAGGAATTACAAGAGTATTTCCGAACGCACTGGAATTTTTTTTCCCCTATTTCTTTTGAAGAAAATCAAAATTTCGACCTAAACTATGAGGAAGAAATCATACATAGCCTGGCAACACAAAGTGAACTTATTATACCGTTTAGAAACGTCCACGAACAAAGAGACAATCCCTTAGGGGGAGGAAAGCCATTTACTATGAATGAATACCTGACAGATTCAAAATCATTCAAACAAAAGGCTTCAGGGTAAAGTGGAATATCTAAAGCTCACTTAATTAATGCCCCAGATAATGTGCATGAATCGGTAGTGAAGGTCTTCAATGCCTGCTTAAATATGGGATACTTTCCCCAAGCATTTAAAACGGCAATGATGATCTTCCTGCCGAAGCCGGGCAAACCGAAACATCAAGTCGAAAGCTTCCGTCCTATCTCACTCCTAGAATTTCTAGGCAAAGTCCCAGAAAAGCTCCTTAACGAAAGATTAATCAACCATCTTAACACAAACAACCTATACAACCCACAGCAGCACGGGGTACGGAGCAAGCGAGGGACGGACACCGCGCTGGCAATCATTACCGAAAGAATTGCTACTGCCACTGCGCGAGGCAACAGAGTTGACATTCTGCTTCATGATGTTGCCAAAGCATTCGACAAAGTGTGGTTGCCCGGCCTAAAGGCCAAAATCTGCGACCTTAACCTGCAAATAAAACTCTCCAAAATACTCTGCAGATATCTAGATGAGAGGAAAGCGATATTGCAGATAAACGGCAAAACGGGCAAAGCAATCAACCTACAAACGGGGTCCCACAAGGAGGCTGCCTCTCACCTTCGTTGATCACAGTGTATACCAGGGACCTTCCACACCCTACTGATGAGAGTTCACTGTACATACAATTAGCGGACGATATCACTCATATAGTGACCAGCGATAGGAAAAACTCCAAAGACATCTCCCTAAGAACAGATATGGAAATTATAAACCTAAATGATTACGAGAAAAGGAATAAAATAAAAACTAACAAAGATAAGTTCAAACTTATCCCCATGAACAGAAGGAAAAAAGCTACTGTATGCGTAGATGGAGAGGCATATCCTTTCTCAACAGAAGGACATGTCCAAGGACTAAAAATAACAACGAACCGCTATACAAGTCACCTACCACAACAAATCATAAAAGCAAAATCTACCTTATCAGCGCTATACAGATTCAGGCACCTTTCAAGCAAAAATAAAAGAAAACTATACCTGGCCCTAGTTCGAACTAAGTTCCTATACCCAATTTTACCATTGAAAACACTAAGTAACTTCCAATTCAGGAAGATCGAAAGAGTCCAAAATCAAGCCACTAGATTTATAACAAACACAGGAAGACTAGATTACATACCAGAAGAAGAACTCCACCGAAGATCTACTATTGAACCTATAAACATAGTCATACCAAAAAGAGCAATAAAGCTGTGGGAAAAGATTAAAAATACGATTCCACAGTTTATAATGAATCAAAGCATCGTACAAAAAGACCTAATCCATCGTGAGCAATATAAACAACGCTTCAACGGTAGCCTGAGAAAAACGTTAATAAACGTCAACCCAACCTATAGGTAGTAAACCATAATGCAACATCTTGAAAGGACAACCGATTACGACTACCAAGTATACAACCCAAATGTGAATCCCGATGAAGAACCATTATATTTACATAATAGCATTAGAAATAAGTAAAAAACTAAAAAATAAAAGAGTAAATAAATAAAAAATAAATACAAATATAAAAAATAAAATAAAATAAAATAAAAAAAACAATAAAATGATACAAACGCTCTATTGAGCAAAAGAAAACAAAAGCTAAAATGCTTAAAATAATAATGTATCACAAAAATATAATAAAAGTAAAAGAAAAACGAAAGCGTTAGCCAGGCAACTTGGCACAAATCTCTATCATCTTAACACATCTTCCCACACAACACTTTAATTTCTATCTTTCCTATCTCGTTCTCTCTACACATTCTAACTTTATTTATCTTATCTTATCTTATCTTTAAACTTATTCATAAATCATATTCCAAACGTACAAACGAGTACAGTATTTCCACAACTCGCAATCTAATTGGGTGCTTTCAAAAGTTTACTCGCGCTTAAAATTGTTTGTAAAAGTGTTTTATTCCCTTTAAGTTGTTGATATTAAAACTTTGATTAACGCGTTTATGGGTCAACTTTATTATTGTAGTTTAGGGAGATCACTAGTCCGAGGTCAGAATTTTCAGTGAGGGAGGGGTTGAGAGATGAAAGGAGTAAATGGAGAGATGCAGAAAAAAGAGGATAAGATGTTTAAATGAAGGTAGAGAAAAGAAATGCGGAAAAAGAGAGTGAGAGTTTTTTATATGACTGTTATTCAGTATTTTTGTCGCTCTTTTCTGTCCCTCTCAATCTCTCTTAGCACGTTAAGTGCAAAGTGTGCCATCAGTGGTACTACTTTGAATTTGCCTACTGCGGAGTGAGCCATCCTTGGTAGACATTATATATATATATATATTTTTGTTTAATTTATTTAAACCAATTTTCACAATTAAATATCATCATATAATATATATTATGATATAATAAATTTGTTTAGAAAAAGAAAACAGAAATATGATTCGAGTAAAATTATTATATTGACATAAGTATGACCAGCTAAAAATAGGATATTTTTCCTTTAATATTTCTCCATTCAAAATTGTAAAAGAAATGTGTTATCACTAATTAACAACTGCTTTCTGTATATATATCGTTGATTCTTTCCTTTTTCCTAAATGCATCGGCCAAAATTAAGAACAGTTAAAAATACTATTGCAAAATTATTGCAAAATGATTGCTATTGTCAAATAATTCTCCAGGTATCCTTGGTAGGGCTTCAGAAATTATTTCTCTCCAAAAAGAATGTAAAACAACATAAGGGTTTTAGATTTCGTTAGACTCGGCCAAATAGTTTATCATCAACATAAATTCAATTGCATTTTGGGGATATTCGCTCTCCCTTCTTTCCTCCTATACTCCAAAATAAAGGAAAGATCTTGAAATGGGATTTATAAAAAGAGGACATAATCTTAATAACCACGGCCTCTAGTTTAATAGGAAAAGACTTGTTATAGAAAAGATTAGAGTTGTTAATAGATCAAAACAAAAATGTGATAGCTTCAAAGTACTTTGATTAATGCGTTTCTGGGTCATCTTAAACCACTATTATCTTAAACCACTATTATATTTTTATCATGATCAATACTTAAATTTAACATAAGAGGCATGGTCGTTTATAAGGTGTTTGGAATTTATTTTACACTAGGCACAATTTTGCGTTCTTTACGTTAAAATGGTTAGATATAACTGGAATAATTTATGAACTATTGAAATAATTTAAGTTAGTAGAATAGAGTTTTTTCCTTCTAGTCCTGCCATTTTCTTCTTTATTGGTTGTTTGGAGAAAGTAATTCCATACAATTCCTTCCCCATATCTTCACCAACAAAATTTTCTAACCATTTTTAGGTAGAAGGATTTGATTTTTTTTTAAATATAGTTAAAAAAAAATTGTATAATTACCAACAAATTACGACTTGTTTTATTTCTTCAACTGACTTAAAGGAAGTCTAATATTTTGTGGTTTGCTTGTAGAGAGGTGTGACTGAGTGCACGTGTGTGTGTATCAGAAAGTCTCTATCTTTCTTGGAAGTAGAAATGATGGTATTAATTTTCTGTTGTGGTGAATTTCGATATTTGTTAAAGTCTGAATATTTTCAATTTAGAGTAGTAGAATATTAAAAATAGGTAATGGATATGATCAGAAGAGCAAAGAGTAAAAATTAGGTTTACTTTGTCCTTTTGATTTGCTCTTTTAACATTATCTGTATACTAAAGTCCAATCGATGATTTTTATTTGTATGTATATATTAAATAGAGTAGCAGACACGCGTCTTTAAATAGGATGTATATTAAGCGATAATTTTCCGTCTATGCACGAATAAGCTGAATTGTATTGCCTTCCGGGAATACACGATGAATATATTTGGTAATATCAGATTCCGAAATAGGAAACGTACTGATTTGTTGAGTTCATATTAGGAAACGTTCTGATTTGTTTAGTTTATATAAGCATTAGCTTTTTTTTTCAGCTGTAACATTGACGGGAACAGGCTGACGTGAGCCACCTTGGGGAAATTACGTGGAAATTTTAAAATTTGCTTTGAAACCATACTCCAAGTTGATCCTGAATAAAACGTGGGCGACAACTTAAAATGTAAAGGTGAACTTTAAAAGGTGAGAGAAAAGTAAGCATTCATAGACAAGATGAACAAGAGCTTCATTGAATGTGGAAAAAGCTATATCAGAAATGTGAGAACGAGTTTCAAAAGAAACGCGCCAATAATAAATTTTAGCGTGGGAAAAGTGAGAAAATAAATTTAAAAAGCTGCGAAAAGAAATTTTTTCAAATGTGGTGGGCGTGGAAACGCTTTCGTGCGATTTCATATTCTGCAGCTATAGTAGATGATAAAGAAAAAGAATATGTATTTAAAAAGCGCACCATTGTTTATCATTAGGTTTATTGCACAAAAATAGAGTGGTGTAGAAGGTAAGAAAAAGAAACCTATATACAAATGGAGACTGACTGTTGCGAATTTAAACTGTCAAACATCATATTCACTTCCAAGCAAAAGAACAATGGTTTTGATTCTATATGACAATGAACATTATATTTTTCCTCAGCAAGCTGTATTCGCTAACTCAAAATCGCAACAGGATGTTTGTTATATTTAAATAGTTTTTCTCACGAAGAACACGAAACATCTCGAAACACGGACACGCTGACAGAGACAAACAGATTAACAAACCTTCATGAATCAAACTTTTGTACCTCCATAACTCCAAATCATTGAAACCAGACTCAAATATATGTGGATTTGGATTCCGCGCGTTAATATCTATAAGTTCCAGGTGTATGTGTCGTTAAAAACGCGTTTTAACTAATTGCGAATTTTTGTCATTTCCATTTTTTTTTAAATTAACCCGCCCGCGGCTATGAGTTGTAGTAAAAACAACAACATTACCCATGGAAAAATTAATGTTTGACAGACCAATTCTGCCACGGCAATGTTTAACAAAACGCGATACTACATATTATAGCGCATGCCCGCGACTCGAATAATTTTTATGTATAGTTAAAACTCGCGCCCATCTGCTTGAGGCGCGCTGTAACGGCTGTGGCTTTGACCCGCGTAGTCTTCTTTAACTAGGCGTCCGCCCACCGGCTTGCTAACATAACAAACGAAGAAGAGACATGGTTCATCCAGAAGCCTTAGGGAACTAAGAGTCCAAGACCCAGAAGTTGTTTGTTGAACATCATAGTAATGTGAAAATCGTACTCTGTTAGTCTTTCATGATACACTATTCGAGTAGTCAAAAGTAAAATTATACTTACATTTTCAATTGCGCAATTTAACTCAAGCAAGGAATTTAATTTGTTCAAGATAGATTTTTATACTCAGGCAACGCCCGGTACCAATAATAGTTCTTAAATATGTGTGATCATTATGTGATTTCACGAATATGTTCTAAATATTTTTTACTACTTGAACTAGTTAGTATTTTATTAAGTGATATGTTTTATAAAATTATTATCTACCTAATATTTCCTATGTCTCAGCTCAAATTTATAACTATTGTGCATTCAAAATCGTTTTAATTAAGTAATCTTTAAAACTAAAGAACCTATAGACGCAAAAAGAGCAGAAATAGAACTTTTCGATAGTTAACTTTTATTACAAGAAGAAATTGCTAATAAAATGTTCAAGACATACTGTTCCAATTAATATAAAACGATATCAAAAGACCAAAAGCTTTGTATGAAGAAAGAAAAGTAAAGGAAAACGTTTTATAACACTTAAATAACCATATTAGAGGAGATGCTAGTTTGCAAGTGACACATGATGATGTGTCAACTACAAATGAATGATCTACTGCAGTTGCAATTAATCATTAAACTCGACTACATCGCAACTCTCAGATCAAGTTCATTTGCCATATTAGAAAAACTTTTAAAAAATATAATCAAATTTTCTTCAACTTTAAACCATTGAGACTACTTGAAGATTTGATGGCGTTGCCATATGTAATAGTAAACTCCCTCTCCATAGATCAAAACAACTTTTATCTTCTTATCAATGCCATCAAGTCTGATAGTATCAGTTCATATTTATCTCGTCCCAAGTTTGGATCTGTGAACCAATCTTACTGGGTTGCTGCTGCACATGCCACCTGCATGTTCTCGATGAGAGAGCATGACTGAATAGGGTGTTAAGTAGCACTTCAAAATGTACTACATACAACATCAAAGGGAAGCACCCTTTCAATTTTGATCCTGAGCACTTTATCTATACTGAAATAATAAAAGAATTTTACTGTGAGTCAGCTAAACAGGATCCGAAAATGAAAAGACACAGATGCCACATAAAAATTCTTAAATGAATCTCAAGTCCTATGCCACTGCGCACGAAATCCACAACAAATGAATATAAAAATACGAACCAATTTTGACCTGCAACATGAACTTAATCGAGATAGAACATTTCAAGAAACCAACTCAAAATAGAGGCTTTATCTATTCATAGTCAACTCTGTGACAGAACTTTACAGCAAGTCTCAGGTGTTTTTCCCCTGGAGATGTGATTACGTAGAAGCCAGAATAGGCCCCGGAAAAATGTTCCCAATGTTCGAATCGAAACAGGACATTACTAACACATTCAAGTAAGATGCAACTTTTACTATGAAAATGAGACTTTGGGGCAACGTTGCATTAAATATATATCAAACTTAGACAGAGATTTTACATATTAGCCATTTCTTTGGCATAATTTCGAACCTGAACCCAGAATATGACATGTTAATGCCCGTGTCATATATCTAACCCCACCAAGGATTGGTTTTGCGAAATAGGACGCACTCCTATGCAATGGCCATCAGGGACCTCAGACTTAAATCCAATAGAATACTTGTTGATGGGGAGTACTTGGAAAAGCACTAATAGGTACCATAAGCTCAAATGGAATAAACTATGAAAATTTTTAAGTTGAGTAGGGAAAGACAGCATCAGAACTTTGTCAAATTTGTTCTAACTTGGTATTACAATAATTAAAAAAATAAATATATAATATTTATACTGAATTCCTTTACCACAAATGTCTAATTATATTATCTGAAAGATTCTGTACAGTCTTTTATACTTTAGGCTGATGGTGTACGAAGTTTAAATTAAACCCACCTTTTCAAAAACAGTCACTTTTTGTAAATATTCCTCGTATAATAATCTGATTGAAATTACATTATCTTCAATATTTTCAACGATGCAATTATAAAAAATAAAATTTTCAATATGGGTTTTAAAAAGTCTCCCTCTATATTATTTATATTTACTTGAAAACAACTTAAATACATGTAAATAACGCATTTTCTTTTAAAGGTTTACTAGGCATATATGAGACTTTGCTGAGTTCTCAGATATTTGTTTCCTCCAAAATAAATATCCTAAAGGATATTTAAGCCAAAGAGGAAAGGAATTCCTATTTTTGTAAACTTATTTATATCCCTAAGGAATCGTGTTATCAGATAAGACAGTGACAAATTGCTTATTGACAACTACCTTAAGAGGCATTTAAGAATGCCTCATAAGGTAGTTGTTGATAAGCAATTATTTTATATACTTCCAGAACTTAAAAAACAAGAATGGTGGTTGTATACAACTTTGTATACCTATACAGCCGAAAAGAACAAAAGGATTTGGCCCAATATTAGGAAAACAACCTCTTTACACTGCAAAGTTTTCTATAAATAAACCTTAGAATAATCTTAGTAAAAGCCGGGTTTTAGACTTAAAAATGGCAGAGGTTTTGTCGTTTTAAAATCTAATAATTTGAGATATGAAAAATTTCCTACGTCGACAATATAAATCCCATAAAAACGGTAAAACCAAATTTAACCAA
Organism: Ceratothoa steindachneri; assembly: GCA_963969495.1. Classification (NCBI taxonomy): domain Eukaryota; kingdom Metazoa; phylum Arthropoda; class Malacostraca; order Isopoda; family Cymothoidae; genus Ceratothoa; species Ceratothoa steindachneri. The sequence goes on from OZ018318.1 coordinate 38,136,088, forward strand.
GATTCAGCTCGGTTACTTATATTTTTCCCAACTGGAATAAAATGTTTAAGGCATAATTACAATTCATCTTTCTCCCTTAATTTTACTCGATTCTTTGATTGCATTAATCAAACGTTACCTCGGACCAATTGTTTGTAGTGCGGAAACTGTTCTATCCCCTAATATAGGAAATTTCCTGTCATATTTCAAATTAGGTAGCGTTCTTTTCCATATTATTGGAAGTTTTTTTGTCGTATTGAAATTAGAGCCTCTTTTAACGATCTAAATTACGTTGTTTTGATATAGTTTTATTATATACAAAAGCCGTTGAATTGTCCTTATCAAGCCAAAATTAGAAGATTGGTTAAAGAGCATTCAAATTTGTATAAGAGACAACTATTTTAACTATAAAGGTAATTTTTACAAAGAATATATGGGCTTGCCCATGTGTTCTTCCCTTTGTTCCATTATGTGTTAATATTTTTATGAAGTTCGATGAGGAAGAATATTTCTACTATTTTTTGGTTCCTTAAGTTAATAGGGTTTTAGATGTTTAAGACAAATTTTGTTGGTTGATTCCAATACATCCGTTACAATTATTTTTACCCTCTAATCAATTTACTACTCAAATTTAAAGCGATGAAAAAGTACCCTTCTAGCATATACCTATTAGCTGCAAGAGATTGGCGAGTTTCCCGTCTTTTAAAATTTATAGAAAACACAGCCATTCCAATCATTTTGTCCTTGCCTTATTAAACCTTCCCTGTTCATTAAAACCAAACATTATTATTAATATTATAATACTGAAGACATTATTACAAACCCTAATTCTTTTTCAAGTTATGTATATGAAAGGTGTTGTTCTGATTGTGATAGGAATTAAAATGGGGAAGCTATAGAATTGGACATGTGTAATGAACAACAGCAGAAAAGGGATCTTCAGCTAGGTAAATTAAATAGCTCGTTAGTAAAACATACAAAGAGAGAGTTAAGTAAAATCATGTCATTGATTTCCTGAGTGCAAAACTAATATCTATAGTAAAATATATTGAAATCAGGAACATTAAGGAATCATTTTTCCTCTTAAAAGCAAATACACTAAATATATCATCATTTTGTACGTACATATAAAGCGTGCTACGTAGTTAACATTAAGGAAATTTACTTTAAATTAACCACAGCCTATTCATTCCCTTCTTCTGTGTTTTAAAAATATATGTGTCCTTTCTATTGCTGGTTTAAAAACGAGAAATTTTGCCTATATAACTATATCTTCAACGTCACCATTTTTTCTTTGCGGTTTTATATGTTTCGACGCAAAATATGAAATCCCTATAGAAAAATAGACCGAGAAGAAGGTGACACTGAAGAAAAATAAAGTTGATGCCAGGCCCGCTCAAGAACGAGGTCACCCATAGAATATTATGGAAACAGGTTGGGTGGAGGACCAACCCTCAATGCCCAAGAGTATGCAATAATGATAAAAAAACATTACAAGGAATAGGTAGTGTTGTTATTTAAAGTTCTCTCATTGTGACAGCGACGGAGTGGTTCAAGCTAAACGGACTAGGAGGAAAGACAAATGGAAGAAAACGGTTATAATAAACAATTATTGCAACTTTCGGTGCGTTGAAATGAATGCATAGTTCCTGGTTACTGTTTACTATTCTAAAGCTTTGGTCTTATTGGACTCGATATTTGTCGTGTGCATGAAAGTGTTTTTGTTTTAGCACTTCTTTCAAAGGCCTTTTAAGGTCAATGAAGCATAAAGCTTTTTATCCGTCCATTTTCTATTAATTGCTGCCATTAATATCTTATTTGACCTATTGGAAAATAATTCTCGATTTGCTCATTTTTGTCATCATTAGGGCAATTCTAGTGCTTATTTACTGAAAAAAACTCACTTTTCTTAGGGCTAGATATGATACACTAGCCCGTTCGTAGACCCACTGTTAGCTTTCATTTCACTCCAATTATCAACTGCCCCAAATAATCTCTTATTCATGCTGCTAGGATATATGTATTCCATAAGTTTCAATTCTTCTAACCTCCCGACATTGTCTTAAAACTTTTGACAAAGGTTCTGGGGATGGGCACACTAGTCTTTTATTTTAATGTTAATAAAATAATACAACTTTCTTCAAATGGTCTAAATACACGTTAAAATATAATAAAATCGATCAGCGTTCAAGTAAATATAATAAACCATATGTGAGAAACGTAAAACATGAATATTTGAAAATAGAATAGACTGTTTATCTTCAAGGTTAAAATATTAAGTAATAGAGTGATATTTACTCAATTATTTTCACGACAATGCCATATTACATAATACTGAGACTAAAACTAAAGAAAGATTCTATGCTTCCAGATGATGTCACTAATGCATTTAGCGTGGATGCTATGCTTAATGCTAGATATAATTTGCGCGCAAATGGCGCGCGGGGATTCTGCTATTTACTCTCAGCAATTTTCGAATTTACACTTCAGAACTTTATCACTGGTGAGGTTTGTAAAGTGGTTCTGTTCAAGTATGGACCACAATCCAATCTCCATGGAGTTCAAAGCAGGTAAACTGGAAGGACAAATTTCCTTTGACCAAAACCTTTTAAATTTTCCCTGGTATCAGTCTTAAGGTTATTCGAAATTGTTGAAGTGTTATATCTTTTTTAAAAAGTATAAATAAACATATTAATTGATCTTGATCTTCTTTTCAATTAAGATGAGATGTGTTTTATTGGGCTAAAGGATGTTACGCTCCCAAATTATTACCAAAACTGGTTTCTGTCCTCTAAAATATGTCTGCTATTCAACCGGAATCCTATTTTTATTTTGTGCCCAAACACCATCATTTTGTGCGTTGTCGGAGGTCACAAGTCATCTAGGAGCCGTTGTTGGAGCAGATTTACTCTTTAGACTCTTTTCTTCATTTTTGAGTTTGAAAAGAGATGCACTTTAGTTATCCTGAATGGCCGAGTTACAGATCATCTTTCAGAAATTTTGGCATGGTCAAATAGTTCAATTTGGTCTACAAAGAAAGTTGTCTGGCACTTCTTGTTTTCTTTTGATCTTATTCATCTTGTTAATTATAAAGTTTGGTATCCTTAAAGATTAGAAAGGGGTGTGGCCCTTTGTTGGAAGGAAACTCCCTGTCTCTTTACAATATTTAATAGATTTATAAAAAGATCGGCTAAGAGTGTGGTTCAGCATTAAAAATATCACCCACTGTCTTTTTGGTTCTATACAGTTACTCGATGGCTTCCAATTTGGCAATGATATTTGTAAACGGGTGTTGTTTTATATGAATTTACAATTTTATCACACGACTCAATGAATCCTGAAAGAGCCTGCAATAAATTAATTTATTGATGGAATATAAAGATTTTTGCACGAGAAACACCTTAGAAAGAGTTGTGCTACCTTACAGTTTAGAGGGTTCTGAATCTTCTTTTTCCTTATTTACCAAAGGTACATCCCTTATATATTTACTTGACCAAACTAATCTCTATTCACAATTTTTTTAACTTTCTGTTGAAAAATCTATTGCTATTTTTAATATTAAAATGATTCATAACTTTCAAGCTACGAGGGGCGGTCAATAAGTTTTGCAATTCGGATATAAGGAAACGAGATATGAGGATAAGTACTTTATTATTTTTCAATGACTTCAATGCACTTGCGCCACTTGTCCCTGAGGCTTCGAATTCCTGACAACCAGAAATCTCCTGACTGCTGTTCAATCCACACGTGGACGGCGAGCTGGACATCTTCATCGTCCCCCACCTGGCGTCCACGCAGTGCAGCCTTCAGCTGGCGGAATAAAAAGTAGTCGCTAGGGGCCAGATCTGGACTGTAGGGGAGATGGTTGAGCTCCTCTAATCTGCACTCGCGCAAGACAGCTTGTGCAACTCTGGCCTTGTGGACTTTGACGACATTGAAGTCGATCATGGAGCGTGAGGTTTCTAGGGACCCAATGGACATATGATGTTAATAACACTTCCATGTGATATTCGAAGTTCTCGCTCGATTTCTTTGACCTTCACCCGTCGATTTTCAAGGATCATCCTCTCCAAACGGGTCACATTGTCCTCGTTGGTCACGTCTGACGGGCGTCCTGGACAGGAATCATCTTCAAGGGACTCACGACCATGGCAGAAATCCCTATTCCAGCAAACAATGGTTGCATAGGAAGGGGCGGTGTCGGTGTACATTGCAACCATGCGTTCATGGATCTCTTTTGCATTATTGCCTTCCTTGGTAAAAAATTTGATCACTGCGCGGTGCTCAACATTCTGCATTGTTGAAAGATTTGTGACTGACGATCTGCGCTCAGCTACTGCTTCTTAAGCAGACGATGCAGGGGCGTGCGGCTGCAGGTCCTGATTTGTCATAACTTGTCCTAACACATTCACAAACAGCCATCCCCCTTTCTCTGTTTTCCTCTACTTATTCGTAAAACTTAATGACCGCCCCTCGTAAATTACCCTAAGCTAATCAGGCGTGTTATTTCATCTCTTTCGTTGCCATAATGTTAAAAAACTTTTTCTCTAATCCAATTATAATTTAGCCTACTATGTAATATTTATCCTCTATTTCTTTATCCCTTTATTATATTCGTCTTTGGCTACGACTTAACCAAAACACGCACACACATTTCGGCTAGAAAAAGATATGCCACATCAGGCCATGTAAGCGGCTGGATGTTGCTTCCTTTTAAATCGATTTGGTGATATGTTATAACACGACTAATAATTCGTTGAACAAGTGCCGCAAAGTCTTATTGAGAAGGACAAGGACTCATTGAGAGGAGCCTCAATAATAAGTGCAAATGTGTAGTATAAACTATTTATTTCTCTATACCATTATCTACATATTTCACTCTTTCCGATTAACTTTTCTCCTATCCTACCTTATAGCAATTCTTTTTTACCTCGATTAATTAAGAGCCCTGAATCGTTGGTAGAGGTGAAATACAAGCAAAACGCCCAGAAATAAGGAATTGATCGACGCTAAGGAAAAATTAATTATCTCATTGACGACTTCTTTGTGAACTTTGAAAAGAAAATCAAAGGTAGGAAGCCAAGAAATGAGAAATGGCTACTTATGAAAGGCAGTCAACGGGAGAAATGGATTTTTCTATAGAAGCGTTTTAAATTTTCTGTGCTGGTGTGAGACGACATTGATGAGAAGATAATGTGGTTGATTAAGAGTAAGATTCAATGGGTATTAGGTACAAGGATCTATTACGACAAAAATCTTGGTTAATATGACCGATGTATAGGGGCTAGATTTAAAATAGATTTCATCTTTATACTATATTGTTGGAAAAATTCAATATTCACTTATAATATTTGCAAACTTTTATCGATTTTTATATGCTTCTTTACTTCATAGATTGCCCAGAAACTATTCTCATTTCATCTATGCTCATATGTTTGTTGTAGATCTGTGTGTCTAAGGCACTTTCCTCTTGTGTGGTATTAATTTTTTTCCGTCTCTATCTATGAATTCAGACGTTTGCTTGCGTTTACTAACCGAAATAAGCAAATTAACCTTCACGGCCGTTAAAGAATAACGCTTGGGGCGAAGAGAGAAGAAATGCTTACCAATTTACAATTTAATTTCGATCGGAATGTAAGTGACGGGGCAAATCTTTCGCGCTGTTCTTCTCGCTTTCTTGTCATGGATCGAACGATAGTGGGACTTGTTGATCATTCACAGGGTATCTTTGTCTCTGTCAGTGGCCTCAGCCCGCTAATCAATCCCTTGCTTTTCCTTCTGTGGACGACTTGCAGACAGATTTCTGAAAAGAGAGCTTTGAGAGGAAAAGACTTTTTGATTCACAAGTGTTGGAAAAGTTTCGGAGACTCCCGTTCGTTCCTTTAGTTGTACAAAATCTGACAAAATATTACCTTAACACATTCCTTTTATATAAAATGAGAGATAACAAAGAAAATAACGTAAGAAAAAGACCGAAACGAACGAAAAAACCATTAACCAAGATTTATAAGGAGGGGCTAACTTGTCTTTGGGTCAGGGAATACCTATTTGGGCTGCAATGAGGGACCTAACTTCGAAAAAAAAATTTAAATTCCCTATTAACAGATTAAAGTTTTAGGACAAAATGATTAATACGGATTCACCTACCTGTCACTTAACTCAGTCACTCGATATATATATATATATATATATATATATATATATATATATATATATATATATATATATATATATATATATATATATATGTATACATATCGGGTGCGCCCCCCAAAAAAAATAAAATGACACATACTAACAAAATAATATTTCGGTTATCTCCTTCCTATTCATGACAATTTTCATATGCAAGATACTTATATTTTCTTTTTCGGAAGCAAAAAACGAAATTTAAATCCCTCTATAGTTTTCTTCACAGAAAATAACAATATGGGTAAAAATAAACTCGAATATGGACATAAAATATTATTTTTTTGTGTAAAATCATACAGGAATTTTCCCGTTCTTGTAAAAGCCTACAGCAATGATCTTGACATATTATGGATATCTTTATTTACAGTTTAACAGTACCCATAAGGACGTTATCAAAAGAAGAGTGCATTGTCATTAAAGCTCATTACTGTGAAAAGGGATGAAAGACTAGAAGAATTTTCGAGAATTTTCCAGAAAAAAATGTTGAAAAGACGTGCGGTGGAAAGACTCTTAAAAAATAATCGCAAACAGGAAGCCGATAACATGCAGACTGTTACTTGAAAACTTCTCTGTCGTTGATATTAAAAATATTTTCTCCACACGTGAGAAAGTATTCACTTAAAAATTCCGCGAAAACGCCAAAATGATGTTGTTTACGGGCGTAGTAAAAAGTGTGACATTCCGATAAACAGATTGTATCAAAAAACTTTAAGATTCTCCAAAAAGGTTATGATATATGCAGAGGTCTCTTGGAATGGCAAAACATATGCTAATTTTATTGATACTAAAAACACCAATAGTAAATTCTGCTAAATTACCTTGAATTCCTGAAAACAAAGTTTTGGCCTGATTGTCGTCGCTCCTATCAAGAAAATGAGTTTACTTTGCCACGCCACACATTCGTTTCTAATTAGAAATACGCCAAGATTAATAAATAACAATGAGTGGCCACCACAAAGTCCTGATTGTAACTACATGGATTACCCAATTTGGGAGTTATAAAAAGAAAAGGTTTACTGAGGTCAGAGAGAAAGGTTCACTGAATCAGATTGAAAAGCAAAATAAGTGAATCATTGCAAAAATTGGCATAAATGAAGTAAGAAAAAGTTTATGTGTGTGAAGAAAAACACCCAGATTAATGATTCATTGAAGTGTTGGTCCAATCGATCATTTACTGTAAGTTAAATGTAAAAGAACATCCTCTGCCCCCCCCCCCACACACACAATTTATCGGAGACCACGTACTATGGTATCACACCATGGACGGCTTCATTTCCTGTTCGAACATTCTAGAATTTTCGACACCTGAGCACGTTGGGAAAATATTTCCCAAATCGTCAACTTGTCCCAAGCCCCACCCCCCCGGTGACGAGGCGCGAAAGAGCCGCTATGTCTCGCACTTGCTGCTAAATGATAAAGAGACTCCGCCTCCGGATTAATATATCTGGAGCTTGTGATTCCTTTCTCCACTTTCCCCCTTCCCCTTAGAATCGGTAATACAAATACTCGGGTTATTCTCTAGTCTGACGAGTAGCCCGCACCTCAATACCGTCCTTATCGTCTCGTCCCTTGAGCGTTCGTCAGACAGCAGACTTCTTCAGCCGTGATTCTATCCAAGTCAATTGGTAGCTTCTGTGAACGGCAAGACTTGGAATTTGCGTAACAGTCTCCCTTGATTTAAGCGAACTGAAGAAAATCGAATCTCCTTCGGTTACCTTTGAGGAAAAAGAAGATTCCTCTTTCAGTGGAATTACGAGAATTCCCACATTCCTCGTCGAACGCCATCTTGTAGTTTGGTTATCTTCATCGGAAGGTTGGTTCGTATCGTGCCTCACCTGCCTCATTCGGATCGTACCCCAATTGCCTCATCAGATCGTTTCCACACTCGCCTCATCGCAAGAAGGACCTTTCCCAAAGGCATCGACCCGTAAGACTGAAACCCCCTCCATTATTAGTATATTCAAGTTTCCCCTTTTGATCTGACCCTACTTACATTAATCAATTAATTCCATTTGAGAATCCCTCCGCATAATAATTATCAAGAGATTTTTTCAATTTAAATAATTTCCATTTGCCTATTATTATTCTTATTTTAATCTTGGTAAATAAAATTATATTTTTGTTGTTTCATCTTTAACTAACCTTGAACGATACTCTCGGCCTATTCAAGTAAACCTCGCCAACCATTTATGCACTCTCTCTGATTATTAACGATTTGAAACACAACGCCTCAAGTGTGACCTCCTAGTCGGTCGTTAATCCCTGGAACAGTCCTTCAAAGGTTCACGTTGCAGTAGGTGATTAAGTCCCCCCTCCCCCCACATAATATAAGAGTAGTGTATGCTATAGAGTGGTTGTGCCACGAAATCAAATTTATGATTATTTATTTTTTTTACACTCGATATTCGTTTTGTGGACACAAGTTAATTTTTCTAAAGTGAAAGAAAATTATAAAAAGGTATCTAAATTCCGTTTCTTCTATTCGAAAAAGGAAGATTCAAAGTATCTTGCATATGAAAATTATCATGAATAGGAGGGAAGTTACTCAAATATTAATTTTTAAAAAATGAAAATTTTGGGGGTGGCGATGCTTACCCGATATTTATATATATATATATATATATATATATATATATATATATATATATATATATATATATATATATATATATATATCGGTGTATAATGAGATTAGCTTCGCTTCTATACATGTTTTGTTAAAGACCTGGTTGTATTATTTCGACTTTACCAATTTTATCTAAGCACGTTCTCACTGTCGAATGCAGTTTGTATGAGGCTAATGATTTCAAAATCAACTGAGAAAGAACCATTTTATTTGGTCTTATTTAAAATATTCTGATTTTTTAAACTTTTGGCCGAGAGCTTTCGCCTTTCTTCAAAACATCTTCAGACGGAAGTCTTGGTTATTGTTGACCGTTCATTGATGCAAAGTTCTATTCTCTTTGCCTCCTTTAGCGGTGAGGTAATTGTTTGATGAGCAGCAAAGAATGAATTTCGTCGGGATCAGGATCGGGATAAAAGAAGAGGTGAAGTGTGGGAGAAAGATACTGTAGAAAAGTTTGTGTAGGTGAGGGATGAGTGGTTTTAATGATATGGATTGTGATTAGGGTGATGGTGATATGTACCAGGTTGCCTCGTTAACGCTTAGAGTCTTATTTTAGGCTCCAAGTTTCACCTAAAAAGTAGTATTTAAGTGCTAGGAATAGACATCAAAAAGTATTAAAGTCTATTGAGAGTAGCATTTTAATCCTGTAACTGTATCTGGCAATATTAGTTAGGCCTCATCTTGATTATGCTGGGCTATTTTGGTCTATGTATTATATGATGGATATGGCTTTGCTTAAGTCTGTAAAGAAGGATTATTGGTATTGATTCATGGGCTGAGGAGAGGACCTTAAAGGGAAAGCCTTAGAAAACTAAATCTACATATGTAATAAAGGAGAAGAGTTCGAGGGGACTTGATTGAAGTCTTAAAGTGGGTAAAAGTTTATAATAAGGGAGACATCAGTATGGTTCTTATTTTTAGCGAACAAGATAGAACACATAGCAATGGGTTTAAGCTGGACAAGTTAGGTTTCGGAATGAGATTGATAGAAATTAATTTACAAATCAATTGGTGGAAGAATGGAATAAGTTCAGCAATCATGTGATAAGAGAATCCTCTCTGGGGAGTTTTAAATAGACTGGTTAGATTTATGGCTGAGGATACGATGACGGACAAAACTTGTTATTACGAACATAAACTGCCTAATTTGAGCTATTGATTAGCTTAAGGTAAACTTATATTTTTTCATGTTTTTAAGAGAAGAAGGAACTTCTAAGGGCGGTGGGGGTTAGGGAGTAATAATAATAAAAGTCTCATGGTGGGTTTTGATTGGCTAAGTTAATCGTGTTGGTTTATGATCGGCCATGTTGGTTATACTTGTTCATGATAGGCCATACTGGATCTTGAGAGAGAACTCCGCTAAATAGAAAATAATCCAGAATAATTCCTTCTCCCTCCCTCCCTCCCTCTCCTAATAAAGTAAGCGTATATAAAATTCCCTGTAAAAATTGCGATGAAATATACACAAGACAAACTGGACGTAGCAAATCTCAAAGGATTTCTTAACCAAAATATTCTGTACTTAGAGGCACCTCATCCAATACAATCTTTTAGCATATTCCTTTGTCTCTCTGCAACTAGCAACAGTGTCGATTAGGACGAAATGTAATTCACATATTTATATATATATATATCTATATATATATATATATATATATATATATATATATATATATATATATATATATATATAACACTCTTGCATTCAATTTATACTCATCCCTTTAGCAAGTATCACTACACTTGCTTATGCTAAAACCCATTTGCTATTTCTCCGAATATTGAAATAGGTGGTCAATTCATTTTACAATTTCTCAGCTTTGGAGTCTTACCTTTTAATCCTACCCAACTTAGTATTATCAACAAACTTGCTTTGATCGCTACTTATACCTATGTCAAGATAATTAATATAAATAACAACAACGTTGACCAACTCAGGAGTAACTCTACTCGTAACATTCCCCCACTCAAATTTAATCCTAACTATACTAAAGCTTTGCTGTCTTCCACTAATCCATGACTGAATCCAACTGAAAATCCTTCCAAAGATGCCATTCTCTTTTACTTTTTACAAAAGTTGTACATGAGGCACCCTCTCGAAAGCCGTAGGGAATTCCTAAATTACAAAATCATAATTATCATCTCTATCGGCACCGTATCATACGACATTCTATAGAAGTCACTAAATTAGTCAAACACAATTTGCCTCTAGTAAAGCCGCGTTGAGATTCCTTACTCAACCTTCAATTTACAGTTACAATTTAATTATCATCGAGTGTAAATATGTAAAGAAACTAAGTTATTTAATAGTGTATTTATTGTATCATATCACCAACTAATTTAGTCTGTAATTTTATGTGGGCCTAGTTTCCCTCTATTTTTAGTCCTTTAAAATTGAAACAAAAATTAAAGGACGTAGCCAAACATAATGAAAACATGTCATTATTCTTGCAATATTGTGCTGATCAGTGGCAAAAGTTAGATAAAAATTGATTTGGCGAGAACCGATAATTCTTAACCTTTCCTACCAAGCTATGAACGTAATTAGATAAAAATTTGAGAGCAATAAAATTTTTAATTCCTGACCTCAAAGTTGATCTGTGGCACAGGCGAGCAATAAGCTCCTTATGCATCTTATATAAAATTTTTAACAATGCAGATCATCCACTGCATCACGATCTGCCCAATTTATATGCCCCTCAACGAGTTACCAGAGGTGTACTAAATGCCAATAGTAGGGCCTTTACGCCTATGAGATTCAACACAACACAGTTTTCAAGAAGTTTCATTCCTAACACAACTAAACTGTGGAATGAACTTCCTAGTGTTGTTGTTGAGTCCTTGGAACTTCAGAAATTTAAAGTGGGTGCTAATACATTTTTAATTAACAGAAACTTATAACTTTAATATTTTATTCATTATCCACACATATATAATATTATAATATTTTTAACATTATAGCATTTAATTTTTTTATTTTTTTTATTTTTTTTTTTTTTTTTTGATTTTCTATTTATTTATTATGTTTTTCTTAATCTTTGTTTCGTTTTTTCCATACCAGGTTTCTTTCCCCACTGGGGCCCTTGGGCTTATAGCTATTTGCTCTTCCAGTTGGGGTTGTGGCTTGGAACTTTAATAATAATAATAATAATAAATAATCACTCCTTTTCCTTTTCTTTTATTTTTATCTCTATTATACATATGTATTACTATATCACTGTGGAACTCCGATTAATAGTTTTTTTGACAAATGTAGCCCTGAATCTGTTATTGCACTAATATCAAAATTCTCTACACTTTCTAGCTCTCCTACTTAATCCATGTTATCCATTTTTTTTCCTAGGAATTGTGTAGTATATGTCGCATGTATTATTTATTCTATATGGTATTATTTTTACTACACTCTACCTTCTTAGCCCTCTGCTAATTTACACACCTGCTACTCCTTACATCTATATGAATGCCTTACTACCTACCTGCCTCATCCTACCTCCCCTTCTAATGGCCTATACCGATTCTACCCTATAGACAGTCACTTAACACTTTCATACCATTGCGATTCATTTATCCCAACTACGCGTAACACCCACTCACTGCCCACTCTAAGCATAGATATTCCTCCTGATAGTACACACTCTATACTACTCTCCCAAAACATTACTAACAAATCGCTCTATCTATTCACTAGCTCCTACCTATTTTCACTCCAATATATAAAAGAAAAACTACATCGATTTCTGCTCCATTCACTATCATTAAAATTCTCTCACTCATATCCACTACACATCAATCTAGCAAATAAACAGTCATCTTCATTTTGCGTTTGCGTTCAAAAATGTCCTGTCTAAATACTGAAACACTTAATCACTCGCGACGAGAACTTCCGCACTTATTTGCCTAACATGCACAAATGTATAACCTCCTTTTTCTCCTAGTTACCCTAACAGACTGAAACTATTATTACACTCAGACTACACCCCTTACCTAGGTCTAATATCCCCATAACCTTAACACCTGCATCCCAATTTCCTTCTGGAGAAAGAGATGCCTCACTATCTACCTGTTTCCTTCATTTTACTACCATTCCCTTACTACTATATGTGTGTTGACTGGAACAGGAGCTGCCAAGTCTAGGCCATAAATGGTATTTTGCAGTCTCCCTCTTTTCTTATGTTCTTATATCCACTAACCATATTCTTAGTTAACGTAAATAGGCTATCCTTACGATCCCAAGAATTCCCTTCGGATCTAGTGCTGCGATCCTTTCTAAACTTAGTGACCAACTGCTCCAACATACATAGATATCCTTTATAAACTAGGCGCTCTTTCCTCTTTTAATTCCACTGCATACTTTCGCAGCTCTCAAAAATACAACTAGTTCCTACTCCTATCATTCCACATTAATTACAAACACCCCAAGCTTCATGTTCACATTCACTCCTATTCTCACCCTCTCAGTCGTCAATTCCTTGCACTCATCCATTTTTAACTGATTAATATATATATATATATATATATATATATATATATATATATATATTATATATATATATATATATATATATATATATATATATATATATATATATATATATTTTTATATATATATATATATATATATATATATATATATATATATATATATATAAACATTCCTTCCTTGAATTATATAAAAAAAAAACAAAGAAATGAAGCCACAAACGCGAAAAAGCAGGACACTAATTTTCACTTTAAGATGTGAAAAGAAAGTCTGATTCCTTTGGTCGAACCACAACTCTGTGGTTTATAGTTAATTACTACTCCCAAAAAGCAGTTACTTAAAAATAAAGCACTGAAACGATTAATGAAATTCTAAGGAAAGCGATGTCATCAAACCTTCAAGAAGTAAAGTGAAGTGGGTGGGTGAAACAAAGGGAGTAGCTTAGATAGGACTTAACTTCGTAAAGAGGGTTTCGCTACTTCACCAAGAAGAGGTTGCCTTTTGGGGAGGTTGACCATTCCCCCCTGTCAAAAACGCATCAAGTAGTCTCTTCTTTGGACTACTCCAATTTTGTATCTCCCTCACATATTCACCTTCACTTTCGTCAGTTAATTGCACTTTCCACAACATTTCAATTAATTGTGAACGTGGCCCCTCTCTTGAATATGGGGAGATTCTTAAGCGGTGCACCCTCACCCACCAAACCATGAGGATTAATTCGTTTGGTTACCAGCACTATTTTTTCCACAGATTCTCACTGGCCTTAATTTCAACATTTCCTAACTAACTCATTAATGCCAAAAATGCTCCTTTTCGTTTTTACTTAAAAAAAACACAAAGCTCGTATATTATTATTTCCTGTATCATCCTCACTAAGGGCTTTGGGTGGCAATATAAGGAAATTGGCCTTCTCTTTTTCTGGATCTGCAAATGTTTCTATTTATCGTTATGGCAACTGAGGTGACAAGGAAAAGGCATAAATTTGAGTTAAGGAGATATAAAGGTGAGCTCTGTTACGCCCATGGCTCGATATTTTCTATTGGGGAAGTTATGCTTCCATGTTCTGTTTCCATGGTTACCTAGGTGTGGCGGAGTGATGCATGATTAGTAATCCTTTGAAGGTAACAAACACCTTAGTGGCGCGCCCGAGCTAAGTGTGAACAAAAATTGATAGGGTTAGGCGATAGGTAGGCAGGCATGCAAACCGACTCGCCAGCTAAATAAACCGGGAAAATAACCGGATGCAGCAGCAAACTTATTACCTTTAGCCTCCCTCTCTCGCTCTTTTCTTTTTTATTTTTCTCGCCATTTTAATTAATGTAAAATATTAAGAAGAAGAGGATTTGATAGCGCAAACGGATCCCTTTGCGCGTCCAGAAGGGCGTGCAAAAACCCGACAGAACTAATGTATTCCGAGTAACCAAAGACGAATTGAAGTCATTTTGGTCAAATTATTAATTTATTCCAACACCTACATAGCGTTGTGTCGAAACGAAAAAGACGTTGATGAATTACTATCGAAGAGAACATTGGAAGAATTAGAGAAGATCGGATTAGGAGCTAAAGTACCACCTCAAATAGAAGCCCCAAAAGAGGTCTATTGTGAATAAATAGTTTCTTGGATTTGAGATCCCAAGGGAAGAGGTGAAAAGAGCTCAGAACTTTGCCAAAATCAAAAAGTAATCAATTTCACCAACCGGAGCAATAACTCTGACTACACTTACGTATTTAAAATAATATTTCGTAAAACGAGCATGGCAAGGATGGCCAAAGAGACTGGCGTACTCACATTTAACCTAAAAATACCTCCTGAACAAATAAAGAGCAATGATTTCCTAAGCGTGCAGAAATGCTTTAATTGCTTTGCGCCAGAGAAACACGTTACTAGAGACTGCCCCTCAAAAGATAAAAAATTGAGTTCCAAATGTAGTGGTAAAGGACAGACAAGGCGTGAATGTAACTCACAAGTAAAAAAAAATGCCTAAACTGCAGCGGAAGCCACCGCACCATTGCAATGGCCTACCAATTAAAAAGAGAAATTACAGAACGAAAACATTATAAAGATCAAACAAGGAGAATCGCTTAATATTTTAGCATGCATTTTACACGCCCCCTTACTGAATGGGGCTAAGCCAACCAAGCTATGGAACAAGATCAATAGAGCCAGAGAAAGAGAGAGCTAAGGCCCCAACTCGAAATTAATCAAGATGGGGAAGAAACCAAAGAGCCCCATGAAGTTGAAGCCACGTTCCGTAAACATTAGAGAAGTGTGTTTGATATCTCCCCAGAAGAAAACGAAGACTTCAATGGAGTGGTAGAGGAACTGGAAGTAAATTGACTCGAAATGTTCCCAAGTAACAATGCGTCACCGCCAATTCTAGAGGAAGAAGGAATTTGGCAAGTTTCACTGCAATAATTGAAAAGAATAATCATTACTAACAAACAGAGAGTGCCCAGTGAGCCAGGACTGGCTAGGGAGAATCTGATCTGCGCATCGTACCCCTTTTGGGATAAAACAGTATGGCTAAATGCCACACTTAGTGCAGGATATTTTACAGACGAGATGATAACGGGAAAAATAATATTACTACCAAAACCGGGCAAACCTCTCAATAGTCCAGGTGATTTCAGACCAATAACATTACTCGAGACCCTGGCTAAACTGTTAGAAAGATTGATAAAACAGCTAGAAGAAAAATCCCAGATAACAAGCCACCAACAGGGGTTTCAGAAAAAAAACAAAAGTACTGGAAGAGCTTTGGCCGCTTCAGTCGAGACCGTGGCCAGAGAAAAATTTAACAAGAACTATACGGATATAGTACTTAGGGATGTACCGAAAACGCTAGATAAAGTTTAGATGGTCGGCCTAAAGTACAAGATCAGAAGATTAGGGCTACCCTCAACCTTAGAAAAGTACCTTCGTGATATTACGGATAGATCAGCCTACATTCCAATAAAGGGTTTCAAGGGGCCGAGATTTAAAGTGCCCCAGTGCTTTCCTCAAGGGGGCTGTATAAGTCCGACACTCTGCAGTATATTCCAGATAGATTTACCTAGCCCAATCAACGAATCTACCAATTACTTCGTACATACAATTTGCAGAAGAGGTAACAATGATAGCAAATAGCCCAAACGATGGCAAGGATTATGGTGCCGAGATCGCTAACATAAATGAATACGAACGCAAGTGTAAGATCAGAATAAATGCAGATAAGTTAACCATTATCCCAATAGGGAGACGAAAGACTGCCAGAGTACAGGTCAACGACAACAGATATCGTTAAGGTAACGAGAAACTGTTAGAGTACAGGTCAACGACAATAGATATCGTTACGGTAACGAGAAAAAAGTGCTCGGTCTCCAAATCTGTTGGTACGGATAGTTGAAACAAGTAAAGGAAAGAGTCAGACTAGCGAAAGAGAGCTTAACCAAATTATACCAAACTAAAGGCCTAAAGACAGAAAACAAGAAAAATTATACAACGCAATCTGCAGGGCCACACTTCTATACCCAGCTATTTCGGTGAATAGAATCCACAAATTTAATACAATTAAACTACAAAGGGGCCAAAATGCAGCAGTTTATATCATTTCCAACACTAGAAGAAGAGAACATAAAAAACTAAGTGACCTGCACCACGAAATCTAACTTCTAGCCATAAATGTGTCCTTGCAATAAAGAGCCTGTAAGGGGTGGGACAACTTAAACGATTTACTTAGTGAAGAAGCAAAAAGAGCCATAGATTTCCCGCAATATTATAGGGTACACAACAGAAGGAGTTTTAGGAGAGGAAAACCAACTCTAACTAAAGAATCTGCAATAGACAACAAAACAGAAAAACAAAAACAACGAAGAAAAATAGAGATGGGAAAGCCTCTAACGTATCGAAGAAGAACAAGAATAGTAAGAAAAAATAAGGACATGGCTGGTTTCCCAGAAACTATTACTAACTATTAACTCATCCCCTTGCACCACTTTATCTAAACGCCCACTATCCACTCTACTCTTACTATATATTTAACTTCTACCTATTTTCAAAGCGGATGTCCATAAGCCATTGTTACACTGCATCAGATTCTTCATCCACGCCAAGCAATTGACTGTATCCAATAGATCACATGTGAGGGCACGCTGTATCTTACACTGCTAATTCCCAATGGATAGAGTTCTGTTAAGGGACTGTAACATTGGTCTGCCAGATGCAGGAGGAAGGTGGCTCCTTATTGCTCTACTAACTCCTGACCCGAAATATTTTGTTATTCGGAAAGAAATTCTCTCGTTTTCTATCAATAAAAACTAAATTTACCCATTACTACCTTCACTCAGTATTTCTTTACATCTCTAATTGAGAGCGTTTTGTTTGCAGTCATACATACTGAACGTTTTCTTTGCATATAGACACACAGTGAACGTTTTATTTGCAAAAACAGAGCGAAAGGTTTGTTTATAGATACAGCAAAAGTTTGGTTTGTATACACATCTGGCGAACGTTTTGTCTATAGACACATACACCAAACGTTTGCTGACATACACAGCGAACTTTTTGTTTGCATATTCACAACCAACGTTTGGTTTGCTGACATAAATAGCGAACTTTTTGTTTGCAGACACACACACACACACACACACACACACACACAACGAATATTTTGTGAAGTAAAAAGACCATAAATCAAGGACATCCATTGTTAGGAAAGTCGTGTCTATTGTGATGTAGTGTTTCTTCGCGAACTTTCATCCCTCCTAAAATGTCTATGGCGAAGAGCTGACTGTTAAGTATCCAAATCAGAATCTTTCATCGGTCATATTTGCTCTGGGATGAAGGCTGTTTGAGAGAGCCCAAAATGTGCATATGATTTAGCTATATTTGGGAATTTAAATTAGAAAAAATGCCGGATAGCAGCAGTGATTGATCATAATTTGGGTTTATATTTTATTATTTTTTTTAATGCAGGTGGGTGCTTGCATAAATATGCACATTTGTGTTTGTACTTGCATGTAAAAAGAAGTGACACTTTGAGCATATGTCTAGATGTGAGGACGTCTGTTACTCAAAGTTGAGAAGATACTGAGTCTGGTTAAATATTAACCCGAGTAATTTTATGCTCGTTTGCATTATTCACGAGTAAAACTTTTTAGCCTACTCGGCGGTGGCCACCTGGTATGAGTTCGTGCGTCTTTTCGAGGTACTGCTTTTAATAATTGAACTGAAAACTTGTTATTGATTTAATTATCAAAATGGGTTCTTGAATTTGTTCGGAAATAAAGTTTTTCGGACGAAAACAAAAGTCGTTTCTCGAATTTATCCGGAAAAAATGTTTTCTGAACGAAGAAAATTGGTTTATATATTTTTCCCAAATTATGTTTTGCGAAAGAAAAACAATGGTTCTTGAATTTTTTTCAGAAAGTAAATATTCCGAATGAACAAAATAGATTCTTTCAATATGTTCGAAATCAAATTTAAGAACAAAAAAGTATTCTTTAATTTGATAGTAACTCAACTTTTCCGAATAAGGGACAAAGTTGGCTCTTGAATTGTTCGGAAATATTTTTTTGTTGAACGAACAAAATTGGTCCTTGAATTGTTTGGAAATCAACTTTTCTGAATGTCTGAAAATATATCTTCTGACATACAGAATATAATATACTATAAAATTATCATTTATAAATAAGTGTTACTATAAATTTTGTAGTTTTTTTTATCCCCTTGATTATTGCGGATTGCAATTCCCTTATTTTTTCATTTGTAATGGTTAGCCAATTGCATTTGATTCGCTAAGTATATTATGTCGAGGAAAGATTTCTCCTTAAATTTTATTGTTCGCTTACACTTACACCGTTTCGTTAAATGTAATATCGCTCTCGCTGTAAAGACTATTCTTTCTATTGGAATTATTCCCATGTCATATTCCACTGACTTCATAAATATTTGCCGGTTTGTCAAATATAAAAGTGTAAATATACGGAAGATCCTTCGACTGTAATTATTGTAAATATCTTAATTTAATAGGAGTCATTACTGTCTTTAATTTCCAACCCTGATGAAGATGCTACCAATAGATTTAGCACAATAACACTGATCTGCGTCAAAATTTACCTTAGGTTTCCTGTAGTCTTACTTAATAAAATTGACCTCCTAAATCCAAATCTGGCATCTGTTTTTCTCTATCAGTTCCAGTTTCTGTGATACAGGGGCTGATAATAATTTTGTAGTTTATACATGTCCTATATTACATCAAAATTTCAATAGTTTTTGGCACTACTGTATTCGCATTAAGTTTTGTGTACATTTTAAGTAATTATGTTAATAATTTTATATTTTTGCATTAGAAATTGCTTAGCATTATAATAATAAGAATAATAATAATAATAATACTGATTGGATTAAAAATGAACGGAAAATGTAAAAATAGCTCCGACAGATTTTGCTATGTTTGCGGCAAAGTGACTTTTTCCGAGCAGCAATGTACAATCTCTCCTGTAATTAAATCATTTTAGCGTGCATATTTTTGAGTAAGGCTCTGAGATCAAGATAAAAGTTTTGCACCACATATCTGCTGCAAGTCATGCTACATAAATATAAGACGCTGGAGTCAAGGCGAACAGAAGTCTCTCTCTTTTGGTGTTGCCATGGTGTAGAGAGAGGGCAAAGACCACACTATGGACTGCTATTTCTGCATGACAAATCATAAAGATGATAATTGTATCAAGTATTAAAGCTTTCTGTATTATACTGGCTCCTGAAAATGTAATTATTATTCATAATCTTAGCATAAAATTACAAACTAACATATTTAACTTCAGCATGAATATAACTTTTACTAAACATTTATGTACAATTTGCAACTCCAAATCAATTCCTTTATGTAATATGAAATTATATTTTCCATAGATATAAATAAGAAGAATAAGCATAATGTCGCATATTCAGATGTTCTTTCTGCCATCACACCCCTGTTCCATGGTCCAGGAATTCCTATACCTTCTTCTTTTGAATATATAGAGGTCCATGAAGCGAATAATATGGAAGTTGATCAAGATTATGACACATCTGAGTCTTATCAGGTTTCCACACATGATATGGTCACAAGACCATTCACTTAAGTTCAGTTAAATGACCTGACTAGGGACCTGGGGCTTTCAAAGAAGAATGCACAACTTCTTGGCTCTCGACTTCGTGAAATAATATTCTCGCTAAAGAAACAACATTTTGGAAGGTACAGAAATGGGGAACAAGAGTTTCGAAGCTATTTTTTATAGCATTCTTCCAGTTCTTTAGTATACTGCGCCAATATTAAAGGAATTATTGAGGCTCTTAGAATTCCCTACAACCCATTAGAATGAAGACTTTTCATAGATTCCTTCAGTAGAAGTTTAAAAGCTGTGTTACTGAATATTGGTAACAGAATAGCTTCCTTTCCTATAGGCCATTCAATACAACTTACTGAAAGTTACGAGTATGTAAATATGAAATAACTGCTGGATGCAATAAATTACTCTACCCAAAATTGCAGGATATAAGGTGACTTAAATGTAAGATGATTTTACACTTTGCATTTCTAAGCTCTTTGATATCGTTACTTTTATTTTTAGTTGTTAATACGTTATACGTCTTTTGGTAGACTTACATTTTACAAAATGCAAATCTGGAAATCATGAGTTATTATTGAGTTAGATTTTTTTGTTGAAGTGTGTCCTTATAGGTTAATGCATCATTTCGGGTTAATGGTGAACTTATTCTAATTGAGCAGGTATACTAAAGAACTCAATAAACTCAAAATAAGATGTACATATATTCAATTAGTTCAAATACAAAGATTTAATGCATCGGCATAAAGGATGTTTCAGTACATATTCATATTCTTATTGTTTTGAGGAATATTACGTTGAATTCGCTTTTATAAATATTACAATCTGAATTAACATACCCTGCTAAGTTTCATTTCAGGTATTGTCTCTTATACTTGGGATGCAAACAGGCTACACGAAACATCCCTTTTCCTATGTTTATGGGACACTGGTTCAGATAGTATGCACTATGAGAAGGGTTAGCCTTAACAAGAAGCATTTAGAATTGGATCAAACAATGTGATCGGTGAACTTTTAGTACTTCCTCACAAAATACTGCTTCTTCCATAGCATATAAAGCTTGGAATAATGGATAATTATATCAAAACCCTTAATAAAGAATTCCAGACATCAGTGACGCTAAGCTACATGCGGGATTCTTTGATGGATCTCAGATCAAGAACTTGATAAGAGATCAGCAGTTTAAGGTATCAATGACGGACATAGAAAATATCCCTGGAAAGCTTTCAAAACTCTAGTTAACAATTTTCTAGGCAACAAAAGAATCACAGAATATATTGCCATGGTTAATCAGCTCCTAACAAGTCTCAAACGTTTGAGAGCTCGAATGGCTATAAAGATACACTTTTTACAGTCCCATCTGGATTATTTTCCCGACAACTGCGTGGATTACAGTGAAGACCATGGGAGAAAAAATCCGCCAGGACATAAATCCAATGAAATTTAGGTACCAGGGTAAATAGGACGTAAATATCCTTGCTGACTACTGTTGGTGTTTGAAGCGTATTCACCAGATGAGAGGCAGAAAAGATTATAGTTTACATACGTTTATTCCTGTTCCTATGATATAACAATAATAATGCATTATTAGATAGAGAGATGTTTTTTAAAAAAAATCAGGAAAAATGAGGTAATCTCAATAAAGATGGTGTATGCTGTACGGAAAAAATCTGACCTGATTGAAGAAAAATACAATCATTTTTGAGCTCAGGAGGTTTGATTCGTTAAGAAACCACAAAGAAATCCTAAGGAACATAAAATCTTTTTTCAAATGCAGGCCTGTGCAATCTATCCGCTTGATGGTTACAACAAAAGTGTTGATCGTTGAATTTGGCGAAAAACGAGTTTTACGAGAAAACAAAGTAAGATATCGAATTTGTTGTGGAATCATATTTTCTGAACTAATAAAATTAGTTTATACATTTATTAGGAAATCATATTTTCCCACCGAAATATATTAGCTTTGGTTTTCGAATTTTTTTCGGTAATCAAGTTTTCCTAACGAAGGAAATTGTTTCTTGAATATGTTCGGAAATCAACTTTTATTAACGAAGAGAAGTGATTATTGAATCTTTTCAGAAATCAATGTATCTTAAGGATATAAAAAATGTTTTTTGAATTTGTTCGGAAATCAAGTTTCTCGAAAAGAAAATATTCGTCTTTTAATTTGTTTCTAAATTAAGTTTCCTGAAAGAAAGAAATAGGTCCTCGAATTTGTTTGTCAATCAAGTTGTCCAAAGGACTAAAATTTGCTTCTTGAATATCTTAGGAAATTAAGTTACCGATCAAATAAAATTGGTTCATGAATTTGATTGGTAATCAAGTTATAAGAACGAACCAAATTTGGCTATAAATTTGTTTGAAAATGAAATTTTCCAACGAACAAAATTTTTTCTTGAATTTTTTTCGGAAATTCAGTTACTAGAACGAACAAAATTGGTAAATTTTCTGAACCAAAAAATAAGATTCGTGAAATGTAATGTGGTATAAATATTTTAAAATTCTGTTTTCAGTAGACGCATATAGCAGTAGAAGTTGAACTTCGAACTACATATATTTATTTTCTTATCTCATTCATCACCCAGTAAAAATATAATGTTCAATCTAACTAAATTTATGTTAGAATCCTACTCTCTCGTTAGAAACGAAAACTAAATTCAATACCTTTGAATAATCTCCTATTTTTTTGGTAATTTCTTTCTCTTTCACGATGTAGCGTGGTGCCCTTCCCAACTTGTAAAAGAATTTAAATCTAAATACTAAATAAACAGCGATTGAATATGGTGACAACAAAATAGGAATAAGAAGAGTCTTATCTTCTCAAACCTTGATCCATTATAATCGATTTAGCATCTCAATATTTTAGCCTTTTTAAAAATAATCCAAGTAAAAACCAAGGCGCATTGTCCAAAGAGATTTTCAAAAGAGGTCAGTAAGGCAGTAGAGGTAAGGAAAAGTTAAAATATTTAGAAAATATATATCCACCACAATTCTGGGGGCCTGCAAATCCACAGGTCTTTCCGCTTAGCGATAAAATCAGGTATCTGAGTGAGTTATTTCTGCAAAGATGCTGGCAATAATCTTATTTTGGAAATCGACGTTTAAAAGAACAACAGAAGGACTTAAAATTGGGCGATAAATGCTTACTTTTATTGTGAAATAGAACTCTTAAACCCGGCGTTAATAACCTGGGGCATTTGAGCGCCCACATAACCATAATTTTGAGAATAATTCATACATTGGCAACTCTATTTACGACGGTTTCTAGTAACTTCTTGAATATACGATAGGAGCAAATACCGAGATTGAATCAGTCCTGGCCTGGTTTTTGTATGATCTGCTCATTCTTTCTCTCTCTGGGTTCTACCAAAATCCCTTAGTACCAATAAGGTAAGCTTTGATTTATGTGGTACTTTTTCAACATAAATCATATTATTTATATAACAATAGTAGTAGTCTTAGGGAAGTTTTTAAAATGGATTATAGTTCTCAAGTTAATCATACTGACCAGCACCAAATTTATTGTCTAAGTTCTTTTAGCTGATTCAGGAATATTTTGATGGGCTGAATCAAAAAATAACATTGGTTTCTTTGAATAAACGAATTCTGAAGACTCTCCATGCGACAATCTTTGAATAACTGGCATTTCTTTTGCAGGTGAATGAAATGTTTTCTGAAGACTGTCTGAAGAACCATTCTCCAACAGAATTTGTTACTCTTGACTACATAAGTGTTTCATTCTGTGGAAAATGTCCTTTTGAAGAATATATGACCAAAAAACCAGCCAAGTGTGAAATAGAGAATAAAGCAATGACTGATGAAAAAAATATACTATTTATCTTAGATGGAAATGAATGCGGTCGTCAATCAGCTTGAAATCCACTTCCAGGCAGAATATTTGATTATTGCTATGGTCACAAAGCTTGACTGAGAGATCTCAGGATCAGACTGAAGCGTCATATTTGATAGCTGATATACTATTCAACCACTACTCAATAAGTTGCCCACTGGTCATAAATTGAGTGCTGTGGGTATATTCTCTAAATGCAAACGTGAAATTCTCTAGGAATTCATAGGGGAAAATCACAAAATTAGTTGCGAGTGTATGAATTAGTTTACAGATGTAGCGACGCTATTTTCATATACAGCAGAATGAATTAAGAAGAAGAATTTTGTATTTTAACAGATTCCACTATGATGCCAAAATTGAAACCAAAGTTTTGGTGAGAAAAACAAACCAGAGTTTATCATTTGAGAAAATTTAATTATAGGAGGCGTTAATGGGGTTGACCAGATGGCAGGAGAATATGAGATTTCAAGAAATATTCGTTGTTGGCCCATGACAACTTTTACATCCACTTGATTGTAACCCACATAAATTCCTACATCTTATACTGTTACAACCTTCAGAATTATTTTTATTTTTTAAATCAATGATAGTTTTGTCCACTATCTAGAGTATTATTAAAAAAAAGTATTATAATGTTAGGATATTAATAAGTTTTCTCAAACTATTTTTTATTTGCATTAGACAAAAGAATTCAGCCGCATTTAAATTAATGTTATTAATGAGTTGAGAAATAGGTCAGATCACTATATGAATATGTAAAAAAGGCACTAAAAAATAATAATAATTTAGTATTTTAATACCCCACCGTAATAATACAGTTTAAATAATTCACGATACTAATGTAAGGATAAGAGTTAATCATTGACAGTGGCGCTTCTTTTACATTACTGGGTACACAGCTTCTTCTTTGCCTGTGTAAGCAGTCGATGTTAGAGTGTGATATTTCTCTGATATTTTTGTGAATCATGGGTTGTAGTCAAGTTCAAATGGTCAATATTTAGACAACCAAGACAACAAATGGGTTATTTGATATTCCATGATACTTTTTATATTAATTTTATGATTAATCTACAAAATTGACTGTGATGTAAAAGTAGAAGGAAAGTATAAGTAATGAGAGTAGGGGAAATTTGGTTAGGAAAAGTGTTGATACGGTGACAGATGATAGATTAGGAGATACATTGCCCGAGAAAATACATATGTAGTTATCGTTGGCTTAAATAGAGAGAGAGTAGCCAGTGAGGGCGGATTAAGATAGAGTTTGCCCGAGAAAACTTTGAGTAACAAACGAGATTTGTTTACCTGTCTCCCAGCTGACATAGTTTCGGTTGCCGCTTAGTTATTTAGCCGATACTCATGCTTAGAGAAGGGGGAGAGGAAGTATTCCAAGAATATTTTAGAGATTTTTATAGACGAAAGATCAAAAATTAAAAATAAACTTAAAAATATTTCTTTAGAATTTAAATTGCTATGATTGGCTTCATGATCGTTCGGACAATCTTGAGGCAAAAACTTTCGAAAAAAATGGTTTTAAGAACGAAAAGAGGGGGTATGGTTCATAATGGGGTATCCTAATCTTTTACTTAATATCAAATAACCTATTATAAATATTTCCCTAATTAATGATCTTTTTGACCGGAAATATTTCGAGCTTGAAAAGCAAACGAATGAAAAAATATTAGAACTTTATTTTATACATTTTAATAGAATTTTTCATTTTTCCTACTCTTGTTTCCATCCTTCGTTTTTTCAATCATACATTCATATTTCAAGAGACTAAACAAAAATTTAGAGTTTTCTGGAAGAAAGCGAAGTGATGTTTGAGGAAAGAAGGCTCAAAATTTCATTTCCCTTCCTCACAGAGATCTGCAGAGGGATTTTAGAGAGGGATTCGGTGCCCCTTTTTCCCTTCTTCCTAAAGTTTGCTTCTATTTAAATTGTGAGACTCTAATCTTTTACCATCAATGCGAAATAAGAAAAATGGAAGTAATCTCTTATCATTCGTCGTAATCTCACGTATACATAATTGCATCATTTAATTATACAATTATACCAATTATACAAAACTAAGGTTAGAGATAAAATAGGCCCACTTATAGATTCCAATGGAGAATTAGTGAGTGATAGGGACTCAATGGCTGGAATGCTAAATGACTTTTTTCTCTCAGTATTTACAGAGGAGGATACTCTAAATATACCCGAGGTGTCAATGATCTTTCGGGGTAATGATGAAGAGAAATTAAAGGATATCTTGATCACAAAGGAGATAGTGACAAAGGAAATTGATAAAATCAAAAGTAGTAAAGCACCCGGTCCTGATGAGGTCTTTCCTAGAATTTTTAAAGAATGTAAGGATGTGTTAAGTGAGCCCCTAGCATGCATCTTTAGAAAATCATCGGAGAGTGGCATTGTGCCAGTGGCATGGAAGAAAGCCAATGTGATACCTATATTTAAGAAAGGGGATAAAACAAATATGTCTAATTACAGACCAGTAAGTTTGACATCAGTGGTAGGGAAAATGATGGAATCTATTATAGCAAGGAATATTAGGGATCACTTGGATAAGCATAAGTTGATAAAATAATCACAGCATGGCTTTAGTAAGGGTAAATCCTGCCTGACTAATTTGCTGTCTTTTTATAGTAAGGTGTATGAAGCAGCAGATAAGGATGAAAACTATGATATTTTATACTTGGACTTTAGTAAGGCTTTTGATCGAGTGCCACACTTACAGCTTCTGAGCAAATTTAAAGCACACGGGATCGATGGCAGTATATTTAGGTGGATTCAGTCATGGCTTGGTGACAGACAGCAAAGAGTTAGTATAGATGGAGTTAAATCTGAGTGGGGGTGTGTTAGCAGGGGAGTTCCACAAGGATCTGTTTTGGGTCCCTTGCTATTCTTAATTTATATTAATGATCTTGACATAGGTATAAGTAGTGACCTGAGTAAATTTGCTGATGATACTAAGCTAGGTAGGGCCATTAGGGCTGATTCTGATGCTGTTGTAATGCAGGAGGAATTGACCATTCTGTCCAATTGGGCTGAGAAATGGCAAATGAAGTTTAACATAGACAAATGTAGTGTACTTAGTATAGGTAGAAATAATCCACTTAATAGTTATAAATTAAATGGGAGAAATTTAGAGAGGACCGATTGTGAGAGGGACTTGGGTATTTTGGTAAGTTCAGACCTTCGTCCTAGAAAGCAATGCCTAAATGCTAAGAATAAAGCTAATAGGATATTGGGATTCATTAGGAGGAGTGTAAGCAATAAGAGTGCTGAAGTCATTCTAAAACTGTATCTGGCGCTAGTTAGGCCTCATCTAGACTATGCAGTACAATTTTGGTCACCATATTATAGGAAGGATATTGATTTGCTTGAGTGTGTGCAGAGAAGGATGACAAAGATGATTGGTGGGCTAAGGAACTTACCTTATGGTGAAAGGCTCAGAAAAATAAATCTACATACATTGGAAAGGAGAAGAGTCAGAGGGGAATTGATTGAAGTCTTCAAATGGGTAAAAGGATATAATAAAGGGGATCTGGGTAAGGTTCTTATACTTAGTGAACATGACAGGACACGTAGCAATGGGTTTAAGCTTGATAAGTATAGGTTTAGGAAGGAGATTGGGAGGAATTGGTTTACAAATCGTGTGGTAGATGAATGGAATAGGCTTACTAGACATGTGATAGAAGCCTCCTCTCCTGGTAGTTTTAAGAATAGATTAGATAAATATATGAATGAAGCTGCTAGATGGGACTGACTTTTTTATTTACATATGTATATATTTTTCTAAGGAGTGGGGAGATTATTTTGCGGTTGCATGAATGGACATAATCCTCTGGATGCATTTTATGTATATTGTAGATTAGATCTGACGAACTCCTGTAAAGGGTGACAATGTTGATGACTTTTCTCTGGTAAGAAATCTTTTGGGGTTGACTGGAACAGGAGCTGCCAAGTGTAGGCCATGAATGGTCTTTTGCAGTCTCCTTCTTTTCTTATGTTCTTATGTTCTTATGTTAATGGAAGTAATCTACACGCACCAAAGTAATCTCATATATGATATCGTCAATTAAAGGAAGTAAAATGGAAAGGAAAGATAAGGGGTAAATGGAGCAAAAAAAGAGAGGAACAAATCTCTTCTTTTTATTTCTCAATTATTATTCTTAATTCCATTATCCTTCACCCATTGAAAATGGCCCAATGATTTTGGGTTCCAATTTAATTTTATACGATATTTGAGAGTCTAAATAAAAAGAAATGGTAAATTCCGTTTCAAAATATAGAAATCTCGTCCCTAAACATCCAACTTTCCTATTTTTTCCATTTTGGTTATTCCTTTATTTTTATATCTGGCTCATTTGTGCCTGATTGAGTGGGATGCCTTCGTGGGATTACACCTATTTCCTATACCTTTTTTAATAATTCATCCACTAATTCACCCCTGGACGCGCCTCTCCTTCTTTTGGAAAGAATCACGATCACCCCAATTTTAGGAGACTCGCGCTTTATTCAAGTCCTTCAATCCCGAACCTCCGCACTTGTCAGTCCTTGAACCATGATTCTCATAACTTTACTTACCCTAATTTTACCTTTTTGCAACCACTTTTCCTTCAACTTCTACCAGAGCTGATCAAATTAAATGGTTCCATAGAATGGATATATAAAAAGAGAATTTAGAGCCCCTTTACTCAAGAGGTTTCATTTAAATGAACCTCTAGTCGAATTGAGTCGCTGTTGTTGTTGTCGAATTGCTTCCAGGTAATAGATGACATCTTCGCCCCCTCCTCCGCCCCCTTGAGGGTTTAAAGGAGAAGAGACCTTTGGTCTTAAGGCCTGTGCTGTAGACCCCTACTAATGTTAACACAAA
Source organism: Ceratothoa steindachneri (assembly GCA_963969495.1). Classification (NCBI taxonomy): domain Eukaryota; kingdom Metazoa; phylum Arthropoda; class Malacostraca; order Isopoda; family Cymothoidae; genus Ceratothoa; species Ceratothoa steindachneri. The sequence continues at coordinate 38,165,180 of OZ018318.1, forward strand.
CGAGTGGGGCTTTCCCTTATGTGAGGCTGGCCTGAGAGACCGCATTTGCGTAGTGGGAAGATGTTGCATTCTCTTGTAATTTCATAGCCCCCTACTTCCCTATGTCAGCGGACCACGCAACACTTAAGAAGTTCAATTCAAGTTTGCCTCAAGCGGATTAAATAGAAGTAGGGAGGTCCTATTGCTTCAGGTGGGGTGGTGGCGTCATATCCTCTCGAAAATGACGTCACCAACCTTCAACCCTATTTTCTTGCCCTCTAGGGTGGCTTGAGGGTGCTGGGCGTCTCTCGTCGAGGTTAATTGAGTCAGGCTTAGACTGTAAATAGTGGGCTTCCTAAGATCACCGAGGCTTCGAACTTCAAAAGTAATTCCTTTCCTGAAATCTCTTCAATATCGCCAGGCAACGAAAGTGCCAGAAAGAATTAAATGGCCCTACCATCGCCCATAGCATTGACTAGTAGTTCCATCTTTCTTGCCATTAAATAGCCCTCCCTTTACTCTGGTCAGTAAAAGCCATCCCAGGGCCCGCGTCTTTAGGCAGCTGGTCATAAAGAGTGAAATTCGGCAGGAATTGCAGCGTAAAATTGGTGAGAAGTTCCAATAAATTTTATTCGAGAAAAATATCGGCAATATTAAAAAAATGCCTGGTGTTGTTTAACCTATAATGATAAATCTGGGAGAGTGTCTATTGAAAGTGGTGGTGGTTTTTGGGAAAAATGAGTGAAAATGACGCTCCCTATTTAAGTTTGGCGATTAATGATTAATAAAAATATTTCTGTGTAAAACAATGAGAAAAATTTGAGTTGTATTTGAAGGTCTGTTGTAAAGAATCTTGAGGAGTGAAATTGCTTTCGAAAACGAAAATTGTTTTACAATGTAGCAATTGTAATTATGTGGTTAAAATGGCAATATCGCATCTAACTAAGCTCTCCATCAAGGCCTCGGATGAGGTTCTTGGCTTTCGATGGCCGAGCTAGAGTGAATTCTAGGCATTCTTTCATTCTCTAATACAAGAATTAAGGCATAAAATGGTGAAATAACCTGTTCCCTCCTAGCGTGACCATTTGGTAACGTAAAAATATCATTGTTTTTGACTTGTTTAATTCTGTCAAATTCTGTGATTTCTGAAATACTAACGGCGTGAGTGGGTTGATGCAGTGTTTTTACAAACTTCGAGCCAGTGTGTGCGTTGCTAAAGAGAACTTCGTGATGCTTGGCGGTACTTAATTATTTGTCACTTGGATTAGGCTCGTTTCGAAAAATGTCATCTGAAAGGTTAGGGTGTATTACTATATACATATATAGTGTTTTTACTGTATTGCAATACTATTTTGACATAATTATATAAGATATTTTATTTGAAAGTAAAAAAAAGTAGTTTGTTATTGTCGTGATATGACATGTTATTATATCTATGGGGAAGGGACCAATAATTTAAAGGCAAACCGACAAATGGGACGGAACACCACTAGTTTAGACGGTCTGAGTAGCAAGAAAGAGTGCAACGAGGTCAGGAAAATTATTGGCAATAGCAATGCTCAAGGTTATTTGAAGAGGCATGAACAAAAATATAATTTTATTTACATAAAAATAATGAGAGAATTGATGAAAAAAATTACATCAGTAAAAGAAGGGGGGGGGAATTGTAGTTATGAATCAGACTATAAAGTTAAAATTGATGTGTAACGGAAGAAGACTATTTAAATGGGAGGAATTAACGCAACTGGGTTACTGAAGGGTGAGAGGGGCTAGCTTCCGGAAGATTCCGGGTGCGACGACGGGGTAAGGCTTCACGGATGTCTTCTGCACGTGAGGCGAGGGCGCTCAAAACTTCTGAGCGGGAACTTAAAGTGATGACGGTTCTCCCCCCAAAAGGGGGGGGGGGCAGTATCATCCGGTCCAGGGGCGAGTATTTCAGCCACCCGAAAACGAGAGGCGAACGAGAAGGGCTTCGACAGGAGTTGATGAGAGAAGTCGGAAAAATCACTCGGTAGCGATCGTTAAATGGAATTACCGCACTGGCTGGGGCTAATTACAATACACAAATAGTTCAGCCGTCACTTTGCTTTGTTGTTAGCACCTGACTGGGAACTAGGGGAAATCTTTTTGCGTCCGGGCGAGACTTCTCAACTTCTTTCATGGGGAACGAGAAATATATATGTCTAAAGCTCTCCCCACAGGGAAGGGGGTTAGTGGGAAACAGCTCTACTCTCGAATGGCCTCGAATCTTCTTGCCGAGTCTATTCTAACCCGTGTAAAGGTGAATCGTTGTGGACGCGGTTCAAAGCTACCGCTTGTGGTATGGGGGTTTAGGCTTAACAATTTACGCCAAACAGAACCTTCTACAGTTCAAGGAAGTTCCGTGCTGGACAAGAAATTCCACGTAGAATTCCCTCACAGTTATATTTCATTTAGTTCTCAATATAATATATATATATATACACATTTTGTGTTACCATTTTTTTACTTACTAGATCCTTGACAGTAAACGACATTTTAGACGAATTGGATCGTACCGATACCTCACAGAAAATGTATATTCAAGATCAAGATGTTCATGAATAGACGGATGAAGATTCAGGTATTGAGAGTCATTTATTTCAAGAAAACCTCACTGGTATTCAAGTTAATGCAGAGGCTGAATTAGTAAATGAAAGAGCTTCTGATTAAAAGGCAAATACACAAAAGTTGCCTAAATTTTTATTTTCTTTTTTTTTAGACCTTATCTGGCGTATTAAAACTGGCCTAGTTCTAGGCTACTTTAAAATAAAATTAAACAAAAAAAAAACACCCTAAATGGGTGAAAGGAAGCAAGCTCCTGCGTCGCGGGAAGGTCCCACCGGCGCAGGAGCGTGCAACCTAAAGGAAAAAAACAAAAAAACAAAAACAAATGCAAAAAACAAAACAAAACAAAAAAACAAACCCTGCTTAAATAATAGGGAGAAGGCCGGCCTCCACCCAAAAGTCAATAAATCCACCAGTCGATGTCCACGCACTCATCCCGAATACAAGGGACAGGCGGTAGCGACCCTGCCCATCCCGGTACCGGGACAGGTGTCGTGCGTGTAGATCACCCAGACTAGGACATTCAACAAGAATGTGGCAAACAGTCTGGGGGACGACACAGTCGTCGCAAGAGGGCGCTGGCGAGCGCTCCATCAGATAGCGATGCGTCACACGAGTATGTCCAATTCGGAGACGACAGAAAGCGACCTGAAGCCGTCGCGGCATTGGGGGAGAGGTCCATTGGAACAGTCGCAGCTTAATGGCACGCAACTTTTAGTTCCCTTCGACCGTCTCCTATCTTCTTTGCAAAGCAGTCCGAAGAGCTGCCCTATTCCTGCCATGTAGTCGGTGTGAGGAAGAGCGAAACGCTGGTCCGGTCACAGAGTCCTCGCAGACTCTTTGGCGCCCGCATCGGCGCGCTCATTCTCCGCAATTCATACATGTCCAGGAACCCAGCAGAAGATAATCTCGACATCTGCCTGGCAACCCCAAAACCATGGCGTCACAGATATCGCGAACCAGGGGATGCAGAGATTCCAATGCTCCGAGAGCACTCAGGGCGCTTTGTGACTCGCTATAGATCACAATCCGGTCTCCGAACCGGGTACGTCGCGTAATCTCCCGTACCGATTGGTGTATTGCCACCAGTTCGGCCGTGAAGACAGACGCAGCACCTGGTAGAGCCCCGCTGACTTCTAACAGAGGGGATACGGCGTGGAAGCCGACCCACTCTTGGGACTTGGACCATGCCTATACACTGGCACGGTTCCAGCGTGACACGATGTGTGCTCCAAAAAGGTCAAACGCAATACTCCCGGCGCAGTACAAGCTTTGGGAGCAGAGGCGTGGCGACAAATAGCCAAATGTGGTACCCTCCAGGGTGGCGTCCTGGGCAGAACCAGGGGCGCTACCGGCCCAAGAGCTATATCTACCTCTCGAAGGAGTTTTCTGGCCCTAAACCCAAAGGGCTTAGGGTATGACTGGCGTCTCTGGGTGGCATAGGCACCATCGAGATTAGCTGCGGATGCAGTGAGAGCTGTTGGCGACTGAGGGAGGTTCCGGGCTCTCGTGTACAGGCGTGTGATGCAAGGCACGTGGCGCAGAGCGAGTGGCATCTCCCCATCATCGACCAACAGGCTCTTAATGGGGGAAGTGCGGAAGGCACCGGTCGCAAGGCGAAGGCCGGTATGATGGATCGAATCCACCTTCCGCAATAAACGATCGGCTGCGGATGCATAGAACTCGCATCTGTAGTCGAGCTTCGAACGGATAAAGGATCGATAAAAAAGTAGGGCAGTAGCCCTATCAGCGCCCCAAGCGCTGAACGTCACGGAACGGAGAATATTCATGGCGCGAGTACAAGAGACCCTAAGGCTGCGAATATGAGCCTTCCAGGTGAGGTGTCGGTCGAATACAAGACCGAGGAAACGGTGCGACTTAACCACATCCAGGCGCACACCATTAAGAAACAAACCTGGGTCAGAGTGAAGCCGTGGATGGCGGAAGAAGTGCACCACCTTGGTGTTGGCCAAAGAAAACTTAAACCTGTGCGCTTCGGCATAGCGAGAGACACGGTTCAATGCCTGTTGGAGTCGACGCTCCAGAGTTGGCATCTGGGCCGCGCCAAAATAGATCGAAAGGTCGTCCACGTAGAACGTAGCGAGAACATCTTCCCGCAGCACCGAGGTGATGCCGTTGATGTTCAGGGCAAAGAGTGTGACACTGAGTACACTTTCCTGTGGGACACCCTCTTCCTGCTCTTTTGGGCCGGAGAGGGCTTCCCAATCCGTACGCGGAATTGATGATCTCGCAAAAATTCAGATGTAAACATTGGGAGGCGTCCCCTCGCCCCCATCATGCGGAGAGTCTCCATAATACCGTATCGCCATGCGGTATCATAGGCCTTCTCCAGATCGAAAAAGAACGTGGCGTAGTGCTGTCTACGAAGAAAAGCCTGGCAGACGGCATTTTCCAGTCGGAGCAGAGCATCTGACGTGGAGTGGAACTTGCGGAAGCCGCACTGTGCGGAAGACAGATGGCCTCCACTTTCCAGGAAAAAGGCTATTGTAACATTTACCAATTTCTCCATCAACTTGCACACGCAAGAGGTTAGAGAGATTGGGCGGAAACCGGTAAGAGTAGAGTGATCTCTCCCCGGTTTGCGAAAGGCAAGCACAGTAGCGATTCGCCAGGAGTCTGGGAGAAGACCTTCCCCTCAGATCCTGTTGAACAAATCTAACAGAAAGGCCATGCCTCGCTCACCCAGGTGTCGAAGCATGGCGTACGGGACTTCGTCCGGACCATGGGCAGTGTCCGCACACGAAGCGAGAGCAAAACGCAACTCGCTCACAGTAAACTTGTCGTTGAAGGGTTCTCCGCCTCTGGAGGTTAAGTCCAGCCGGTGGCCTTCCGCGACATCACGACGTGCATTGAATGCTGGCGGATCAGCATCGCGGCTAGAGAATGCGGAGAAAGCAGGCGCTAAGGATTCCGCCACGGACGCGGGGTCCAATATTGCGGTCCACACTCCTGGAGAACGGGAGGGGGGGTCCTGCGAGAACTTTCCCCAAATCCTTTTGACTCGCTTTCACACCTCACACCTCAGCTGAAGGGGTCTTCCCGTTAAGTGAGGACACGTATGCCCGCCAAGAAGAGCGGCGGGCATGCTTCGAAATATACCGCAACCTAGCCCTAGCCCGACGAAATTCAGCGACAGTGAAATCGTTCTAGCGGCACCTATAGCGCATGTAGGCATAACGCTTCTGTTTGAGGGCCGTCTCACACTTGGCCGACCACCATGGGAGTGGTCGGCGTGCAAAACGGCCAGACGTCCTAGGAATAGTAGTCAGACCCACGGGGATGAGGTTGCCGGAGAAGAACTCAACGGCCTCCTCTACCGACCTAAACTCCTCGACTGAGATAGAGAATTCAGTCATTTCCTGAAATGCAGGCCACCGCGCCCGCGCCAAGCACCACCGAGGGGGGCTCTCAGGCGGCAGTTGCCCTGAAAATGATATTTGAATGGGGAAGTGATCACTACTATGGTTTTCATCGACCACCCCCCAATCAAAATCAGGCTGTGCATCCAAAGAGCACAAAGATAGGTCAAGGCAAGAAAATAAAGCGGTTCTCGGACAGTGATGCGTAAACTCATCCACGTTTAGGACACGCATCTCAAGCTCTTTGATCAGATCGGCAAGGACTTGTCCCCTGAGATTTATGGAGTAATCTCCCCAGAGAGGATGTCTGCCGTTCAGATCTTCAAGCAAGAGATAGCTAACGGGGAACGGAACGAGACGAGCCTCCGCAGCTCCTCCCAGTTAGCCCGGAGTATACGGCAATTCCATTGAAGGAATATGCTCTCCAGGCCTAGCTCGAAGAAGACGCGGGGGCCCTCCTTAAACTAAAGACCCTCACGGAAATGGCCGTACGCTTCCCGGGGGCAGAACCACGGGCGCTGTTGGCCGGACAAAGCGCTAAAGGCGCTGTCGCCTTCGAGAACTTACTGGGGGAGGTTGGGCTCGCCATGCGACTCTTTTCCTACCTTCGCCTCGAAACCTTAGGCGGGCTTGCGGCTTAGGAGGTAGGGGCCCCGCTTTTTGAAGAACAACCGTCTCCGAGCCAACCGCTCCACTTTGGGTCGTGGGCGAAGGAGCCGAAGCTCCTTTGTTGCTGTCCTCCTTTCGGAGGACAGCTTTAGGAACCCCGGGAGATGGCCTAGCGACCATCTTCAGGGGTGTTGCCTCCTGTGAGTCTAACGACTCGGTGGAGGCGCGTGGCCGTTTTGCCCTACGGGAAACGGTCAGGCTGGGGGAAGAGGGGGAAGCGCTGGTTTTGGCCGGGGCTGGGTATGAACCCTCTTTACCGCAGGCTTTACCAGGGGAGCACCCGGGTTGGGTAGAGCCCGCAGAAGAGCTCCGAATGGGCGCGGAAACAACCGTGCTCGTTGGCCTGGATGGGCCAGGAGCAGAGGCTGCCTTTCTAGCTATTGAGGCATATGACGTCCCAGGCAGAGCGGGGCGCACCAGGACCAAGTCCTTAGCCTCGCGGAATGAGAGACGATCCTGGGCCTGAATGGCCAGGATTTCTTCCTCAAGGAGATATGCCCCACATTGCTTCGAAAAAGCAGGGTGCGGCTTTCCGCAATTGACACACTTGTCCACACACGATTTGGACTTATCGTGTGCGACTTTGGAGCAATTTACACAGACTTCGGGTGACCCCGACTTTGCACGTCTACATGAGAGATTCGTATGGCCGAAGCGGTGACAGTAATAGCACCACCGTGGCAGTGGCACGAATGCCTTCATGGGGTAGCGGTACCAATCGGCACGCACCGACTCAGGGAGCTTGTCACAGCTTGTAGGGGTGGGTCTTGAGGCCCCTCCCTGTTTTCTCATCACACGTTCGACCTTGACCGCCGCATGGTCGGCCAGCTCTAGGGTGATGTCCTCAATGGAGTAGTCAACGAGTTCACTCGCATAAACTACTCCTCTCACAAAGTTCATGGTAGAGTGCAGCGTCACATTCACCGAGGTGCCATGGAGTGTCCGAAGAACACTTATCTTAGCCGCCTCGGCGGGATTCACCGCATTCGCCAGAAGGCTCCCGTCCGAGAAACGGGTCACCTTTTGCTCTCTACCAATTGCACAGGCTAATCCTCTCCTCTGATGGATCATGTTGCCCTTGGACAACATGGTTCTATCAGTGGAGCGAATAACGAGGAATCGCTTGAAACCAGCGGGCTCGAAAACGCCAGGTAACCTTGTAAATGAGGGGCCCCGATGTCATCGAGGCTCCGCCCTGTGCACTCTTGGTCTTATTCCTAGTCAGGGGCTCCGCACACGGGGGGGTAGAGGGGCCAGATGTGCCTCCTTGTCTTGGTCACCTAACAAAGTGGCAGCAGACCCATCCGTCCCCGCAGTCCCCATGGATGGAGTGGAGCCCCGAGTCTTTTTGGTCTTTCTTGTCTTTTTATTCTTCTTTTTAGGAGAGGAGGGCGGGGAATGAACCCGCTTCTCACCTCCGCCGGCAGAAGCCCCAATGTCAGATAAACCGGCCTCAGCCAGGTCCCTCTCCGAAATGGAGAAGGTCCCGGTAGTCGTAGGGGCACCTGTCGGAGGAGATCCCTCCCCTCCTTGTACTGCCTCGGATCCCTCAGCCGTTTGAGGAGGACCTTGCATAGGGGCGGATTCGGGTTCGGTGCTTGGCGCCGAGCCCGGATTCCCTTCCATGAAAGGCCCTAACGTCTGAGGCTGGGATTCCTCAAGGTCCATGTGTGTCACAGAAGGGGCCTCCAGTTGGCCCTCCTCTCTCAAGACATCGCAAGTCCCGTTGGCTGTATTGTCACTAGTCTTGTGTGGGGAGGCACAGGCCTTGACCCCGGCAAGGTTCAATATTCTTGCCAGCAGGTATTTTGAGGGAAGCGACCAAAGGGGCCTGGCCTTACTCTCCCCCCTAAGGGGGTTTGCCCTACCGAGCCGCTTACACGAGGGACGGTCGGCAGTGGGCTGTTTGCTGGCTTCCTTGGCAGTCCCCTTGGAAAAAAAGAGGGGACTGCCGCTGGAAAAGGGGAGGTGCCCAAAAGCACCTCCAGAGAAGGGGGTGAGGGGGAGTGCCCTGCACCCGTAAGCGAAGGAGAGGAGTAAGCCTCCTCTCAGGTAAGAGAAAATGGAGGGTCCCCTGCGCAAGCACAGGGGGAGGACCTCCATCTTTTCTGTGGAGCTGCACGAGGGCGGCTCCGTCGTTCTTATAGGGAGAATTAAGGGGAGATGTTTTTTTTTGTATCATTGGGCATGGTGACCCTCTTTGTTTTACGGGACGCATTCGCTCACCACCTCTTGCAGTAGCCCGCACTGCAAGAGGTGCTTACAGGCCAGGCAGAGCCAGGCGCCGTTATTTGGGACCACCCCTCCCGCCTGGTGGCCTGGCATTCCTTCGGCATGGCGGCTCCACCTTGAACACGGCGTAAAAAAAGATAGATTTTGAAGACGAGAGGAAAATGGATGTGAGGAAGGTATGGGTGGGGATGAAGCAGGTTGTTAAAAACCAACCACCCCAGACCGGAGCTCAGGGGTTAGGGAACATTGTTCCCTGCCCTCAGCCCCGATCCGGGACGGTTGGCTGAGAAGAAGGTCAGCTTCTACCCTGTGAAATTAGAGTCTGACCAGAGAAAGTTGTGGGAGAGGTTGTATGAAAAGCGACGAGGTAGGATAGGAATACACGCTATCTGAAGGAAGGAAGAGAGGATAAGCTGGGGCCGGACGGGGCGCTGGATCCCGTCAGTACGGCGGCCAGTATGGCAAATCGCCGCGCCCCTTACGGGGAAAAGTTGTCTAAAGTATGTAGGGAATGTGACTCATCTGCACCTAGTATAAGAACTTTGCCTTTTCATGAGTATTTTTAATGCTTCAAAATACAGTCATCTAAACCCTTTGCAATTGTTTGAGCTATTCTTTGGTCAAGAACTTATAGAGCTAATGGTTGAACAAAGCACTCTTTATTCCTTGTCAAAAATCTGGCCTAACATAAATCTAACCAAAGAGGAAATGAAGGTCTTTTTAGCACTTTCGATTGTTTCGGGTACAACCCATTACCAAGCAAGGCAATCTTATGGTCTTCAGTGGCTGATCTGAAAAATGCACTAAATATGAATCAATGAGACGCGAAAGATTTGATATATCATGAAATACTTACATTTTTAAACAAATATCAGTTAAATGTAAATGATAAGTACACAAAAATACGCCCACTAATCACTCATATCCCACCAAAAATTTATGATTCATTTCATACAAACACAATTTATATCACATAATAAAGCTATGGTTGAATATTTTGGTAAACATAGTTGCAAGCCGGCAATCCGTAGCAAGCCAATACGCTTTGATTATAAAGTTTGGTGTCAAAATACTTCCTCCTGCTACTTCGTATCGTTTGATCCCTACCAAGGTAAAACATTCCATGGTAATGAAAGAAATGAAAGAAAGTTCTGAAAATCTTCTTACACAGTGCTTCATCTTTTTGATCAGTTTAGCGAACAAAGGAAAATTTACCCTTACCACATTTATTTTGATAACCTATTTACAACATTGCCTTCACTAGAAGAACTAAAGAGACGAGGTAACAATGGAACAGGCATAATGAGATAAAATTGTCTTGGAAAAATGGTCCAATCAGGAATGGGGAGGGTATTAAAAGTAAAGAAAGAGGTTATATGCAAGCTGCTATAGCAACTATTAGTGACACCAAAATTATTACAACTCGCTGGCTGTACAATGCCCTTATTACTGTGGCCTCTTCATTTTATGAGAAAATGCCAGTAGGAACCATATAAAATTGGAGCAAAGCACAGAAGCGAAATTCCCAGATTCCTATTCCATATTCTAGCAAACAATATAATCAAAATATGAGTGGAACTGATAGAATGAATCAAAATATCCACAATTACAGGATTGGAATAAGTGGGAAGAAGTGGTGGTGCAGTCAATATACTTCGTTAACAGATGTAGCCATCCATAATGCATGACAACTGTCATGCATCCAAAGTTCAAATTTGAGTCACTGAGATTTTAGAAGAGCTATTGCCATGTCTTATCTTAAGCGATTCTAAAATCAACCCAAAACATCAAGAAAAAACCCTCACAACCTCAGCCGAACATAACTGTAGATTTGATGGTAAAGACCATTTTATCCGACCAGTACCGGGAGATAAAAGAAGAAGATGTGCAGGTATGACCTGTAACTCAAGCATACAAACGGAATGCTCTAAATGTAATGTTGGCTAATGCGTGAAATGCTTCGCAGAGTACCATACAAAACCCTAAGTTTTTTAATGAATTTATAATTTCAAGGGACTTCTATTCACTATTTTTTGGTCATCATCACGAAAATAACGTGCATTTTGAAGTTTTTGGTTAAATATTATCGACAATATTATTATTTTTATTTAGGAAATTAATTTTTCCCGTAAGAATCATAATTTTTAATATTCGTAGGGTCAAGTACCCAATTTGTAGCGAGAAATTCAAATATAAAGAAAATATATACAAAGCGTTTTATTTGTACATATTTTCTCCTACCGTTACCCTATGGTAACAGCCTATATCTAAATAACAATTCAACTTACAATTTAAAAAAATCTCTGTGCAACATTCTAGTACACCAGTGACAAGATTCTATTTATGAAATTATTAAAAATTACAAAAAAATAATAATTCAGCAGAAAACGAGTTAACACGTAAACATTATATTTGTGTTATAAACTCTCCCTCATGATATTCCTTGTGAAACTTGCTCCTGGTTTTAGATAGTAAAAAAGACCAAAGGATTAAACAACATAATTAGAGTTGCTGGATAAGACAAACTTCCATTGCTCTCCTTTTCATATGTCTATCTTCTACCATGAAATAGATTGGCCAAAAGCAAAGATTCTTGTTTGTATACTTAAGGTCGTTGAAATAAATTTAGTTCAATCGGCATTACTTTACTAAGAAAAAGAAAAGTAAATTTAAATATTTAAATTCTATAAATTCGGTATTAATCAAATTTTTTAACGATATAAATTATAATTTTGTAAATAATTATTACATCATATTTTTTATCCTATAAGTTTCGTTAGTAAATTTGTTTAGCTTGAACTGTTTGTATGTACATGTTTTTGAGATGGTCGGCTCTGCTTGTTTTAACTCGACTGGCCACACTTTTGGCTAAGAGCCCCGCCAGTTCAGATGGGGATTCTCTCTTCTGCAAGAGGAAGAGGGCGATGGACCAGGTGAAGGTGGTCAACGACGTTGCCGAAAGGGTAGTGGCCATGATGACCACCTTCAACGTGACCATTACCCAAGAAAAAGCACAGAAGCAGTTCCTTCTGTAGGTGGTAGCCAAGGGCAGGAGGGAGTGCTCCACGAACTACAAGGCAGCTCTACTGAAGCCAGAGTGATTGAGCTCCGAATAAAGCAAGGAGGTCCTTTCGGAACTGTTTCAGTTCTCAGTGATGTCATTTTATTTGTACTTCTCTGAGTGCGAAAGGAAATTTATTAGAAATTCCTTTTTCATATTTGCTAACTTTTTCTATCCTTGTTTATTTGTTTTTAAAATGGTTGCTAGGTGGGGGACCCCTAAGCATTGTCCGATTACAATAAAATTTGGCACGTATCTTTTAATTTTTAGTGGAACAAAAAATACATGTGGCTAGCCCAAAAGTGTGTGCAACATTCGATATTGCATATATATATATATATATATATATATATATATATATATGCAATGAATGTCCCGCGGGAAAAATTAAAAAGGTGCTCCCAAGTACTTTTGAACTTTATTCAGTTCATTCTCAAGGATATTCCAAGAGAAAATATTATATTAAGGGTGTATATAAGCTAGTAAAAGATAAAGAACCGCCTCTAAGATAAGAAATCACCAATGAGGAAGTAGGAGAGGGATGGGTAAATTCACATTAAGATTTAGCTATAACAGGTAGCACGGTCAAACCGAGAGGCAAGAAAGAGTCAAGAACAGAGCCAAAAGGGTTAAAACGATTAACGGATAAAACGATAGTTTAAAGAGGGAGATTAAAAGAGACATGAGAAGTAAGCAAATACGTAGGGGAGAGGAGCAAGGAGAGAGTAAGAGAATTAAAATAATGTTAATACAAAATCAATGTAATAATTAAATTGACAAATGGGGTGCCCATAAAAAGAAAATTAAAAAAAAACATTAGTCAATACTAATGAGTTTTATCATAACAGCATCAATTTTAAAAAGGCCCAGGGAAATGTTAAAGTTATTAAATCGTCTTATACATGAACATTCAACAAGGTTTCTTTTAATTGAGTCATTTGAGCAAAAATATATTTTGCCGAATTCCAATTAATCCAGTGGTTATTTTCGGACATATGCACAAAAAACGTACTAATATATACAGCTCTCGTAACATTGTATTTATCCTGATTAATACGGAAAGATAATTGCTTTCCTGTCTGCCAAAGTAATTACTTGGACAAACAGAACATTCGACCGAATAGACTCCACCAATATTATTATAATTATTGTGAACTAGAATGTTTTTTTATAGTTGATTCGTATTTGAAAGCACCTGAAATGTTAGAGTTTTTAAAATACAGGAAAGGTCAATGAATTGAACAAAGAAGGGTAAACCATAATGTTTTTAACATTAAAAGAGATAGCAGGAGCTGTATTATAGAACGTCTTTTTTGCTGAGGAAAGACACTTTAGAAGGAAAGGATAAGGGTAACATAATTTATGGCCACTTTCAAGGATATGGGAGAATTCAGAATCCATATATTGAGGCCTAAAAATTGGTAAAGCCCGTAAAAACATAGAGGAAATAACGGAACGTTTGGCTTTGGGACTATACGTAGTGTCAAAATGACTATAACAGTTTGAATTAGTATGTTTGCGATAGATTGAGTATTTAAAACTACCTTGGTAAATATTGAGCAGATATCGAAACTAATAATGGTAAATATAATGGAAGGGACGAGTGAATTAAGTTTAGTAAGAAAGCTATTAACATCTTTATAATTAGGCCAGAGGCAAATGACATCATCACTATACCTGTACCAAACAATAGAGAAGTCAAGGATAATATTGAGAAGTCTTGTTTCAAAAACTCCATATATAGGTTAGAGAGAACGAAAACTTACAATTTGGGATAAAAAGTGAAATAAGTTTCATAAAAATAATAGCATGCACGGAAAGAGCAATGTTTTGCAATTTATCATTAAGAAAATTGAAAAGATCTTCAACTGGACCCTTGGTAAATAATGAGCAGACATCGAAACTAATAATGGTAAAATTATTAGAATACTGAATAGCATTAAATTTAGAAATAGGGGCGTAGCTATTGGTAACGTGTGAATGAGAAATAGTCCCAACTAAATATGTAAGCAAAGAAGTAAACCATTTAGATAGAGCATAAGAAACAGAACTAACAGAACTTATAATAGGGCGTTATAATAGTGGCGTTACTCAACTTGAATTTTGAAACTAATTCAGGGTAGTTTTTAAGTAATAGCCGTACATTTTTATGCAAATCACTATTAACTTTTAGAGTTAGATCTTTTCAATGCTGGGAGATAAGTAGCTTGCTCACTTAATAAATCGTTTATTTTATTAATATATGAATTTTTATCAATAATCACAGCAGTGCCAGACTTATCGGCCTTAATTACCCCCTTCGTTTTCGTCATGTTTTATCGACGCTTTGTAAAAATTCGTCTATCCATATTACTAAGGCCAATAAGTCTAGAACTGTTGTGATTATCGATAAAAATTCATATATTACTAAACTGTTTTTGTTCAATAAGCACCACAATTGCATATAATTAGATGGATTCATTTTATCAACCGCTAGTTTGATTATTGTCCACAAGTTGTTAATTGATTCAAATTTTAGTGAATTCATGGGTAAAGATCCCAAATGTTTGATAATATTTTCAGCCAAGAACTTTCTTTTTTCTTCTTCCTTGTGGTAGGTACGTTATCATTTATAAAAATACAATTATCATTCAAAAATTCGTCCTAAACCTTTAGGAAATGTTGATGATGAAAGGCGTTTTGGTACTATTTTAAGTTTAGCCCAGGGTTTGGGGGCAAAATTGTTAGTGCTCCAATTCGTTAGGTGAGAAGCAGCCACAGACACGGAGAGAGTTCGGATGCTTCATCACGAGCACGACACAGAGCTATCTCCTTTTTTTCTTATTAAAGAAGGATAGTCCAAAAGTTTCAAACAAGCGGAAGGGAACCTTATAAGAGACTATTACTCTGCCCCAGTCTTCAACAGTCCATTCCTTATATTTACTGCATAGAGGGTGCCTATGCATACGGTTCTTATTCATGAGATGAGTTTATTTCGCAACCATTCTTGACCATAGACCTTTTAGAAAAGTCTTTGCTCCTCCACTGTGCGCATTGAGGCGTTAACGCCTAGTTCTTTCCAATCGAGAGTAAGCTTGTCACGGGAGGCACCCGATCTTTTCGCTGAAACTTTACGACGAGATGATCTTGCCTTTCATTAGAAGCTCTTGAGCTTCAAGTAGATTTTTTCACAGGGGCGTAACCAGTATTTTGAAGGGGCATTAATGATCCTGAATAGGAATGTTCCTTTCTGCGAAACCCTTAGTAACCACCATTTTGTATTTCAGGCCTTATTGTTGCACGTTTTTCTTTGGTAAGACAATTCCTGAAATGGAATTAAAAAAGATTCCAACATTTCATTCTCTAAAAAAAATTTACAAAATAGCTTATAATTACATATCATTGATTATCCATTTTTGTCATTATTTTACCCATTGGATGGAATAGCAAAATCTGTGGACTGAAACTCGCCTCTACAGGACCGGAGTGCGATTTTTGATTCAACGAAGGAATGCACTGTTGTTTTATTATTCCTTTAAATTGTGACTTTTGAATATATTTGCAATAATTTAAATATTATCATATTTATTATTTCCACGTAAATTTAAAACAAAAATAAAAAATACAAATATATAGGTATTAGTGTAAAAAGGGTTGTCTGACTGTATATATATGAATCTATCTATCTATATATCTCTCTCTATATATAGAGAGAGCTAAATACCAAACCTAATTACAAAAGAATAATATAGGAAGGTTATATATAAGAAAAAAAAATTAAAGCTCGCCCTGCTAGACAAAAAATCACCAATGAAGCAATAGAGAAGAAGCAAGGGGAAAATCACATCCAGATTTATCTGAAGAAAATAGCGAGGTCAAAGGATGAGACAGAATATTTAAAATACAAACAATAAAAGATTAACGGAATAAGTGATATCCTAAAGAGGAATATTGACGGAGACACGAGAAGCAGCTAAATGAAGGGGCAAGGAGAGCGAGGGAAAATAATAAAAGTGTTTAAATACAAAACTAATGAAAAAAGTAAAATATCAAACTGTGTAACCATAAATATGAATATTACTGACAAACTAAGAACAAAAGTAGACGCGAATTTCTTTAGGAATAAGTTTTTGTGATAACAGCATCGTCTGTGAAAACGAAAAGGGGAAATATTCAAATTAGCGGAATGAGTTATAAAAGTGCATTCAACAATATTTCTTTTTTTTGTAACGTCATTGGAAAGGTAAAGGAATTTAGCTGAATTCCAATTGATTGATAAGAAAAGATAGTCCAAAGTGTTATCTGGTGCAAGTAGTGAAGTCAAAGGAAAAGCAGCGCAGGTGAGCAAAATAGGCAAGAGCAATAGAGAAATTAACGCAAACACGTGAGAGTTAAAAAATTTCGATTCCGAGTGATTCTGCCTTAAATAAGACCTTATCAAGAAATAAAGGAATAGAAAGAGAATTGTTAAAAACATGAAAGGCAAGGAGGGGAGAGTAGAGGATTAAGGGAATGTTTTTAGAAGGGAAAGTCAACCAATTATTTTCATAATTAACAGATAGTTTCTTTTGAGTCTGATTTCTGATGAGATGGTAGATAAATTCATCTAGTTTGTATTGAATTCCTAAGCTTGTTTTTATATCTTGGTGGAAAAAGAGAAGATGAATTTCAGGACTTGGAAGAATTATTGAGGAATACCATTGCCGTAGTTAATGAGAGATGTTGTTATAATTTACCATTGACAAATGAAAATTGTATATAATTCATCCACAAACTTCTTGAACAAACTACTTAATTCTAACTTTTTGGACTTAATAAAAAAGTTAAAAATTTATTCATAAAAGATTAGGAAAATTGCAGGGCGATTTTCTATATTTTATAGTTTGGGTAATTTTGAGGTAGTTTTACAACCAAGATCTTTGTAGTGATTTATAATACTAAAATAACAATTGAGGTTAATGCTCTAGCGTTAACTTCCGTTACATTTTTAACGAAATAACGACTAACTCTGCCCATCTCTGTTATTAACGTCCAGGATCAAGTTTGCACAAACATCTGTCATTTTTAGACCTAAAATATATAATAAAAAACTCTGTTAATCAAAGGTTATAATAAGCTATACCCAACATTTAAGGTTAAGTAGATTTGGTACCTCATTCACATTTTCGCGTCTTGTAGCTCCACTTCGCCCTCACTTTTAATTGTGCGAAAATGCCCTCGTTGGTTGCTTTACAGAGCGGCTGGTAAACAGTATACCAGCACACCGGAGAATCTTGGCTTCTCTACAAGATGGCCTATCTTTCAGAACCGGTAGAAGTATTTAAATTGTCACCCCTACAGTTTTCTCTCGCTGCACTCAAGGGGCCTATATATGGCAATTAGAGAATCACTCTTTATCCCTTTTTTCTCTCCCATCCTACGGCGATGGATAGAGAGGGCGGGAAGGTCTTTCCCTTATCTGACCTTTATTTTAAAATACTACCTCGAAAGGCTTCTTTCAGTACCTTTTCTTTCGACTCGGATGTCACCATACGAGCTGAAAGCCGCTTTCATCCCCGGCATTTGAACAGCTGATTGTGGTTCGATTTTCAAAGAGGATCCGCCGCCATTTGACTAACGGGAGTCTTAAATAAAGTGAAAAATGTTGACGGGTAAATAAATATATCTATAGACAGACATTTTTTTATTTCGTAAAATGAATTACACAGTTTTGAGTAATTGATTTTACAATTTTAGATTTTTACAAAATAAACTCTAATTCATATAATCGTTTTAAAAGATATATAGTAGTAGAAACAAGTTTATCACCATAGTTGAGAAGGTGTTCGTTTATTTAAACAGATATACAAGAACTTATGCATATATATATATATATATATATATATATATATATATATATATATATATATATATATATATATAGATACATATATCTACATATACATAATTACATTACTATGCAATATGTTGCCTATAGTTATTTCATGATACTATTAAAAAAGTTACAATTATGATTACATGACAAAAGTGTACAAAAACATAATCACTAATACTTAATGAGTTACACTTCATGATATGTGCACGTACCCGAAATGAAGAAAGAAGGGGAATACGAAGTATATGTATGAAGTAAAGAAGATTTAATAAACTTATTTGCTACATGGCACCAATGCTAGGGAATTTAAAAGTCGTTAATTGCCAATTTGTTCTAGAATCCTGTATTTCTAGCTTTATAGAGCGACCTTTTAAAGGGTTTGATTGTTACCTAGAGCAACCTCCTTTCCTTAAAGCAAAAAGCCCTTAAGGAAATGATTGTCTTTCCAATCTGAGAGGAAGAGGAAGAGAAAACTAATTTAATACAAAATCCATTTTCGCTAAGGCAATAGTTTCTTTTTTTTCCCAAGAGATGACCTATTCCCCCCTCTTCATATCTTTTGCTCTTTTCTTTTTCTTCTCCTCCCCAATCTTACATTTATACACTTCTACAAAGTTTCTCGACTCCCCTTAATTCTCTTTAATACTATTCTTCTATATTCTTATTTTATTTTCACTCACATAAGGACGTGTTTTGTGTGGAAGGCCCCCCCTTCCCCTTTATTACCCCTGTTTCTCCTACTAGGTTCCATTAATTTTCCTGCCTGTCAGTCTTAATTCGTACTTTTGTGTTCTTTGTACGAAATTATGGTCTTTTTCATCGGACATAATTTTAGTTGCTGCGAGTCTAGTCGCGAGCGACTCTACATTTAACTATGTCGGTCGGTTCCTGTTTTACTTTTTATTGTTTTTGTAATAACATCATAACTATTCGGCCGATTCTAAAGAAAATTAAAATTCTTATCTAGCTTTACATTCTCTTTCGAAAAATATAATAGGCGTAGTCCTCTCAAGGTTAGCCCAGTAATTATTTTGTTTTCGCAATAACATCATAACTATTCGGCCGATATAATTGTCAAAGTTCTCCCAAGGTTAGCCGGGGAATTATTTTGTCCGGACAATAGCATCATAACTATTTGGTTGATACTCTGCTAGAAAAGACTAGGATATAATATGCTATAATCTGCTAGGCAAGCCTAGAATAGGCTATTATAGGCTAGGCTATACTAAGCTGAGCTAAGCTAAAATATAGTGTACAAGGAGAAGATATTCTATGCTAATTTAGGCTATAAATGCTATGCTAGTCTAGACACTACTAAGCTATGCTTAACTAGTGTATAATAGGATAGTATAGGCTATACTTGTCTAGGATAGTTAAGTCTAGGCTAGCTTATACTATACTAGGCTAGGCTGAGCTAGTCTAAGCTATGCTAGGCTAGATAGGGCCACACTATGCTATGCTATGGCAGGCTAAAGTATAATAAGCTAGAGAGTGCTATGCTCTTCTATGCTAGTTAATGCTATGTTAGGTACGATAGGCTAGCTAACTAAGGCTACAATAGGCTATGCTATGCAAGGTTATTCTAGTCTATGGTATGCTATACTAGTCTAGGATATATTATGGCTATATTTGGCTATATTATATTAGGTGTGGTTATGCTACGATAGGCTTTCGTATACAAGGATATATTGGTTAGACTATAGTAGCCTCTTCTAGCTTTGCTATACTAGTCTACGCTACTCTAAGCAACGCAAGGCTAGGATCTGGAATGCAATGCTAATCCATATCTGGTTAGGCTAGGCTAGACTAGGCTATAGTAAGCTAGGCTACACTAGGCAATGCTACTCTCAGCAAGGTTATACTAGGTTAGACTAAGATAGGCTATACTATAATATGCTATGTTAGACTAGGGTGTACTAAGCTAGGCTAGGCTATATTAAGCTAAGGTAGGATAAAGTAGGCTATACTATGCTAGCTTATACTAGGGTAACTAGTTTATACTAAGCTAGGCTAGGTTAGGGTCGGTACAGCTAGGCTATTCTATTTTAGGCTAGGCCTATCCTATGTTGGCCAGGCTTGGCTATACTAAGCCAAAACGGGGTTGGATATTCTATGATATGCTTGGCTATTTTATGCTATGCTATACTAGGCAAGTTTATTCTAGGCTTTTTTTAGGCTATACTATGCTATGCTATTCTAGACAATACTACGCTATGCTAGGCTGGGCTATTCTTTACTGCGCTGTGATACATTATATGGTTATACCAAGGTTCTCCCAAGGTTACTCCGGGAATTATTGGAAGTTTTGAAAGTCGTAAGGTCAAAATCAGAATAAGTGAGGGCACGTGAATTTTGGGTGAGCAAACCTTGTTTATTATTTAATTTTGTCATTCATACACCTTTCTTATTGACGATTGTGGTCTTCTCTTTTTTCTTTCTGCCTTGAGTGAATATACTAACGTTGTGTGAGTGTCCTTTCTCTTTAAAAATTTTCATCTCCCTTTTGTATCATCCACGCAACTCATCCCCCCCCCTCATAACTCCTACCCTACGACCCTCCCCCGCTTCTTGTGCATTTTTTTCATTCTTCCTCTTCGCATCCATCAGAAGATATATTGCTTCACCCATTCCCCGTCGGTGTGGAAAATTTTCTACAAATTGTAAGTTTGTTGAGGAAAAATTGTTCTCGTCATGCGTCTAATAAGCGGCTTATTATTATTAAAGACCTCCAGCAAACCGTTTACGTCCAGCTAGCACCCTCGAGCTCGCCATCTCACATTTTCAAACTCTTTATTCCCTTGACCCCTTGAAATATGAGGTGTTTGTTGTGCTTGTGTGTGTATGGAAGATTTGAAGGAATTATTCTCCCCAAATGGTGAAGTTCAGAAAATTTAATAAATTTTGGCATGGAAATTATTAGAGCAAATTTAAAAAATAATCATGATAGGCCGTAGGACACCGACCGTAAGTCTGCCAGCAAAGTGCAAGCCCTTTCTGTAAAAAGGAGTAGTGAAGCTGCTCCTCTTCTTATTATTGTAGGGGAATCGTCACTTCCCCCCTCCCGTCCCGTTCACTCGTGGTGCAGTCACAAGGCGGTTACCGCAAAGACATCCGGCCGAAGGCATCGGCGGGTCCAGCCCTTAACCGCAGCGTCGCACCACTCGCGGCCATGAAAGACCCTAATGGTCAGAATGCAAGATATCTCCCAGGAGAGTGAGATCCAGTTTCACGTTAAATAAGAAATTGGAGACGTGTTTTTCCCAAGCTCGAAGGATAACGAGGAGCCGATGTAAGACTCGGTGGGAAAAACGGTTGGGCATAAGAACTCTCTTGGGGCTGTCCTCGAGCCCCTCCCCCCTTACCACTCCCCTAGTGGGGTGACAAGGTATAAATGACAAACACTGAGGAAAATCGAAATAGTATACGTCAGTCTCTAGGTGACGAAGTCCTCGGATCAAAACCAAGCTACCGAGACTGGAGAGGTAGTTTACTTGGGTCAGCAGACCAAGAAGTACCCTGCAAAAAGGCAGGGCTACCAACCTTAAGGGGCTAAGAAGCACCTCATCCTTGAGCTAGTCCCTGGTTATCAAACCGAACGCTAAGTTAACTTTGTTAAGTTCAACTTAATCTCGCCAGAGAGACTCCTCATATCCTGGTGCACCTTAAGCACCAGGGGTATTCCTCGTCCTTGAGGAATTAAGAAACGAAGAAGAAAGAGGCTCCTCCTCGAGCCAGTTACTCTGTGGCCACACCGAACTCATAAGTTAATTTGGTTGAGGAACTAAGTTCAACTTATTCTCGTCAGAGAGACTCCTCATATCCTGGTGCATCTTAAACACAAGGGGTATTCCTCTTCCTTGAGGAATTAGGAAAAGAAGAAGGAAAAGGCTCCCCCTCGAGCCTGTTACTCGGTGGCCACACCGAACTCATATGTTAACTTTGTGAGGAACCAAGTTTAACTTGTTCTCGTCAGAGAAACCCCCCTCCGTTATACTTGCCCTTAAGGAAGACTGGAACTAAGAAGAAGCTCATCCTCGAGCTAGTTCCTGGTTGCCAAACCGAACTTTAAGTAACTTATTCTCGTCAGAGAAACCCCGTCTCATCGATCCTCGCCCTCTAGGAAGACCCTCCCCGAGTTCAGTCCTCGTCCATGAGGAATTAAGTAACGAAGGAGAAAAGCTCCCCCTCGAGCTCGTTACTCGGTGGTCACACCGCACTCTAAGTTAAATTGATTTAAGAACCAAGTTCGACTTACTCTCGCCAGAGAGACCACGACTACATTGGTGCCGCATAAAGCACCGTATTTGTTCTTGTCCTTGAAGAACCCCCCCCCCCCAGAATACCGTGTGGACCCCTTAGAGGCTACTTTCGCCAAAAAGACCGTGTGATCTCGCCCATCTACATCTGACCAGACGGCACGCGTCGTGAGTCAATAACATTCCTGAGGCCTTTTAAACTCCAGATGAGTCCGTAAGCCTAATTTTTATATTATTGTTGTGTGTAGAGAAATTAACCAATGTTTTAGGATCAAACTAATTTGATTAATTCTGGGTTATGATAATATTCAAAGTATTGCTGTAGTTAATGTTTAGATGTTGTGTATTTAATGGTTAAAGTTAAAATATAAGTTTATTTTGGGATTATTGTGTGTTTCTCTTATATCCTTACGTGTTTCGGAACGGCTCTGTTCGTTAAGATATTCAGATATCAATATATTTGCACTCTTAGCCCTCTTAGAACAAAAAGGAGGGGCATTCTTCGACAATTATAATATTCGATTTATTGTAGGTTTATTAAAAAGTCAGCATTTCCCAAATAAGAAAAAAATATGCCTTCCTTCACTGAATCCAAAATGTCGCTATGGTTTTATTCTTGTATCACGTGAGTTTAAATACGTAGCTTAGCTTTTCGATCAAAAGAGTAAAAGGATGACAAATACGGGTTTATTTAATACTATTTCATCATCACTAAGTGTATAATTTAAGAAGTGATTTTTTTTAAGTATTTGAATAATAATTTCATTTAGATTGGTTATTACTTATGTTTTATTTATCAAAATTATTTCTAATAATTCTTTTTTAATATCAAAAAAAAAAATGCTGAAGTTCAGAAATAAATATAAGTATCTAAATTTTGTGAATTTTTTAAAACCCAAAGAATTACAAATTGTGAAGTTCAGAAAAGAAATTTTTATACATCATCTATAACTATGTTTTAGATACGTGACATTTTTCAAAGGGGAAAAATTTTGTTCAGAGTTCCTTTTTAAAATTACAAAGCAATGGCTTCGCCAACGAGATTAAAATTTAAACTAAAAAAAAAAGCAGCCATGGTTAAATTTTTATAAAGTAACTCTAAACTAAATTTCTCCTGTTTCAAAATAACACGTTCCTAAAATCTAGAGTTAAAGAAGAAGCTATATAAAAATAAATTTTAGGAACTTCCCCATTTGTAATTCTTTGACTTTTTAATAATTCAAAATATTTCGATACTTATATTTATTTTGGAATTTCACCATTTTGTTTTTTGATATTATAAAAGAATTATTAGAAATAACTTAGATAAAAAAACAAGCAATAACCAAACTAAGATGAAATTATTATACAAATACTCAAAAAAATCCTCTTCTTAAATTATAGAGTTAGTGAGAAATGATGATTATCATTGGCGAAGTTCAGAAAATTTTAAAAAATTTAACCATGCCTACTTTTTTTACATTTTAATTTTAATCTTAGTAGTGAAGCGCAAGCTCCCCCCCTCCCCGTAGGGGAGAGTGTCGAAGCCATTGCCTGGATCTAATTATAATCTATTTCGTGATATTTTTGTAAAAAAAAATTTTTTTAAACTTTTAACTTCCCGAAATAGTTGTTTTCAATAATAGCGTGCAACTACTATAGCTCTGAACCAAAGTGGTTTGAACTGCAAGAAGATAGTTGATAATGCTATTGTCTCACGGAGCACCATATTTTCGATCATTAATGCCTTGAAAATTAATGGTTACACCCCTGCTTAAAAAGTCTTCTGGACACGCATAACTTTAAAAAAACGCCAAAATCGCCTTCTGGTAGCGTCTCAGCTCAAGGATCTGGTTGCTTCTACTGCTTAGCTTGCTCTCGTTTGGAAAGAAGCAGGGGTTAACACTTGGGCGCGCAGAGAGAAGTAGAGACTTTGCAAAAAGTTTTAGGGTCAAGAAGGGCTGCGAAGAAGCCTCATCTCGCCAAAAAGAATATTATGTATTGACACCACCTTTGTAGGAAATATAGAGTGGAATGTTGAAGAGAGAAGTGAGGTGATATTCTCTAATGAAGTTCCTTTACGGTTGCTTGTCGCTTCTAGAAGATCCCTCTTTAGTAGAAGAAAAGGGGATCGCCTTCACGAGTTCAATGTCGTGCTCACAGTGAAGCATCCGGACACTCTCCATGTCTGTGGCCGCTTCTCATCTAAGGTAATTATAGCATTAACAATTTTGCCCATGAAAACTGCAATGAACTCATTATGGTACCAAAACGTGCTTTATCAGCAATTTCCCATCAGTCCTGGAGCAATTTCAGGATGATATATGTAATTTTCAGCAAGCTGGCGCGCCTTACCACAAAATAAAATCCATAACAACGTTCTTGGCTGAAAAGTACATCTAACCTTTGGGATCTTGGCCTGGGAATTCACCAGATTTGAACCCGATAGAGAATTTATGGACGATAAAATAATCGAGCTGGATGTTGATAGAAAGAAGATATCAAAATTGACCAGTTGCGTTTGCTTATTAAATACAAATTGATGAATATTACTCAAGATATCATCACTACTTTGGTATTCAGCATGACAAAACGAATTTAACTATCTTGCAGTACAAGGGACATCATTGTAAATATTGACTGCTTTATCATTTGACTTGTATTTATTAATAAAATGGGTTATAGCTAAACTATTGTGAATATTTCGCCTCCAAATTATGATACAAACATACTAAAACAAAATGCAACCTTTGATGAGTTCTATTAATTTTACCATATGAAAAATTATAGTAGTCTTAAAATAATTGGCCAAGATTAAATCCAGTTGTGCTTTAGTTAATAATGTCATATTTGCGTATACATGGTGTTTGTTATTTGGTCGTTTCAGGAGGTAACCCTCTCCCCCAAAATGTTTGACTACTGAAGCAGTGTATGCGTGTGTGAATTTTCTTATAAGTTATCGTTAATGAGATTTGGCTCTTCACTTCGCTGATCATTATATGAGACATCGTTACATCACTTCTCTGCAGCGAGGGTTTGGATAGTGTAGAAAGCCCTTACTTTTCCAATAAAGCCGCGTCTTGCGAGTCAAGTTCTTGAGCAGAGATATAATGCATGTTTTAAAGAGTCTTATCACGTAGTATTCACGTAGAGAAGGGATAGGGTCTGCGTATGTAAAATATGATTTGAATGTGTGTAGAGATTCGAATGTTTTTGGTTAACTTTAGTTGGAAAATGTATTTCTCGTACTTTATTAACTTTATCAAAATTTAATGTGGAAAATTTATTTCAGCTTTCTTAAATATAAGTGTTCTGAATATAGAGCTATTTTATGAAGAACTGTAGAAGTAAAATTTGCCCAAATCGAAATATGAAGCGAAAAACGTCAAACATTTTTGTAATTTCTTTATCTTCAAAAATAGTTGACTATTGTTTAGAATAATGTGAAAAAAAACTGAAAAAATATTTCAACCCAGGGCTGCTTGGAGGGGAAAGAGCTGGTTATTAGGATGTGTAAAAGATAGAGAGTGAAATCGGATCCTTGTGTCTTTACTCTCAAGCAAAACTCAAGCGCTAAGAGTAGAGATGCCAGCGAGTTTTTCTTTGAAATGATTTTACAAAATATTCGTAACTTGGTTCAGAAATGGATAGAGACATGTTGTGTTATATATATATATATATATATATATATATATATATATATATATATATATATATATATATATATATATATATATGCATATTCATATATTAGAGTGAGAGAGAGAAAGAGCAAATATAAGTTATGTGGGTGGTAAAAACCACAACATTGCTTTCGTCATATTTAATTTCCGTCTTTCAAAAACCTTCTGAAGACAGAAAGAAAGATGCAGAAACCTAGTATTGCAGATCATATAAAAATTTGTTTACAAGATAAAGGTAAATTTGACCTAAATGAGCAATGAGATAAGAAACAGTAGTTTTTCAAGGAAAGAGAAAGGGACAATGGAAGAACACAAGGAGCAATTGATAAAAGGACGGCACAATGAACGTTATCCATCCTAGGAAGACAAAAACATGGCCAGGGAAAAAAGTTTGAATAATTCTGGCTTTGACTAGAACACTGGTCTGCTGATTGCCGGTCAGATAAGGTAACGCTTTGCGTGGAATTTAGTCACTGTGCCTGGTAGATTATGTAGATCATCTGGCTGGCAATCAGTAGACCCGAATGAGGCCCTTGGGTCTCATCCTCTCTACCCTCTTCGCCCCCCGCGCCCTCACCTACGGGGACAACATCGGCGCAATCTGGAATGCGAAGAGAGGTAAACTTCCGGAGTCAATACTCCTCTGTCTCTCTACTACGTCTCTCCTGAACTTCTCTTTCGCCTTCAGGATTTCATCGCGGAACTTCTCGTATATCCGCAGCAGGCACAACCCGGCAGACGTCCCGTCTCGGCACTTTGCAAGAACTCTCTAGGCGTGTGTGGGCCTTTGTCTTCTCTGGACTATATAAGGTCCCACACTCCCCGAGCCGGAACGGACGTTTATCAGCTCTGCTACCGGTGTGACCTGCTCCCACCTTCCTCCCCTGGCTCCTCCAGGATTCTTTTCGCGCTTTCTTCGGCCCTCCGACATCTCTTTTCTCTCCTTCTCTGCTGGCACCATGGCGTAACTCTTGCGGTAATTTCCAGCCTTGTGTTCTTTTAGGGCCTTTTCTGAGGCCTTCTTGTCCTCATATTTGTTAACGAAAATCTCCTGATTTTCTTTTTGTACTTCCATAATAATATTTCTCTTGTTATTGAAAGTTTTCTGACTTTCCTTTTTTGTACTTTCACATAATAATTAAAGGAAGGTCCTCCTCACCATGGCGTAACTCTTGCGGTAATTTCCAGCCTTGTGTTCTTTTAGGGCCTTTTCTGAGGCCTTCTTGTCCTCATATTTGTTAACGAAAATCTCCTGATTTTCTTTTTGTACTTCCATAATAATATTTCTCTTGTTATTGAAAGTTTTCTGACTTTCCTTTTTTGTACTTTCACATAATAATTAAAGGACCTAAAAGAACACAAGGCTGGAAATTACCGCAAGAGTTACGCCATGGTGCCAGCAGAGAAGGAGAGAAAAGAGATGTCGGAGGGCCGAAGAAAGCGCGGAAAGAATCCTGGAGGAGCCAGGGGAGGAAGGTGGGAGCAGGTCACACCGGTAGCAGAGCTGATAAACGTCCGTCCCGGCTCGGGGAGTGTGGGACCTTATATAGTCCAGAGAAGACAAAGGCCCACACACGCCTAGAGAGTTCTTGCAAAGTGCCGAGACGGGACGTCTGCCGGGTTGTGCCTGCTGCGGATATACGAGAAGTTCCGCGATGAAATCCTGAAGGCGGAAGAGAAGTTCAGGAGAGACGTAGTAGAGAGACAGAGGAGTATTGACTCCGGAAGTTTACCTCTCTTCGCATTCCAGATTGCGCCGATGTTGTCCCCGTAGGTGAGGGCGCGGGGGGCGAAGAGGGTAGAGAGGATGAGACCCAAGGACTCGAGTTCGAAGATCCTTAGGTCCCATTGGCGGCAGTCAAGGGCCATAGAGGCGCCCTGTGACCACCACCCAATCCCCCAGGGGGAGGCGTCGACGAAAAGTCCCGGGGCGACTCCTTTGGGGGGGCGAAACCGAGTCCACCGGCCGTGGATAAGGCGGCTGAGGTGAAGGAAAGGCGTTGGGTTTGGGCGCGTGTCCTGCAGGTAGCACAACTGTACCCAACAGAAAGGAAGACGGAGTGCAGGAAGAATGAAGTTCAAAAGGCCCGCGAGGCGCGACCATGCCTTGCGGGAGACCGGGCGTGTAGACATGATGCGGAGGGCGTTGCGGGTCTTGTCCCGCATAGAAGAAGTGAGACGAATGCGTTTGAGCTTCAAGTCAATATTGAAACCCAGGTAAGAAATTTGTTTTACCGGAGTGGTGAGAGACTTCCTCCAGTTCGCATTAATGGAACTACGCTCGATGGTCTTCATGAAGGCCCGGAGGGCACGCTTTTGGCCGATGCAGAGTACATCGTCCAAATACGTGTATACCCTGATGCCGTGATCCGAAGCGAGCTGGTTCATGGTGGTTGCAGTCAGCTTCTGCATCAGGAAGGGGGCTCCATTAAAGCCCATGGGGAGACGGGTGAATCGAAACGATCGACTGTCGCATCGGATTAAAAGTCAGGACCTACAGCCGCACACTTCTGCCTCGTTTATTTTAAAAGCAGTAGCTGATCGCAGATCGTCAGTCACAAACTCTTTAACAAGGGAGAAGGTTGAGCACCTCAAAGTGATCAAATATTTGACCAAGGAAGGCAAGAATGCAAAAGAGATCCATGAATGCATGGTTGCAGTGTAAACCGACCCCGCGCCTTCCTATGCAATGATTGCTCACTAGATTAGGGAGTTCCACTATGGTCGTGAGTCCCTTGAAGATGACCACCGTCTAGGACGCCCGTCAGACGTGACCAACGAACAATATGGCCCGTGTGAAGGTCAAAGAAATCGAGTGAGAACTTGGAATATCACATGAAAGTGTTATCAACATCATCCACGACAATTTGCCTATGGCCAAGATTCCTGCCCGTTTGGTCCCTAGAAACTTCACCCCCGCCCCATGATCGACTTCAACGTCGTCAAAGTCCACAAGGCCAGAGTTGCACAAACTGCCCTGCGCGATTGCGGAATCAAGGAGCTCAACCATTCCCCTTACAGTCCACATCTGGCCCTTAGCGACTACTTTTTATTCTGCCAGCTCATGGCTGCACTGCGTTTATGCCGGTTTGGGGACGATGAAGAGATCCAACTCGCCGTCCAGGATTAGATCGAACAGCAGTCGGGAGATTTCTGGTTGTCAAGAATTCAAAGCCTCAGGGACAAGTGGTGCAAGTGCATTGAAGTCGAGGGTAGTTATATTGAAAAATAATAAAACACTTTTCATCATATCTCGTTTCCTTATATCCGAATTGCAAAACTTATTGACCACCCCTCGTGTGTATATATATATATATATATATATATATATATATATATCCGAGGGTGAGTCAAAATGTTCTGAGTTATATGTAATAAATTAAAAATGCACAATATTTTATAGGGTAATTAATGTTCGAACTTGTCTTTAATGCTTTTTTAAAAATTTCGTTAAGTTTTATTTATCATTCCAAATATCTCAGTGTGTACATACAGTGTGCTTCTTTAAACGTTGTCTTTTTAACCCTAAAAATGACGAATTTTGAAATAAGAGCCAATAATCATATTCTAACTAAACTTGATTGAAAGTCTGTGACACATATTAAGATTTACATACAGCAGGTTTATGGATTAAGCACTTCAAGGAAGGCAGAGAGCAACTCGAAAATGCTCCACGGATAGGGAGACGCCTCACCTCAAAACTCAAGAAAAAATTACGCTTGTGCAGAATCTAGTTGAAGAAGTTGGCAACGTCACTAATGTCTAAGTTCCAATAACATGAGACCCTCACATGGTTCAGTATTTGCATTTCTCACTGATGATCTTGGTTCGATCAGCTTTCAGCGCGCCTGGTCCCCCAAGCGTTGCTCAAAGACCAACTGAATCAAAGGGCTGACCTTCATTAGTAATTTTGACAAAAATAGAAACAAGTAAAAACCATTTTTTAAGCGTTTCGTCACTGAGGATGAAACTTGGATGTTCAAATTTGATCCAGAAAACAAAATTTGATTAAAAGAGTGTCATCCGAAGGGAACAGCTGAACCTTTTAAATTCAAGAGAAGAACTGTCTGTTAAGAAGGACATGGCCACAATTTAGGTGGATTCCATGAAATTATATTGATATACTTTTTACTTACAAGGACAAAAAACTGTTACCTCCAGCTATTATGAAGGAATTTAAAGAGGCTGAAGACTGCCCTGGGCAAAATCCCACGAGGAAAGTTGCACGCCTGGATTTCGTCTGTTTTTTGCATTTATTACTTACGCAGCGATCTGTTTCTCGTTACTCGCTTCTTAATTTCATTTTCTCTATATTTACTGCCCGTGTGGACCTTTTCGGTGTAAGAGAGCGTACATTTGCACGGGCAGATAACCGACACGATGCCGTCAGCGATAGGCTTTAGAGCAATGGAAGAAGTGGAAGGCCACCTCCTTGAGTGTGTGCGATTACAAAATGGCCGGGATTTATGAGTATTTACTAACTTGCCAAGTTGCAGTTCAAGGATATATAATGATCAAGACAAAAAAATATAATTTTAATATAAATAATAAACGGTGCAATATATAGACAAAGGGGAACAAATTATGCTTTATAAGAATAGTTAAATAGATCCTGACAATTTGCAATGTGACAGAGCTAAGCGGTCAGTGCAAAATTATCGTTAATCCAAATAATGTAGATTATTAAACTTTAAGCAGGGGGTCAATAATAAAGGGATACTACGGAATCCAGGTTACGAATAAAGGGGAGGTGTAATCATGGGATTACAAAGCAAAATCGCTTTAACGTGAAGCTTAGAGTTGTTGGCAGGGGGAAGATCAAAGTCACGGGTCGTTGAGGAGACACTTCTGAGGGTGTTGAAGAGAAGAACTCGTAGATGGTGTTTTGAGAATACTTCTTGCAGAAGAACGAGATTTTCTCTGATCCAGAGGGATGTGACCTCAAACACGAGAGACTGTTCTGCGGCACGGCAGGGAGTCTCAGACACGAGGAACCGGAGTCTTGAATGGGATTGCGAGAAGAGGGGGGCTGTACAGTTCTCCGGGAATAAGATGACTCGATAAGCTTTTCTCTGAACAGGGACCAAAGGTTCAGGAAAGGCGATCTGCTGGTGAGATCTTAACGACGTGATACGACTTGAACAGGGGTTGCGAGGTTTCGCCGCAAAACAGACACACGGTCTAAACTGAGGGACTGGCAGGCTCAATATCTCCACGAGGAAGGACTGACAAAGGGTTAAATAGTCCAGTGGCTGGTCCGTTAGATAGCCCCAGGGCATAGCCGTCCCAAGAGATTCACAACGCCATTCTGTGCAAACTTATTTCGAGATAGTTGTATCGAACGGCGAAGTTTGCCTCAGAATATAGTGTTGAGCTTGTACTAACGCGTTTGCGGGGAAATAAAATGTCTGCGAGGCATGGCGTTATCGTGGGTAAGACACAGCAATGTGTATTCGGCTTAAGTAAATACAGCCGGATCGCGGCTCAGCGCGAGACAACTTCCTTCTCGTCGATTCTAGAATTCCCACGCCAAGGAGCACGTGATTGAGGGATTGAAGGTGCTGAAAAAGAATATTTCGAGGGGCTTCCTCTCACTCTTGTCCTTCGAACGACATCCTCACACAACTTTCATTAAAATATGTCAGAACAGATTAAACGCATTGAGGAAATTGATTCCTTCAAGCTATGCTGCTTCTAACCAAAGTTTTCAACAAACTGCCCTTCCTATACTATCAAAAGGTGTTACGATCTATTATGAATTTAATTTTACACTTGATTTATAATTTGGTCATCACTTTAAATTCTTCTATCTTCAAAAGGAAATAAGTTTTTCTTTTTTATTCTTTAAATAGTTCATTCTATTCCAAGCGCGAGAAAAATTTTAACTTTTTCATTTATGACTGTGATTTTTGGTAAGTTTGAAGCAAACAACGTGATATATTTGCCAAATCAAATGGAACTAATAACAATCGTTAACAATTTTATGTGATTCCATATCTAAGTGTTTTCAAAAGGAGAGTCTGCTTGTCACGGTTTATAGTGTTATTTTTCGAGTGAAAATAATCAGTCAAAATCACGATGTTGCATATATTTAGGGATGACAGATCTTCCTGAATGTTTAATTAAAGTCTTGTTTCCGTAGCGATTAGAAGTGAATGTGTTGTACGAATCAAAAGCTTCATACTTGGTAAAGGCTATTCAATAAGGCAATTCACATTTATTATATAGTGTCGCTCTAGTTTCATCCCTCTTTTCAGATAACATTCTGTAACACGATTTTTTTATTAGGGTAGCAACTGTTATTTTCTATTTGCTTGTGCCTAGAGTACATGAACAAACATATATTCTATATTAAACTTTGTTTTTATGGCCAAGATAATGATATTTATATGAAATTTGCCAATTCCCTCTGGAAGAAGGTGGCGAATTTGAACTTTCATTTGCATAAGCTAGAAACAAAACGACATGATATAAATATAGCATTTATTTATTCTAGAATTACTTGAGCGAGACAATTATAATATAAGAAATGAGTAGTTTCCTGTGATTTACGTTTATACTATAAATTACATTTAAGAATCAGCCCCTAAATACAGTCTCCTATCAGATTTTCATAATGCGACCCTTAATAGAGGCGTTTAAAGTCCATTAGATCCTAGTGAAAACGCTCGCCAAGCTCGTTGGAGTACGCTTCCATGTTTTCATTAAAAGTATCGAGATAAGCGTCAAAAATATGAACTTTCAGGGGCAACGTCCAACCCATCTCGTGGTAGTTTTTCAACAAGTTCTTAACAAGCTCTATATAGATTTCGGCTTTGTGATTACATAGGAAGTCCAGAACCACTGCGATAAAGATGTCCCATGCTGCTTTTCTCGTTCTAATGAGCTTCTCGGGAAACTCCTTGCACTGCATGACCATTTATATTTGTGGACCGTGGAAGAACTCGGCTTTCAACTTCGTCGCAGATAGCTTAGGAAAGAAATCTTGAAGATACTTGAAGGCTTCAGTCTCCTTATCTAGAGCTATGACGAATTATTTTTTTAGGGCAAAATTTCAGTGCAGAGGAGGAAACACTACTTTTCGGGGGTCCAAAAAAGGCTGCCATTTGACGTTGATTCCCCCCATACTAAACTCAGTCCGCTGTGGCCAATTGCGCTGATGATCTTGTTCCACGGTTTCCATGCTGTTCCAAAGGCAAAGATAACAAGAAAACTTGTTAAAGTCGCCTTGCAGACCCATCAAGAAGGCCACTATTTTGAAGTCTCCGATAACCTCCCAACCCTACTCTTCATATTTGAATGCATCTAGCAAGATCTCGACACTACTGTATTCCTCTTTGAGCTGGACCGAGGGAGCAAGGGAAAGAGATGGAAACATGTCTTTGTTATCACTACTTTAGGCTCCTGGACGAGCTGTCAATGAAGAGGCACCACTCGTTGGTGTTACAGGCGATTCCGATTGCCTTAAACTGACATGTCACAAGGTGACAAATACAAAGCTCATCGTGACGTTTAAAAGAGCTCGAAAACACTATTAACCCTTTCTTTGACCTGATATTGCACAATCTCATCAAAAAATGACGCTGCTCGACTTTACAAGTTAAAAGCTTAGCATTGAACTTTGTGGGACCAAGATTTCTGACAAGGTTGTTGAGATCTTACTCGTTGGTGTAGTATGGGTTTTCTCCTCAGTTACATCTCTGTAATCATAATCAATGAACTAATCCTCTTCTGAACTGCTTTTCCTTTCTAAAAACTGCTCTCCTTTTCTTTTTGGAGGAGTCGTTACCGGGAGCTCAGAACCGTGTGGCACTGGCGCAATACATGTTAACAGGCGCATTTGTGGTTGCTCGATGTTTGAAAGGGTTCATCATGCAAAAGAAACAATTGCTTTAATGGTCACTTGGTTTCCTCCAAATGCGTGAGATTGCCAAATTCATAGCTCTCTTTTCTCCTCTGTAGCATCTTGTTAAACAACAAAATGAAAACATAAGTATAAATATACAAATACATTTCACTTAGTGTTATAAGAAATCTCAAAAAATCCAGCATTGAAATAAACATAACGCATTAGGTATATATCTATCTTACCATACATAGTTTGTTTGCAGAGATCCTAAGTGAAATGAGGTGCCCGAAGTTTGTTTTGATCTCCGACTGGCATGCCGAAATATGCCTTGTAGGCCTCAAACATTTTAGCAGATCTCTGTACAGAGTACTTTTTCACTCTTGTCTTAATTAATTAACCACAAACATAGCAAAATGCGTCCGTCGGATGCTTACAACGTCTTGATATCATGTGTGACGAATCCTTCTATCAATGACGAGTGACGATTTCTGCGCTGTGAAGGAAAGAGCTAAACTGATTTGTTGAGTAGACATTATTTTTATTTATAAAGGGTGTTCTAATAACTTAGACCGATTTTAAATGTGAGTTAAGTTTAAGCGTCTAATGATTTTTTTCTTTTTCTTTCAGATTTAACAATTTCAATCTTTGGCAATTTCAACCATGGAAAGAAACGACAATCGAACAACGTGTTAAAGTTATCGAAGCCTATTACGAAAATGGAGGTTCAAACAGAAAAGCATTTCGGGCACCTCGCGATTTTTTGCAAAAAATCATCTTTAATAATGAAGCCCATTTCTATCTTAGTGGATTCGTTAAGAGGCAGAATTGTCGTATTTGGGCTGATGAAAATCTAGGGAAGATTGTTGAAAAGCCACTGCATCCACAAAATGTTACTCTTTGGTGTGCAATTTTTGCTAGCGGAATCATTGGGCCGAATTTCTTCGAAAATGATGCCGGGAATTCTATTACGGTGACAGGTGAGCGATACCGTGCTATGATAACCAACTTTTATGGCTTGAATTGAATTCAATGGATGTCAAAGATTTGTGGTTTCAACAGGATGGCACCACATGCCACAGAGCCAATGCAACAATGGCTTTATTAAATGAGAAGTTCCCAGGTCGCATCATCTATCAAAACAGCGAGGTCAATTGGCCACCACGATCGTGTGACTTGACGCCTTTAGGTTTCCTCCTTTGGAGTCATCTCAAAAGTAAGGTATATGCCAACAAAGCAAAAACAATTCAACAGCTAAAGGATGAGATAATGAGGCATATTGGTGAGATCGAGGAGCAAATATGCAGAGACGTCATAAAAAACTTTGACCATCGAGTGGACGTATGCCGCTGAAGCTTTGGCGAATATTTAGGCGATATTATATTTCCATATAATTGCCATGACTCAAATAACATGATCCGATAGTGAAATCATGAAATTTACACCAATAACACTGTTTTATTTATTGCAAACTTCGATCCGTCTTAATAGAACACCCATTACATTCATCTACGCTGGCAGAATGTTCAAGAAATTCTTCAAACGTAAATAATTCTCGAAAGTCCTAGAAAATTCTACAGTTTATATTTTACCAAATTAGTGCTAAATCTATGTGGAATGTAAGAGAACTGCCATTGCTGTCCAGGTCGCAAACAAAACTATAAGGGAAATAATAGTTATTACTACTGTATCACTGTTTCTATAACTTTATAAATGCACTATATCATATTTATACCATAACTGAACAAAAACATAATCCTTTAAACTTTTTATATATTTTCACTATTTGCATCAAAATAATGTTATTTACCATAAATGGGCTAATTTGAAAATTCAATGTCCTAGCCAAAAAAAAAGGTTTGGGGATTAAAATTGACATTTTTTATTTAATAGAGCCACAAACAATTATCAAATAACACGTTTAACCCAGGACAAGAAAAAAGTGAAAATTTGTTATCCGTGTAATAAGTTCTTATAATCACTTCTAAAATCTGCCTTTTTTGGACACTTAAAAGGTAGATCATTTGCCTTAGTTTTTTTATTATGACTTTTGTTAATATTTCGCACGTTACCACTAGGAAACAGATTGCCTTGTTATTGAATTTTTATATGCTCTCTCTCGGTAAACGATAATATGTTGGGAGTTGAAAATAAATAAGGATAAAAGATAACAGAATATCTATAATCATTAAGAAATCTACGAGACATTTAAGAAGTAGTTCGTAGTAGTTTGGTAATTACTATATTTTAAGAACTCATGACTTGATCTAAAGAGATATCCTTGTAGTTACATTCATTTAAGTGATATCTAAATTTCCAAAATAGTCATTGAGACTTTTTGTGAACTCTTTAATATATGTATAGAGTTGCCAAAATCAGAGATTTCAGGTGAAACTTTGAGGGAACTAATCTTTGTCTTCTACCAAATCTTCAAGCATGGAAATTTGTTGGCATAGAAAATTGTATTTAATTTCTTTGGTAGGAATATTGTTTCATCTACTCCAAATTTCCATTTATTAGTCTAATTTTACTCATTGCTCTCTTTTCCTGCATAATGAGTTGCTTTTCTTAAATAGATTTATTTCTTTGCGCTAGTTTGCTTCTTCCTTAATAGTTTATTACTTCCATACTGATCTCTATTAACCTTCGTCCTCTTATTCTTCCATACTGGCTCATTTTTTCCGCACATCTTTTTCCATTTATTGTTTTATATATTTTATATTGGTCTATTTCTTCTATCATGTTATGTTTCTTAATCGGCTTTGACAATGATAAATGCCCTTCCATTTACATATATCTAATACAACTCACCCTCTAAATAGATTAACTCTACGGAACTAGTTTTGAAACATCATTTTATCAGTTACAGTTCGCTATGCAATTCATTCTGATTGTGGAGGTTCTAGACGTATATAAATAATGAGAACCATTTGACCTTTATAGACCTAAGAAGGTCATTTGTCTAAGTACATACAAAGCTGCGTTTGTCCTACCACAATATATCAACGGTATTCTTTATCTTCTTTTCTATTTGCTCTTTCTCTTGCTATTCATTAAGCCAGATACAAGCGTAACAAGATGACCTAATTCATGAAAAAGCGATTGACATGAAGATAGAATCGAAAAACTTTTCAGATAGAAATAAGTTTAACTCGAAAAAGG
The DNA here is from genome assembly GCA_963969495.1 of Ceratothoa steindachneri. Classification (NCBI taxonomy): domain Eukaryota; kingdom Metazoa; phylum Arthropoda; class Malacostraca; order Isopoda; family Cymothoidae; genus Ceratothoa; species Ceratothoa steindachneri. Next base: position 38,201,867 of record OZ018318.1, read on the forward strand.
AAGAGTGAATTCATGCAAACTAAATTTATCATAAGTAAGTAACAGATAAAATATTGCAAATTGCAGAATATAAAGTTAGGAGTAAAAAATTAGGGGATTTAAGGAACTTGTGTATGTAAATGAAATTTCATCGATTTCTTTACCCTCATACTTAATGGAATTTGTAATAATGTTTTTTCCTCTCACTTTCAAATTGATACAAAAAGTTAAAAAAATTGAGAAAATTAAATTAGTGGATAGCCAAAAAACCAATGCAGAGTAAATATTTCGTTGATGCATGGATTAATTTTAAATTTGTTAGTTAACCATTTCTCCAACAGATGGCGTTGATTGGTAAGTTTTCAACATGTCGTTTAAAGAATGGAAACATTCTTCACCAGTATTCATGAAATATACATCTTTTAAAATCGTTATTTTTATTCTAGCAAGATTGGAAAAAAGAATTGCGCTATACTACTAGAAATATAGGATTCAAAAGATGTAATTAGGAAAAAACAACAAGTTTGTGGTCGAATCACTGGTGGTAAATATTACTACATTGATTTCTAAAACAGGCAGATTTATTAAAATTATAAGTAGTAATAGTATCAGGAGATTTCAAGTTGGAAGCGCAGAAAACAGTGCTTTCTTTTACTCAGATGTAATTAGCAACGCCCTTTGTAGACACTATACAAAGAAACCGGAAAGAATCGACTGGCGAAGAAAGAAAGTCTCTTAATAGAAAGAAATTTAATAAGAAAGTTCTAAAATGTGTGTAGAGCGGCCCCCCCCAAATAGATTGCAAACCTCTTGGGACAAGTTATTAAAATAAAGGCACCGATTAATAACATTGTACAAGTTTCAGTGTCAGGGAAAACATAGATCTAGTATGCATTTTATTATGAAGTTCGGTCTGCTGAATTTGAATTTGCTAAAAAAAAATTCTGTTCACAGACATTTTCTTATCAATTACCGACTTAATAATTATGCAATTGATACCGATTTCCACGATACTATAAATGTATTTAATTATGTCCATTGTAATTTCGTCATGAATATATAATGATTCAGCAAGATTTTAGCATTATATAATTATTAAGCTACATTTTAGTATTTACTTCTTCGTTTGTTAAACGTCTCAGGTGTATCACGCTTCCGGTTCCAGCAAAAGTCAGCCAAAATAGCAAAGATCCATTTTCCCTTATACCTGTTTTCCATTGTCGCTATATTTTAATGGGGCCGGTATCCATGTTTAACACACATATTCTGTTGCCTCTTGGAAGAAGGAAAGATGAGAATGAAGAAAGTGTATCTCCAGTGACATATTGCATCAGAGAACTTGGTAGCACTTAATTTGGTTCTTCACGATACGCTCTCGCTCGTTCCCTTGGTCGTTTCTCAGAAGTCTTTTGCATACATCTTTGAATGCCTTTCAGGCAGCTAGCGCAGTTTTATCTTTTTTAATCTTGGCATCACTTATTTCAAGGAAGATCGCTTTGACGTACTGGAAACATGGCTTGTTAAGTTGCAATGCTTTGGTTAATTGCCTTATTAGGTCTAGTTTTATATGCAGTGGTAGCAAAGGGATTTTCTTCTTCTTAACTAGTGGCTTATGAATTACATTATGGCATCCAAGCGTCAAAGTTTCCCGAGGTGACCATTCCGAGCCTACATAATTTTCTGATTTGGCCCTACTCTCCCACTTGCAAAGGGAGCACATAAACTTGGTATATCCAGTTTCTAGCCACTCATGCTCCTTGTAACTTATGCGGTCTAGAATAAAAGTAAGGTTCCATATGTCTCTTTTAAAATGACTGAGTGAGCAACTGGATCTGACAGTATGGTGTTTCCAATGTGCAACAGAACCGCGATATGCTGAAAGGGGATGCATGTACGAATAACCTCCGCTCATTTGGTATATAGGTCAGCTCAAGGGCATCGAATAGGCCTCTGATATCATTACAATAAGTAAAGTTTTTTTAAAAGTGAAGAATCGCTGTAGATCTGCAGAACGCTTCCAAAATACTGTAATTTGAGCATGTTCATCTAAAAAGTTCCTTTGTTGCAGACGTGAGGACAAGAGTTCACTTTGTTGCTTAGTAAGTGTTAGTCACAAACTAAATCATTCATTTCCGGTTGAGTGATGAGGTGTACTTTCATGTAAGATTGATGCTTTGCCACTTAAAATGAATCTTTAGATTTTGAATCGTTTTAGTGGCTCGTCTCATCGCTTGAATGTCCAACTGGGCGAATAGCAGACTAAGGATTTGGATACATACTAGATTTCTTACCTTTTCTATGGCAATCCGCAGTGAAATAAAATAAATTTAGACTAAAAATGGATATGCTTGGCTGTAATCACTTGCATAAAGAGTGTAAGTACAAAATAGTATGTATTTTAATCTTTTTAATTGATACATCTCTTGAAAATATTTAAAGACCAGGAAAGAAAACACACTGAATACATAAATTTAATATCTGTTGAGCGAGCAGAAGTGGCAATCCGGTGAATGGTCGTTTGGCATCGCTCAAGACCATTGGTACGCCATACATGAGGCGAGGCCCCTTGCCTTTTACCCTGACACAAAGGGAGCTTGTAAACCTGATACAACATATGTAAGGTTCCCACTTTTGTTCTGGTGACCCCTTTTAATCCAAACTACAGCACATACAGTTTCTTCATATATTGAGTTAACTGTCTCTTGTATTGTCTTAATGTTACTGATCCACATATACAACAGAAGCTGTCTGGGAATTTTTGCATTCTCGAGGCATTTTAGTTGTCTTCTGTAAATAAAAAACACTATAGTATGTGAGAAATAATATGAATAGTAACAGCAACAAATATTGAATAAAAAAGTAAAAATAGGAAGCATTTATAGTAAGTTACAAAATTATCAAGCGTTACCACAGATTTGGACCTAAATAACTAAATGGTTATCGAGTATACATACTTTCCTAAATTTTATAGGTTAGTTCGAAAAATACCTTAGGAACACTCCATTAAAACTATATCCAAATCCGTTTAAATTTAGAGTGTTGTCAGTTTCTGCCTGATCCTGTTTGCATTCAATCTCTACATACCAACATTGTAATTAACGTAGGTAAGATGGTAATTTATGAGAAACTGGAGGGTCACAGAAAGAGACGGATGTTATATTCGTGATTTACGCACAAATTTCCCCTAGAAAAGATTATTCTCATTCCCGTATTTTCCTTGTTGTACAGTGTAATCGATGTAAATATTCGAAGTAATAACCAAAAATATCGATGAGATTATGGTTGAGGTTTCCTCTAAAATCCCGTTTTTCAGGCTGAAATTCTCTTCCGTAGCCAAGAAAATCACTAAAAAATTTGAGAGAATTTGTCCATTACTACAACCTTCCACAATCTTATGAGTATGTTCGAGTAATATGCCTATAAACTCATAAAATATAACCATGCATCAACCATACATAAAGATGACCGAGCATAGTTAATGCTCAAGAATCTCAAATTATCTATCAAAAGAGGACTTATCAATCTTGGGAATCGAAAAAATTGTTCTAGTGAGACGTTCAAAGGAGTTGACCATCTCGGTGTAGAATGTCAGAATTTAAGTGTTACAAGATGAAATGGCTAATTGTAATGTTTTGAAATTTTATGAAAGTGAGAGAAGAAATAAACAAACTGGAGCCGTGATTTAAAAGAGAGGGAGTAAAAGAAAAGGTTCAGTTGAAGAGGAAAAAACAGGCAGGGAGATATTTCAAATCACTTTGCATTTTTGAGTGTTTTTTTTTTATTTTAATGAGGAGAAAAATGAAAAGGAACAGAAGTACGAGATTATAAGGAAGGTTGCCGGGAGATATGGTTAATCTTTTAAGTCGATTTCTCCCCTTTTTTGTCATTTCAATTGTTTAATGTTATTTATTTTAGGTTTCCTGTTGTTGAAAGCAATACACATTGAAGAATTCTTGTTTTTCCTTATTATATAGTTATATACTAGTGTAACTGTGCAGTGAAAAAGGACCGCATAATTTTTAAGTTAGAGCTATATTTCATTATTATAGATAATATTATTATAAATAATACCAATTCATTGAAATTTAAATTATAATTTTTTAGAAAATAGGTAGATTCGAGTGTTACTGACCCCAAAAATTATAAATAAATACACGACGGGTATATATATATATATATATATATATATATATATATATATATATATATATATATATATATATATGAGAAATACCACGGAAGTTAGCGCGTGATAACTATAAATATAAATATGTACCACGGAAGGAAACTGAATAAAAGGCGGATGGAGCTAGTACTTTCGTCTATTCGACATTATGAGTTTGAATATGTCGAATAGATGAAAGTACTAACTTTATCCGCCTTTTATTTAGTTTCCTTTCTTGGTACATATTGATATATATATATATATATATATATATATATATATATATATATACATACATATAGTACAAGAGAAAGAAGAATTGGACGTGAATGAGCAAATGAGACAAGAAACTGGAGTTTTTCAAAGGCAAGAGAGAGGAACATTAGAAGAATCTTCTAATGTCCCTTTCTTTTGCCTTCAAAAACGCCGCTTTCTTGTCTCATTTGCTCATTCGCGTCCAATTCTTCTTTCTCTTGTACTATATGTATTTATAGCCAGCTATTCAAGGTTTATGCATCTTTCTTTCTGTCTTCAAATTTATTTGAAAGGCAGAAAATAAAAATGCCGTAACCCTGTTGTGGTTGTATGATCACCCGCAGAACCTGTAGTTTCTCTTTCTTTATATATATATATATATATATATATATATATATATATATATATATATATATATGCTTTGCCAAAATTATGGGGCAGGTATGCAAAAGTGAAGAATATGATGAAAACTCATTTATTTCATATTTGAAATAATACAAGAAAACATTTTTTGTATATTCTATCAATAATTAATAGATAATGTGTCCTTCTTTTGCTTTTATAACGACTTTTATACGTTTTTCATAATTAAGACTAAGTTAGAATAGGTGGTTGGCTCAATTTTCTGCCACTCTTCATAAGTTTGGCACTTAATTCACCTTTTGAGGATCATTTGTCACCGTCACTCTCGTGCCCAACTAGGACCACAAATGTTCAATGGAGTCGAGGTTTGGAGATTAAAGGGGCCATTCCATCAATATCATCCCGTTCTTTTTTTAACCAACCATTTAAGACTCTAGATGTGTGACATAGAACATTGTCTTGTTGGAAGATTACACCATCCGGTTTGTCATCATTGAAAATTTTAACTAAGGAATGTTGATTAACCTGATTTAAAATGCTGTTGTAAGTGTTGGAATTCATTCTTCCCTCACGAGTGAACAACAATCCTGGCCCCTTAGACGACGACATGCAGCTTTCAACCATTCCACGGCCATCTCATACTCTAACTGTTGAGACACCACATCTTGGATCATAAGCTTTCCAACTCTTCGACGAACATAAGCAGCTCCAGGGGTATAAAGATCTGAGGAGAAATACAAATTTAACTGATCATATTTGCTAGCTAAGAAAACTTTGGGTATCGAATAAAAATGAACAAAAGAAACAACGATTCTGGACCTAAATACGATATGTAACCCAACCATTATACTACTACCCCTAAATTTAACAGTTGGGACAACGCACCTTGGATTATAAGCTTCCTTCAACTCTTCGATGAACATAAACAGCCTCAGGGTTTTCAAAGATCTGAAGAGAAATACAAATTTTACTGATTATATTTGGTGGCCAAGAAAACTTTTGTTTTCAAAGAAATTGTATACAAGCGTAATAAATCGCTAGAAACTACTGTAGAGAACTTACCTCGAAGTTGCTTTTATCAGACCAAACAAATTTAGTCCAAACTTCATGCTCTTCTACCCAAGACAATCACTTCTTCTTGTTCGCCTAAAACAGCCGCGGTTTCTTTCCACCATTACATACCTTGAGCCCTGCTTCTAATTACCTTCTTCTCACTGGGCTTCCTCATATCTCCTTGTTTGTTCCTACCCGAAACTCAGCAGCGATATCAGAAGAAGGCTTTTCTATCGGCCAAAGATGTCACTTTCAGCAAACACTCTTCCCTCAGAGTAGTTTATCTTTTACGACTTGACCATATCCATTTTTGAAAGAATTGGTGTCTACATTTTAATCGTTGTTTGGATATCGTTTCTCGAGCATTTCAATTTTCTGGCAATTTTGACTTGAGATAATCCCTCACTGGACAATGCAATTTTCCAAGCTCTTTGAGATTCAGGAACCTCTTTCTTTGGAGACATTTTTAACAAAACATTACCCCTTGTAAGTTAACAAAAGGTATCACTGATAAAATAGGAAAAAAACGTTGTAATCCCACATTGAATGGCCGAAGGTTTCCACAACCAATTATGCACAATTTGAAAAAACGTATAAAAGCGGTTATAAAATCGCAATGAGAACATATCACATATATTCTCTGTGACTGAGAGTGGTTGAGTGCCCAAGCTTTTTCCTTTGCTCCGGATAACTGCAATTCAAAGAATCTGTGTGTTTAGTATCCGATTATTATTTTTTTCTAGTTTCAAAAACATGCAATTACAGTGTGTGTGTGTATGCATTTGTACTAAAATACACATTCTTTCCTCCTTGTGGGCGAAGATATAAAAGTCCAGTTCTTCTTGCTTTGTAAGCAAGCAAGGACGGCCATCTTGTTAGCACAATGTTGCGTCACTAAATAGTCGTCTGCACATCGGCATCTATTTTTACTTATTTATACATTTCGGTCGGCATAAATTTTTTGCTTAACTCCAGTCAATACAATAACTAGGTATCTATTACATAACACTATATATAATGTTCTCCTTGTTAGCGGACTAATATGGCCATCTTATCAGCTTAAGGTTGCATCACGGAATACTCGTCTGCACAAGTGAATTTATTTTAACTTATTTATTCTTTTCAGGCGAATAAATTTTTACGCTTAACTCCGGTCAATATCATACATAGGTCTCCGTTATGTAATACCGTATATATTCTTTCTCTTTATGGGCGGAGTAATAGGGCCATCCTGTCAGCACAAGGTTTCGTCACGGAATAGTCGTCTGCACAAGGGAATTTAATTTAACTTATTTATTCTTTTCAAGCGGTCTAAATTTTTACGCTTCAATCCAGTCAATATAATAACTAGGTCTCTGTTACTTAATAGCGTATATTATATTATTTCTCCTTGTTGGGTAATACAGGCAACGGTTTGGTTCGCGCCATTTGAACAGCTAATAGCCGATTAAGCTGATGTGATGCCTTAGTTCTAGGCAATAGAACATTGCTCTCTTCTTTTTTTCGGTGCCCTCTTACTTTTCCATTTCTTTCAGAAATATGACGTTTATTTCTATTTCAGGTAAAATAAGTTTTTTTGTTGTTTTTTCCCTCGCTCCTCCAGGTAAAATAACTTAGTTTCCTTTTTTTTCCTGTCTGTCATAACACTCCATTTCTTTCAAAAATACAACGCTCATTCGTATTTCCGGAAAATTAACATGTTGGTATTTTTTGGTAAAATAATCATTGCTTACTTACTTTAAACGGCATAACATTTCCCTATTTATATTTCAGGTAAAAAACAATTATCTTTTATTACAGAGTTAAATAGTCTTGTTTTTAAGATGACTCCATAAAAACGTGTCTGCGCGACGTGCGAAGGGCGGTTTTTGTTGGCCCACTTTAAAGGCCAAGAACATGTTGTAGAGGCTGTGTGTCTCGTTACTAGTTGGAAGTTGAGTTCCGTCATATAAACAAAGAGCTAGCAGCAGTACCTCTTAAGGTTAATGAGCTGGATACGCGAAATGATTGGCAGCCTAGTTACTCGTAGGTGGCCGGGGGTGACCAGAGAGCGTCAGAGCACCAAACGGCGCCTGCCGCAGCGTTGTATTCTGTGGAAAACGAGGGCCGGAGACACCTGTAGTAGTTGGAGCGCCCCACGGAATGCAGACAGCACAGGAATTATGTGAAGCAGTTCCCGTCCCTCAAGGACGCGCAGGTTTCGAGACGCGTGCGAACGGAGACGAACCTTTCATGCATGCCCGTTCGTCGAGGAGTTGCACCGAGACCCCTGGAGCTGAGGCTACAGACAATAATGATAAATAAATTTTATGTTTTAGGCAAATCACAGGATGAGGAAAGGGTGATTCGCCTAGTGTAAGAGTACATCGTCAGGCAAAAACTGTAAGAGGAAGAGATACTGCGACCCAGGAGGAAGAACGCTTTCTACGAAAAGGCATCTTACATCAATAACTGTGTAAAAGATCTTTGACAGGACGAAGGAGTGGACTTAACGTAACATGGAACGACTTCTACGACCGTGAAGAATTGTTCTAGCAAGACGGACTCGATCTAAATCAGGTTGGAGCAGCAAGACTTGTCAGATTGTAAAATAATGCTGTACAGGTTTTTCGTGCAGGTCAGACTCAGGACGCGGAGCTGGTGTAGCGGAATGCAGCGTTCGACGCGTGAATAAAACGCTACCCTCCTTAAACGTTTATTATGCCAACGCACGTACTATTAGAAATAAAATCAACGAATGTAAGCTTCTTGTAGAAAAGGAATTCTTCAATCTAATGGCAATTTCCGAGAGTTGGAGGGATATTTTTAATGGTGACTTTGTCGGTGAATTTAAAATCTCAGGTTATAATCTCTTTTTCAAATAGAAAGTGGGCAGATGAAGGAGCGGCGTGATGCTGTACTGCAAAGAAAATTTAAAGACCATCGAGGTTAACGTTGAGAATCATACCGATGCGTATATTGTATGCGCGAAATCATTAGCTGGAAATATAGTATTTAACAATGTCATTGTCTGTAGAGCTCCATCCCAGACGGAAATGTCAGTTCAGCTTATGTTCCGCTCATTCCATGAACTTAGTGGATCCACAGCTACAATAATAATCGGTGACCTCAACTTTCCAAATGTAAACTTTGCGGATGCTACTGCTGAGAGAGTTAAATCACCACTACTTCACTTCTTAGATGATAAGTTCCTTATGCAATGTTTTGATTGACCTATGCGAGGAATCAATATCCTGGATATTATTTTAACGACAAAGGAAAACTTTGTGAACAAAGTTAAAGTCGGCGAACCGCTCGGAGACAGCGATCATAGTTCTCTTAGATCTAATATTGTTACAGGTTCAAACACAGACTCAAAGGTATGCTGGTACCTAACTTGAACCTAGCAAATTTTAAAGACAGGGCGTGTGTTGAAGAACGCCCTTAGTTCTAAGACTAATAAGAACAACACCGTCATTACGATTTGGAAGGATTTCAAAACAATCACAAACGCTTACAAAATATACGTCCCGAGACATCATAAGCAAAAACCTACAGTAAAACCAAAGTGATGGAACAAAGAGATCGAGGATCTAATCAAAAGGAGAAATCAGGCATATAAACGCTGTAGAGATACTCGAGGAGCACGTCCAGACGAATACATAGAAGTAAGATGCTTTGTCAAAAAGCTAATTAGAAAATTCAAGAGGGATTAAGAAATCGAGCTAGCTAGAAATGGAAAATCAATCTAAAGATGATCTACTAGTATGCAAACAAAAGAAACACGGCAAAAAACGCAATTGGCTGATTTGAAAGCAAAATGGAGACTTAATATATGACCCAGGTGCTAGTGCCGAGATTTTAAACGGTTTTATGCGTCAGATTTACAAGGGAAAACACCGACACCATTCCAGATATTGATACACCAATAGTTATCGAAGAAGGGTCATTTATGACTAGTATTCAAGTAACAGAAGAAAACGTAATCAAACATAACGAAAATATAAAGCTAAGCAAATCATCAGGTACGGATTTGATCCATCCTCGGCACCTGAAAGAGTTGAAAGAAACGATAACCTAGTCACTCTCTACAATATTCAACAAATCATTCGAAGAAGATGACATTCCAGAAGACTGAAAAAGGGCCAACATTTCTCCGATCTTTAAAACGAATGACCGACAAAGCTTAAGCAGCTACAAGCCAATTAGCCTGGCATCTCTAATCGGAAAATTGCTCGAATCTAATATAAAAGAGAAAATAGTCGAACATTTAGACAAATTGGGTAGCATTTGCGAATCACAGCACGGTTTAACGAAAAACAAATCATGTTTAATAAATCTGCTAGAATTTTTTCAAACCATCATGAGAAGAGTATGACATGAATAGAGCAGCAGATGTGATCTACTTATATTTTCAAAAAGCTTTCGATACGGTTCCCGATAAACGTCTACTTAAGAAGATTTTCACTCATGAAATCGGTGGAAACTTATTGAAATGGATCGAAGACTCGCTCAACGGAAGGAAACAACGTAAAGTCAGAAATGGTCACCAATCAAGATGGCGAGACGTAACATTCGGAGTGCCACAGGGTTCCGTGCTGGGTCTATTGTGTTTTATAATATATGTAAAATCTTAGATGAAGGCATAGCGATCTTATTCTCAAAATTTACTAACGCTACAAAACTGGGTGGTAAATCAATAAAAATTGCCGATAAACATAAAATCCAGAGAGGCTAAAACAGCATTGTTGATTGGTCAGAAAATTGGCAGATGTAACTCAACATTGAAAAATTCAAGGTACAACACATTGGAGCCAGAAAGGACGAATATAACTATAAAATAAAAGGCCTGCAACTGTAAAAGGTATCAGAAGAAAAAGATCTCAGTGTTATAGTCTGCAACGATTTGAAAGTTGGAAGACAGTGCGCGGAGGCTTGCAATAAAGCAAACAGAGTGCTTGGTTTCATATATAGAAATTTTCCCTACAAATCAGAAAATATAGTAATTCCTCTGTAAAAATTTTTGATTCGACCTCATTTAGAGTACGTAGTTCAGTTTTGGGATTCATACTTGCGGAAAAATATCGAAATGTTGGAGAGAGTGCAACATTGTGCTAGAAAAATGATACCTAGACTACGGAAAAAGTCCTACAAGATAAATTTAAAGCATTTAACCTGCAATCACTTGAGACGAGAAGGCTAAGAGGACAACTCATACAAGTCATTAAGATCCTAAACGAATTTGATAAAGTAAAAATTTAAACCTTTTTCGAGTTGGACGCTTACTCAAGAACCAGAAGCCATGGATACAAAGTTAAGATAGGAAGATTTGAAACAAATATATTGCATAGAATTTATTTTTAAACAAGGTGGTTTCCTCATGGAACGAGTTGCCGAAGATCGTTGTTAAATCAACAACCATAAACATATTTAAGAACTGCTTAGATGCATCGCCGTGGTTTGAAGGAGAGCTCACCCAGAAGTGGGCCATACGGTCTTTGCTAGCTCTGACATCTTATTTTATAATCTTATCACAGAGGTTAGTAAAATACCCAGTAAATTTGAAAAAAATAGATTAAAATTTGCAAGAAAAAACATTAGTATGAGAAATTTGCCTTGCCTCTATAATATTCAAAATTAATATGGAATGCGGAGCAATCGAGAGATAAATTTAATTTGCATTCGAGGATTGGATAAAGAAGATTAAGCTCAGTTGAAAAGAAATGAGTTTATTTGGCTCTTTAAGATTTTAAATTAAAGACAGTCGGATATGTAGAGGGGGAGAAGATTATGTTTTCCAAACCCTAGTAATATCATTTCATACTGAAACTAAGTTAGCTACGAGACATAAATTCTTCACATACGAATTCTACAAACACACTAACACAGCTAGAAAACAATATGTTTTATTTACCAGTCGCTCTTCTGATGTAGCTGCTGAGTTTTGAGGCAACAACAAACAATGAGATATCCAGTAGCAAAGTAATTAGAAGGTTATTAGAAGCTGGGCTCAAAGCATGTAAGGATGGACAGCAACTATGGCTGTCTCAGGTGGACAAGAAGAATCGATTGTCTTGGGAAAAAGCCCATGAAGATTGTACTGACGATAATTGGGATAAATCTGTTTGGTTTGATGCGAGTAACTGTGAGGTAGGTTCCCCAGCTTAGTTTACACCAATTTATTATACTTTTACACATTTTTTTAGAGAACAAATATGATCAGAAAAAAAAATTGTATTTCTACTCAGACCTTTGGAACAAATGGAGTAGTTTATATTCGTCGAAGAATTGAGGAAGCACAAGAGTGAGTTCGCACAAATGTTCCTCAAAAAGTGAATTTAAAGCCAAAATTCACGACCTGTACCAAGTTAGTCTTGATTATGCTAAAACACAAAAAAGTGGTTATAAAAGCAAAATATTAATTATGAATGAGTTTCAATCATTTTCTTCACTTTTTCATACCTGCCCCATATTTTGGCCAGGGAGATATATACATATATATATATATATATATATATATATATATATATATATATATATATATATATATATATATATATATATAAAGAAGGTGAAAATACAAGTTCTGGTGGTGATACCAACCATCACAGGGCTTTAGCCATATTTATTTTCTTCCTTTCAAAACAATTTTAAAAATAGAAGGAAAGATGCAGAAACCTTGTATTGCAAACTATATAACAATATATTACAAGAGAAAGAGAAATTTGATGCCAATAAGCAATGAGAATGAGCAATATATATATATATATATATATATAAATATATATATAGAGAGAGATATATAATATATGAAGCCGAAATCACAATTTGACGAACGAAACATGGCAGAATTTTGAACCGCAACTATTATCACTTTCTCTCTTTATATTACTTATTTCTTAATCTATGTTTGATTCTTGTTTTGTCTTATAAACATACGATATCCCTTTTGTATCATCTTTTTATTTATTTACTATAATATATATATATATATATATATATATATATATATATATATATATATATATATATATATATATATACATATATAAATATATATACATATATATATATATATATATATATATATATATATATATATATATATATATATATATATATATATATAATGTAGGATATCACATTGACGTGATATATACTCGTATCAGTGGGAGATAATGATAAACTACAATATTTGAATCAAGATTTTATTTATAACTATCGGACTAGTTTCGGCAACATGCCATTTTTAACTAATAATGAAGACACTAGGCAAGAAGCACAGTATATAAAAGAAAAGACACATCCTAAACAGAATGAAACAACAGGAAATAATCTGGAAAAAAATATACTCAAGTAAATCTGGCGTGAATGACAAGCTAAACAAAATAAAATGGAAGCGGAAACAATCTGGAGAGTTGCTAATCTTCAAAAGGCATTGCATCCGGAGGCTAATAGATACGATTAGTGACTCTATAGATTATATATTTGTTAAATTTCTATTGCCCTTCAGATAAATTGAAATTATCAACTTTGTTGAAAATGATAGATTCCGCAATTCCACTTTTAATATAATTGTTTGATTTATAAATGATTTTTGCATGGTTAAAATGAATTCTATGGTCGTGCGTTTACATGTGCGTAAAGAGACTTGATGAATTCTTACACCTTCTCATATCAGCTAAATGTTCTTTCCTCCTATTATTAAAGTGGCCTGACTCTCCGATGTGTGTTAATTTTCAATTATGGCATGGTATACTGTAAACTCCAGCAACGAGATTGATTATGCGCAGTCTAGTCAGAGATTTCCGAGTGGTATTGGAATATTTAAATGTGATATTTATGTTATTTCAGTTCGCATATCATTTTAGAGGAGCCAAGGATGGAGCATATGGGAAACTAATAGAGTTTCTAAAATTATCAACAGTTTTTTCCCACTGAGGTAAAGATTTGTACTCGGACCTTATTTCCAAGTTCCCTTAAACTGTGATGGTTTGTGAGTGTATCCCTAGTGAGGGCGACGCCATGCCGCTGAAAATATTTGAAAGGTGTATTATGGTCAATTAAAGCGGTTATGTGGAGCCATTGGAGATTGTGGTTAATCCCTCGCTGAAAATTATTCGAAGATCTTCCCAGGGATACAGTGAAGAACGCATGAAACAAGACTTGTCGTTGTTTTGAGGGAGTAGTAGAAGTTGACCACGGATACTTTGAAATTACTCTTATCTCCCAGTCATAATCTAGTTGGTTAACTTTTTAAAATACATTTATTTTTGCTGATATATTTTTGGGAGTGGGATCTTTTATGCAAACCGTAAAATCAAGCCCGAACACCCTATATGTATATATATATATATATACATATATGTGTATATATATATATATATATATATATATATATATATATATATATATATATATACAAAACCTTCTTTAGCCCCGATCACCAGCGAATGTCATGCTTAACTTGTATGTTTCGTTACATTTTGGTCCACCCGGACCCAGCAAGTAGGTAAATATGTTCGCAGCTCCATAGCAACTAATACAAGGGAAACCCGTACGAATGACCAGCTGCCCAGGCTCCAGTAACCAGAGCACTGTTAAACGTGTCTCAATATACTAAAGATTTACTACCCCATAACCCTTTGCCATTTATTTAACACGTTAGAAGCCCGCTCTTATTTGTTTTTCGAACCAGCGGCTAATTTTGCAGGCTAGTCGCTGAACAGTTTTCTCTCCACTTTTAAATCTCCACCCCCCCCTTTACTTCACCCATCTAGCTCTTCATTTCTATTTTTGATAGTCGTGACTGATGTGACGTCACAGTGAGGAGGTTTGGTCACCGGGCGGGAGAGGTTTCTTCTAAGTGGTGAGAACTGATCCAACCAGGACCTCATTCACCAACTATGGGTGTATTCGAGTGCACTGGTGTGTTTTGATAAAATGAACTAAACTGATTGTACTAGTTTGGTTTAATAAATTTCATCAAATTGATTGTAGTGGTTTGGTTAGTAAAATTCATCAAATTGATTGTACTGGATGTGATTGGTAAAAATCATCAACTTGATTATCTTAGTTAGGATTGGTAAAATTCTTCAAATTGATTGTACTTGTTATGATTCGAAAAACTCAGCGAATTGATTGTACTGGTTTTGATTGATATAATTCATCAAACTGCTTCTACTGAATTGCTAAAATTCATCAAATTGATTGTACTCGTTTAAATTGGTAAAATTCATCAAGTGGATTGTTCTGGTAGATTGTGATGAAATTTAGAATATCGTTTCTAGTGGATTGCTTTGGTAAAATTCCCCTAATTGATTGTAGTCGTTTGGTTTTATAATATTTACGAAATTGATTGATGTGACTTGATTTGGTAAGATTCACTAAATTGGTTGTAGTAAAATGTTTGGTAAAATTTACTAAATTGATTATAGTGATAAGGTTTGGCAACCTACATCACATGAAATATACTGACTTGGTTTAGTATATTTCACCAAATATATTGTATTTGTTTGGTAATTTAACCAAATTGATTGAACGGGATGGGTTTGGTGATATTCATCCAATTCATTTTACTAGTTTGGTTTGGTAAATTTGGTAAATTGATTTTACTTTTAGATTTTGTTAAATTTACCTAATAGATTATACTAGTATTGTTCGGAAAAAATCATGAAATAGATTTTAATATTTTCGTTTTGTATTATTAGCCTAATTGATTGTACAGTTTGGTATGGTAAAATTGATCTAATTGATTGCACTGGTTGTTTGTGTAAAATTCACCAAATTGATTGTACTAATTAGGTTTCGAAAAAATTCACCAAATTGCTGGTACTGGTTTGGTTTGGTAAATTTACCAATTAATATGGCATATCTGGGCCCATTCATTTATCCTTGTTGGGTATTGATTGTAGCTAGCGTAGCTGCTAAAGTAATTAATGGTAACCGTATTAGCTAAATTAAGGGTTAGTAACCATAGCATGTAATTAGGTGGTTGAAACTGTACCGGCTAATTTAATGTTGGTAAAATAGCAGCTAAATTATTGAGTGATAATGGTTTGAGCTAAATTAACGGCTTGTAAGCATAAAAAAATTAGGGATGGTACTAATAGTGGTTAGATAAAATAGTGGTTCCTTTATATTATTAAATAATAAGTTGCAACTGTAGCACCTACATTAACTCCTGGTAAGGTTGTCAAGTAAATTAATGGGTGTAACCACAGCAGTTAAATTAATGACTAGTAACCATAGCAGCTAATCAATGGGTGGTAACAGTAGTAGCTGAATCATTAGCTGGTAACCACTATAGATCCAATAGAGAAACATTAAGATTTGGAGGTTCATAATCGGTTATATTACCGCTTTCCACTCTTAGTTGTTAGGTTTGCTAGTAGATCCATTGTAATCTTTCTACTTTGGCTATTCCAGTGATTCTTTAATATATTTATTTTCCTTCACCTTCTTTCTTTATATATAAATATCTCCATTTGGGTACATCAGTTCAATTTCTATTTTCAAATGCAATTTCGGTGTTAAAGTTCTTCCAAATAGGAATGAAAGCTCAAATAAATTTCCATTATTTTAATGTACAAATAACACTGGTCTGCGTCAAGAATGAACCTTAGGTTTTCTATAGTGTTTCTTCATAAAATTGACCTCCTAAATCCGAATCTGTCATCCGTTTTTCTCTATCACCTCCAGTTTTTGCGATACAGGGGGTGATAATAATTTTATAGTTTATACATCTCCTATATTACATCAAATTTCAATAGTTTTTGCACTGCTCTATTCGCAGTAAATTTTGTGTACATTTTAAGTAATTATGCAAATAGATTTATATTTTACAGGTTAAAAATTGCTTAGCATTATAATAATGAGAATAATAATAATAGTGGTTGAGTTAAAAATGAACAAAAAATGTAAGAATAGCTCCGACAGATTTTGCTATGTTTGCGGCAAAGTGACTTTTCCCGAGCAGCAAAGTACAATCCCTCCTGTAATTAAATCTTTGTATCATGCATATTTTGGAGTAAGGCTAAGAGATCAAGATAAAAGTTTTGCACCACATATCTGCTGCAAGGGATGCTACATAAGTTCAAGACGCTGGAGTCAGGGCGAACAGAAGTCCCTCTCTTTTGGTGTTCCCATGGTGTGGAGAGATGGCAAGGACCACACTACGGACTTCTATTTTTGCATGACAAATTTTAAAGGTGAGCATTGTATCAAGTATTTAAGCTTTCTGTATTATACTGGCTCTTGAAAATGTCATTATTATGCAAAGACTTAGCATAAAATTAAAAACTAACATAGTTCACTTCAGCATTAACATATCCTTTACTAAACATTTATGTACTATCTGCAACTCCAAATCAACTCCTTTATGTAGTATGCACTTATATTTTCCACAGGTATAAATAAGAAGAATAAACAGTGTGGCATATCTGGATGTTCCTTCTGCCATCAAACCCCTGCCCCATGGCCCAGGAATTTCTATACCTTCTAAGCCTGAACATATAGAGGTACATGAAGAGATTAATATGGAAGTTGACCAAGATTATGACACATCTGAGTCTTATCAGGTTTCCACACATGATATGGTCGCAAGATCATTCACTCAAGTTCAGTTAAATGACCTGACCAGGGATCTGGGGGTTTCAAAGGCAAATACACAACTTCCTGGCTCTCGACTTCGTGAAAGTAATCTACTCGCTTAAGAAACAACATTTAGGGGGGTACAGAAATAGAGAACAAGAGTTTCGAAGCTATTTTTTACAGCATTCTTCCAGCTGTTTAGTATACTACGCCAATATTAAAGGACTTGTTGAGGCCTTTGGAATTCCCTACAACCCATTAGAATGGAGACTGTTCATAGATTTCTCCCGAAGAAGTTTAAAAGCTGTGTTACTGAATATTGGTAACAAGATAGCTTTCGTTCCTATAGGCCATTCAATCCAACTTACTGAAAGTTATGAAAATATGAAAAAATTGCTGGATGCAATAAATTACTCTAGCTATAAGTGGGGGATATGTGGTGACTTAAAGGTAAGATCATTTTACCCTTGGCATTTCTAAGCTTTTTGATATTGACATTTTCATTTTTAATTGTTAATACTTGTATACACCTTTTGGTCAACTTAAATTTTACACGAATGCAAATCTGGAAATCATGAGTCATTTTTTTAGTTATATTTTTTGTTGAGGTGTGTCACTATAGGTTGATGTATCCTATTGGGTTAATGGGGAACTTATCCAAATTGAGAAGGTATACAACACAACTCAATAAACTCAAAATAAGATGTACATATATCCAATTTGATCCAATACGAGGATTTAATGCATCGGCATACAAGATTTTTCAGTACATATTCTTATTCTTATTGTTTTAAGAAATGTTACTTTGAATTTGTTTTTAGAAATATTACACTGGATTTACATACCGTGCTAAATTATTTTCAGGTAGTGTCTTTTACGCTTAGATCGCAAACAGGTTACACGAAGCATCCCTGTTTTCTATGTTTATGGGACAGTCGTGCAGATAGTATGCACTATGAGAACAAGGTTTGGCCTACACGAGAAGCATTTAGAATTAGATCAAACAATGTGATAGCTGAACCTTTAGTGCATCCTCAAAAAATACTCCTCCCTTCACTGCATATAAAGCTTGGCATAATGAAAAATTATGTCAAAACCCTTCATCAAGTAGGCCAAGCTTTTAAATTTCTTTTTCAAAAATTTCCACAAATCAGTGACGCTAAGCTCCATGGGGGAATTTTTGATGGACTTCAAATCAGGAACTTTACCAGCAATTTGATGCATCAATGAAGGACATAGAAAAAGATTCCTAGAAATTTTCAAAGCTCTAGTTAACAATTTTCTAGGCAATAAAAGAAGCCTAGAAGAATATGTTGCCCTGGTCAATCAGCTCTTAACAAGTCTCAAACATTTGGGAGCTCGAATGTCTATAAAGATACACTTTTTACAGTCCCATTTGGATTATTTTCCTGACAACTGCGGGGATTACAGTAAGGAACAGGGGCAAAGATTCCACCAGGACATAAAAACAATGGAATCCAGGTACCAGTGTAAATGGAACGGAAACATGCTTGCTGACTACTGTTGGTGTTTGAAGCGTGATGCACCAGATGACAGGCACAAACGAAAATCGTCAAGGGCGTCTGTTTTTCGAAATTATAATTATTTTCTTTATTATGTTGCATTCTTTTTTTTTTTTGTTTATTAAAAGAATTATAGTTTACATACGTGTATTTCTGTTTATATGATATAACAGTAATAATGCATTATTAGATAGAGAAAGTTTTTTTTTTTTAAATTCAGAAAAAATGAGGTAATCTCAATGAAAATGGTGTATGCTGTAGTGAGAAAATCTGACCTGATTAAACAAATATACATTCATTTTTTAGCTCAGGAGGTTGGATTCATTAAGAAACCACAAAAGGAATCCTGGGGAACATAAATTTTTTTTTTAAACGCAGGCCTGTGTAATTAAGCACGCATATCAAAACTGGCTCTATCGTCTTGTTCCACACAAATGATTCTTGTTTGCTTCAATACAATTCTATTATAAATTAAAGCCTTTACTTACACTCGAGATACCGTGAACATAAAACGCTATTGATAAAAATAGTCGCTTAATCCCAGAAGTAATATGATTTTGGTTACCTATGTACATTGAACCGAGTCTTTCAAACAATAGACATTTCTTTGTTTTTGAAATATTCTACCTTGGTGACGCTCTTATCATTTAATACACGAAAAGCTTACCACAAACTGTTTGTGCTGAATTGTGATAAGTCTTTTAATATGTTTATGCCACATCACTTCTTCCTTCCCTAATGGCTAAAAGATCCATTTTTGTTTCTGAGATGAACAAATTTCTTTATTTTTTTCTCGCGGAAGAGTGTGCCATTTTGATCAGTCTGGAATTAGACAAAAATGCGAACGGGCAATTATTATTTGTAAACTCCACTTGGGAGGAACGTTTATCCTAAAATTATTTATTTCCTTTAATTTGATGACATAATCTTGTTTTTCACCGGTTTTATCCACGATAAGATGGAAAGAAAAGAGTCAAAGTTGGTTTCACTTTTTAATCGTTCGTTTATTTACCCATTTATTTCTATTTATAAGGCGCTCTATCTGTCCCTACGGCCACAACGTTATTCGATCTAAACTAACGGTCTTTGTTGCGTGCGCGTAAACTGCCGGGCACACGATGCGAAAAGTTTATTCATTGAAACATAAACATATTATATGACATATGATAATATATTATATTATATTTAATATAATTTAATATATAATATTATATAATAATCTCAAATAATATAATGTGAACTGATGTAATATTGTGTAATATATTATATCAGGAAAGGTACTAGGTGCCTTTCCCAGTTTAAATATAAATCTTCAGAGTTGTTTGATTTCTTTCTATAAAATAATAATAAACATCCGAATAATTGCCGCATTACCTATCAGATAACTAATAGAAAAGGGAAAAATGGAATTACTTACAATTAAAGTGTTTTCAAAAAGGTTGGTAAGAAAACAAGTGTTTTGGTGACATAAAAATATCTGGTATGTACTTTGCTTGCAAACCAACAGTACCTAGGAGTCAGCGTAACTCTTCTGACTTGACTTTTATTTTATAAGAGAGTTACATTTTTGAAGAAGTATGGACCAGCAAAACTATCATTCATTCTATGTAAATACGACCTAAAACTGCAAAAAGCAATTTGGTAATAGGAAAATAAAGACTAATAAAATGAATGATAAGAAGAGCTAGAAATGATTACCTCGACTTTCAGCGCTTTTAGAGAGGTTATAATATCTCCTTAAACTTGGAAGAAAGACCGATGAAAACATAATCATGAAAACAATTTTAAATTTTAGTGAGAATTTTTCCTATGCAGAATTTTGATGACACAAATAAGGTAAAATGAAAATATATCTAGAAAAAATTGACCCTGATTAAACGAAGATGTAAAAGTAACCGTTCAAAACACATCTTTCACCTAAATCTCAAAGTTAATTATTATTTTATAGTTATAAATAATACAGCGAACAGGTTTTTATTGTTCTAAAACCGCCTATAAAAATGCTAAAATTATAAAGGACAAAAAATTAGAAAACATAATTATTTAAAAGGATTAACGAATAACTGTATTCACATTTGTTTTTATTTCTAAAAAAATGTATAAACGCTTATAACTAATGAGGGCGCGTTTGCCAAAAAACATAGGGATGGGCAGGAAGAGAATTAAAATTTCCAGAATGAATCGAAAGAAAAGGAATACGGAACGGATCAGATGACAATGACTTGATTAAGAACCATCGTATGGTCTGAATAATAAATTCCGGACGGTGCATTGAAAATTGACTATGAGCAAGCTTGTACAATTGAGATTAGACACACAATACATTACAGTAAAAATGAGATTTTTTTACTTTGTTGATTTGTTTTTATACAATTCTTCATAAAAAAGTTACAACAGCTATTAAGTTTAGCATCTCCTTTATCGAATTTGAAACTAGAATTCCTTTTCGTGAATATCGGCCCCGAGAAATATGAAAGATTTAATTTTATTTGCTTGATTTTATTTAGGGGACTGCATTTAGTATATTATTCCCTTCATCATTCAGCCATTAGAAAACGTGAAATAATTACAGCCCTAAAAGGAAATATTAATTATACCGTTATTAATCGAGGTCATTTCCATTAATTGCGTCCTAATTTAACAGTAATAGAATACCGATAATTTTAGCTAAATTGATACTAATCTCTGTAACAATTTTCTTGTGGATCTTATTCATTTAGGGTCGCTAAATGGATCTAGTAATCATAGTAGGTTAGAAAATAACTAGAAAGTGGAGCGGGTTTATCAACGAAACTCGGATTTAATTCTCCCTTCCTGTCAAAAGCTAAAATAAAATTTGAATAAAATTATGCTGCCATCGAGGGATATCAATTTAACGTCTGCGACTCATGCCACACGCAACCACACACTCTCTGTATAAAATAGCTCAAAACAAATATATGGGCAGTAATAAGATCTGTTAAGTTACATTACTCTCACATCCACTGTACTTTTAAAACTACATAATTTGGCATACTGATAAAAGTATAACTCACCTAAAATCCATCTTATTTTCCCATTTACATACAATAAAGACATCAATGTATCCAGTAATTCTAAAGTTTATTAGTATAAACTCAATAGACGCCAAGGCTTGATTTTAAAGTTTACCTTATTTTAGAAGCCTTTTCGAAAGCAATAGAGAGGAATGCATTTCTTTCTCATTGAATTATTTTTCTGAAGCAAACCAAAATGCTAATTTAATATTATCGATAAATACACGTTTTTAATAGATAGCACGTTATTAAAAAGAGGAAAGGAGATAAAAAAATTCATAAAAATTCCCAATTCTCTACCATGAGTTTACGTTTCCAGATGACGCCTAAATATGCTGGCAATGTTAGGCGAGGTTGTGGAAGAGAAACCTCATTAATGGAGGTTATAAGTATTCCACCGGGAGGTCTTATTTGTTTTTTATTAGGCTGTAGGTCTTACAGCACAGGGTAAGGTGTTGCAACTAGTGCAGTAGCATGACTTAGTGTTTAAAAGTCTGCTATGCCTGCCTTCTCGTTGCAGCTTCTGCAGCTGGCTAGTTCCTGGGGTGATAAGGAAAGCCGAGTACGTAAGGCTTTCCCTGCCAGTACATAGCCTCTCCATTACCAAGACTACTGCTGTGCCTTTTTGTGGACACAGGTAGGAGCTAGGTGTCTCGTATCTCGTGACAAATCTGCAGGGAATCTCGGAGCAGTATTGGATCCCAGATATACGTCGCGCAGGCCCATGAGGTGTGTGGCTACGCCCTCGCACCTACCAACCACTGCCCTCCACTCATTGCCTTGTAGATTCTGCCTTTTTAGGCAAAGGCTATAGGAAGGATACCTCGATCACAAACCAGGATCAGGAGTGCCTATAGGTGAATACCAACAGACCAGTGCCTCGGCTCGAGAAGCTCCTACCACCAGGGACCTTGTCTCCTTCGTCAAGAAACGGGTCCGAGGACTGCCCATATTCCTACCCGTTTAAAATTAATGCAGGTTTAAGCCCTTAATAAACTGACCCCAAACAAGGCTCGCGGGGATGGCTGACTGGCTCACCCATGATAAGGGGTGGCTTTTAACTGGAGAGCTGCACGTTTGGTGGTCGAGGCAAATATGGTTTGGCTTTGCTGGGACGAGGCAGCAGCAGAGTCCAGTGTAAATTTCCGTGACTAAGCAGCCCTTTTTAGGTCCATACTGCTTACCACGATGAATAGAAAGAGGCGTTGAAAAGGTTGCCTAAACATTGCCTGACACAAAAACCATCTGTACAGGTAGCGACGCCTTCCTGACCATCCCCTTTCACGTAGTAGAAATTCAAAGAAACATAACATCAAATTCGCAGCTTGTCACGTCCGCACCATGCTCGACGCAAAACTACTCACGGACAGACCATCTTGTTACAATGTAGTCATTGCTGTTATATCAGAGACCAGATTTCGAGACGAGGGCAGTCTGACCGAAGACCAAAGTTGCTACACCTTCTACCTGAACGGATACCCTACACAAGAACGAAGACTACACGGCGTCGAATTCGCGCTCAAGAATTCCCTTGAACGCTTCATTCAAGACGCGCCAACTAGTCTTTCGGCACGCCTCATGAAGATGAGGATTACCCTCTCTAGGGTTCGACATGCAACCCTCTTCATTTCCTAAGCTCCAACTCTTGACAGCCCTGAGGAAGACAATGATGCATTCTACTAGTAGTTAGACGCGGAGTTGCAGTGTACGCCAGTCTTTGACAAGATGATAGTTCTGAGAGACTTCAATCAACGAATGGGTTAATTCCATCGCACATTGGCTGGACTTATCGGTGGATGCGGTATTGGTAGGGGCAACGCCAACGGCCAGCAACTGCTTTCCCTCTGCTCACAAAACTGACTTATTATCATCAACACTTTCTCTGGATTATGAGATCGTCAAGCATCAGCTACCGGTAGGATATACTGCTCACCCGCACAATACTTGATACGGAATGCTGGATGGACCTTGGCCTGTTTCAGAGCTCTCTTCTCCTCCGAACACGACCACCTACCAGAAAGCGACCCGCAAAAAAAGAAGCTCAACTGTGCCACCTTCAACGATTTTGTTGAGGACGGCTAGACTTATTATGTACAGACCTTCACCGATGCTGCGAACGAGGTCCTTGATTTTACTAAGCAAAAGAACTAAGATTGGTGTGAGGTAAATAGTTCTGACATTCCTGACCTTGTTGAAGCAAATGCAAGGCACAGTAGACCTCCCTAAATAACACCTCCTCAGATTACTTGAAGCAACAGTAGCGAAGCAAAAGAGCCTGAGGCTTACAAGACAGTCAAAGTTATGGAAAAAGTTTTTCGCCTAACCTATCGCTCTCTTGCACCAGCTCGATCCCAGGATAGAAAAATCTTACTCATGAACAAGGACTAAATTTAGACCGGTGGCAAGAATAGTACCACAATCTTCTCAACATACGTAATCCCTGTCACTCCGGTCAGCTCGATGTCATTCCAGATAGGCCTACAGTTCACGAAATGGATAATACCCCTATCACCGAGGAAAGTAAGAAGGGAATCCGTAGCTTAAAAAAATAGTAAGTCAGCAGGAGTCGATAGCATTCCGGGTGAGGTCCTCAAACGCGGCAGTGACGCTCTGCACATCTGATCCATAAAATGATCTCTGTGATGTGGAAAGCTGAACGCGTGCCGCAGCAGGGAAAAGACGCTAGAATCATCTCAATCCACAAGAAGAAGCGCGACCGTGCACTGTGTAAGAATAGCTGCTCTATCTCCCTACTGGATATTCTATGTAAGGTAATGACTACTAGATTGCTACTGTGACTGAACAAGCACATTTTTCATTAAGTGCGCCCTAAAACCTAATGTGCCTTCTGAAGAGACCGGCTAGACAACTGCAAGCAAAGTGCCGTGAACAGCACCAAAATCTATGTCCGGCTTCCATTGAGCTGAGGAATGACTTCGACACAATCAACTGTAAAATGCAGTGGCGCATCCTGCAGAAATATGGATGCCCTAACAAATTCATTGCATTTACCCGGGCTTTTCGTGACAGCATGAAGGTCAGTGTGGTCAGCGATGTCAAGAAAACTTCAACTTTCGACGTGAAGCTTGGAGTTAAACAGGGGTGTGTGATTGCCCTCGTCATGTTTAACATCTACCTTGCTGCAGCCATCAATCTATTCCGAGAAGGATTTCAACTTGGTCGTGGTGTTGGTCTCAAACAAAGGCTTGACGTAACTCTTTTCAACCTACGCCATCTCCAAGCAAAAGCCAAAAACTCACACGACGAAGTGTTCGAGCTTCAATACACGGATGACTGCGTATTAGTCTCCCACTTCGCTGAAAACTTACAAGTAGCACTAAACGTCATCTACGACATCTACAGTACTCTTGGGCTCATCATTAACACCGACAAAACAGAAGTGATATACAAGTGATACGGTGCTGTCCCTCAGGTGGTATTGGTTATGAGTGTCGCAGGAGCTAAACTCAAGATCTCTTCCCAATTCAACTACCTTGGTTTTGTGCTTCTAACCGACAGCTCTGTTGAAGAGAAAGTAAATAAAAGACTCAAAAAGGCATTAGCATTCTTCGGCCGTATCAACAAGCGCGTGATCCAGAATCACAACCTCCGACTCGCAACGTGGGTTGTAATGTACAGAGCTGTCTGTATCAGCATGCTGCTGTATGGAAGTAAAACTTTCACTCTGTTTTGGAAACACATCAAACGCCTAGAAGCTTTCCACATACAGTGCCCCACACTGATATAATAGAGCGTGGTGGAAACTCAAGTATTGAGTGCCTCCTCTTGAGCAAACATCTGAGATGGCCATAACACGTGCTTCGTATACCCGCTAATCGTCTGCCAAATGGCGAACCTGCGGTGGCCCGAAAAAGAGATTTAAAGATCAAGCTAAGAGTTCACTGCAAACCTTTAACATCAACCCAGACCATCTTGAAGCTGCAATGCCGACAGGTTATGGCTTTGGGTTTCTAGCCCCGAGGTGTCTGATTCGAGGTTAAGCAAATGCGGACATATACCTCATCACACGTAGAATTCTGCGTACTAATTCGTGGGCGAGCTGTGCCTTCCTCAGCCTAGGTGGGTATACCTTACAGAGATCATTACACACATAGCCAATCATAACACAACTATCTTTCTTCTACCGTGGTTAGAACACAAAACATACTCTTCTCTGTTTAAAACAATCATGCGTTGGGTGGTTTCATTTACGTACTCCTGGCTTGGAAAGGGGTTGTCTTCCCACGGGGCCCCCTTCTCCACAAAAATGAAACTATGTAGGTACGAGTGTCCTCAGGCTCAGCAGCGATTGTTAGGGTGATATTTCTTGTTGGCATGGTGATTGTTCCGGTAAGTGTCATTATCTGGTCCATTTGGTCAGTCATAGCTAAGACACCGCTTGCATTTCGCTACTGATAAATTACTAAATCAAGTTTCTCTTGAACAGAAAACCAGGAATTTATTTTAGCAATGGGTGTCCTGTACTAAACTTTTAGAAATCTCTGCAGGGAAACACTAACACATCAAAAGAGAGTAGATCACAGAATCAAATATATGTAAACAAATGAAATTAAAGGTTTTACTACTCATCGCAATGGTTAAATGCAGGAAGGGAAAGGAAAGGCATAAATTTTGTTTCGGGAAATAAGCTAAAACAGCAAAATCACCAAGAACCTCTAAATTATATACAAGTTCGAATCTTTCGAACGAAATGACCTTCTTGGACCAGTCGAAGGAAACAAGGAAGAAGGAAGATGCCCTATAGCAGCTGCGTCTAACAACTCCCATTAATTTGGGGAGACTGAAAGGAATGACGAGAAAAGACAGAAAATAATAATAAAAAAATTATTCGAAAATGGAAATTTCTACCTGTTTTATTTCACTTTTACAGATTCGAGAATTGAGAAAAGGGGATCGAAAGAACAAAAATTACATGACATCCTGATGATACAAAACAGTTTCCGTACATCTCTGACCTCATGAAGTATTAAAGTCATTTAGAATGAATTTTACTATTATTTCTTTTATCTTAATACATGGTTACTTTCCTGCTTATTTTTCTTATTGATTTTCATTAATTCTCCTATTCCTCTTCTTTTGTCTATTCTTTCACCGTTTTGCTTAGAATTGCTTATTCCATCTGACATTTACACCTGTTATTGTTTCTTGGTACCTTTGCAGCCTTCTTTAATTTAGCACTTCTTTACTACCTAAAACGACTCGGTTGGATTATATCTGTTCCCAAATAGTACATTTATCATTTATCGGTCTCATTCAAAAAGAGCTTAGTGACTTTTGCTTCTGCTCCAAAAGCTACGAGATAAACTTTTAACCCGTTGCAGCAACCCCCGGATAAAATCTAATTTATATCCTTTAATTCAACCCTTTTCCAAGATTATCCCGAAATAACTCGTGTATATCTAATTATTTGCACCGTCACGAGATATCTTGGACCTTTAGGACTTGAAATATCTCCATAATTTTCCACACCTAGCCAGGAATTTTCAATTTGTTCATAATTTTACATTGATTAAATACAACCCAAGTTCATCCAAACTATGAACATTTTTCGAAAAAAGGTGAAAGGTTCAGGATTAGAAATTTAAGAATTCAACAAAATTAGTTATAATACTTGTTAATAAAATGGACTTTACTAATATAAGTGATCAAAATATTCTACTATTTTTTACATGTAAAATTAAATAAACTTCTGCAAGCAGGTAAAGTGTATTTCCCTGGCCAGAAAGCACGCCAATTATAATTATTCAGATAAAGCTCACATTCTGCAATATCAGAGACTAGAGCCTAATGTGTAAAAGGTGCAAACAACTCGGTACATTTTGATTACTAGGGCTGATTAACATTTCTTTAGGATTTCAACAATGACCAAATATAATATTATATAGAGATAATATCAGTGGTGAGATTAGGAACGTATATAGACTATTATTCTCAGCTCAGAGGAATTTAGTTTTGGAGATAGAAAACTAAACCGGAAAAATTGAGAAAGTGGCAGAAAATTAAGAAAAACGTTCAGAAAGGAAAAAAGCGAAGAGAATTAAAATTGAAGTCTGCTTAATCAACAAAAGTAAAATGAGAAAATAATGGCTAAAAATTAAATAAGAAAGTAAAAATGTCAAGAAGAAGAAAAAACAATAAATTAATGCAAACAAACTAGATCAGTTTAGCAACTCACAAATTTACCGCTCCATATTCATTGTATTTACGACTATTGGGGAAGAAAAACAATGACTGTAGGGATATTGATCATCTTTTATGAATTCCTTTTTTTTCGTAAATTCTACTTTTAGGTTTATAAAGCTTTTCTTGAATTTACATTCCCTTTACTCAAAAATGAATTTCGTAAAATCAGTTTATTCATATAAAATTTTTAGTGGAATTGTCTAAGGGGATGAGAAGAATTCACGATGGTTTAGTTATCGCTTCTGATGAAAATGTCCTAAAGTATCATTGATTTCCCTCTTCCTCTAAGTCGTGGTATGACCACGTGTACGCTGTTATAAGCACACTGGCTTACTGGCTGACCGAAATTAAGGCTCTACCTGGGAAAGGCTCTAAGAGTGCTTTAAAAGCACAATTGCTAGGCCAAGGAATATTCAAACACGGCTACAAAACTAATCTTTAATAGGACTAAAGATTACATATGCATATGGGGTAAGTGAAATAGCAATGCAATTAAATCTTAACGGTTCATGGCTAAAAAGATTGACTATCAATTAAGTTTGAACCGAGGGATAATTTATTAAGTAATAATCATACAATTATGCAAGTTCTAGAGCAAAGCGATCCTTGAGGTTCGAAGAGGTAAAGGGGGGAGGAGTGTGACGAAGTGGGAGTTAAACCCCTTTTATCTTGATTTGCGGCTAGTAGGACCATAATATATCTTAAATAAAAAAAAATAAACCTAAAAATAAGAGTAAAAGCCTGACATAAAATCTACTCTAGCGCCAGTAAATGAAAGAAGTCTTCGGCAAAAGATAGATATTCGTTTTCCAATCAAGCAAAATGTTTTGAGGGTCTTTGGTTTTCGTATATCTTTACATTCTACAAAAGATAATTTCCTTACCGAAATTAATCATAAACCGAGTTAGCCTAAACTAAAATAATCTATTTTGAACCGGTCAACCAAACATAAATATAAGACGCTTTAAAGTAAAATGTCAAGGGTAAAATCTAATCTAGATTCACCAAACTAATAAATGAGAATATAAAATTTATAGAAGTTAATGCCTAATGTGCGATAAGTAAGATTCATTAAAATTGCTGAAAAAATAATTGCTTTAAAATGTTGCATCAATTTTTGCGTATTGGTAATTTCGATATCTAGAAACAAGCTTATGATAATGTGAAAGTTGATAGTCTAGATTCATCTGTAAGACCTTAAATTTTGAAGATTTTGTCTCGAAACATTCCTTTTACTTTAAGTAAAAGTTTCCCTTCGTTCATTTTGTAACTTTACCCTATAGGAAGTGTGTATTTTTTGATTATGATTAGTCAGGCGAAAGGGGAAGTGCTTTTACTGTCGAACGGTGCTTCGTCGAGAAAAGTTTAATTCTTTCCAGTTTATGCGTCTACAAGGAGCCTTTCATTTAGCTCTTACGGATAAGGAACTACATGGCATTTTCTGATACCAATTTTCAAAGTTTTATTCACCAGCCACCGTTTATATTTTATAGGCAGGTTACAGAGTTTTTATTCGCAATTTTAATAACAAACTTATTGATAAACTACGTTTTTATGCTCTCTAAATATTTTCATGACTTTTGTAGAGGTAATAAAATAGTAAATATAAATAGTAAGCTTTGTTTTTATTTTCCATGTCATGTATTAACCATTGTGTTTATATGTTTACATTTGTAAAATTGTATTATTCAGATGATAGACGTAGAATATCCCTTAGGATGCTCCGAAACTATAAAATGCAAAGTTTCGTAGATGATGAAGCAAACAAGATTAAATTTATTCTCCCTTTTTCAACAAAATAAAATCCCTTTTTAACAATTAATTATTTATGAATAATGCAAATAATCAAAAGGAGAGTTTTTGTCGCTGTTCTCATCAAGTGATTTTATAAGCTTCGTTATCCTTTGATTTTTCATTGTCAAACAAAATACATGATAAGTAAGGATAAAAAGTGAAGTTGAGGTTCTCTTGCTACATTTAATAAAGTCTATTCAGGTAACGCATTAATATTTCAAGGATCACAAAAATAGTATCAGGAGATAGAGGGTGCCTATATTATCAAACTACTGTTTTTTTTTTAACTACAACCCTGTACTAAAATTATACTGTAATATACACGCAAATTATTTTAAAATATCTATTATACTGCATAAAACTTCGGTTCTGTATTTTTCTTTATTAAATACATTCACCAAACAAAGATAAAAGTTTCAACACAATTATTACTTAATGAAATCTGAGACTTGTTTCCCGTGGAGTGTGCAACAAACGACTGAAGCTGTCTTTCATTGTCCATTAATCTTAAACTCGAGGAGAAGAGTAAATGGAGGAAAAAATGTTACACGTTTACGGGATTAAAAAATCGCCCTAGATGTATTTGAGATATTGATACAAGAGTAGAATGGTCGTCTCAAGGAAAACATTGAGTTAAGAATGAAACCTTAATATTATCCAGTGAGAAAAGATATAGTCTTTCTCGCCATATAGTAGGGGTTTAATTATGGCTCCTTATATAAATTGTAACTTCTTCTTTTCGTCTGTTCTCTACCCGAGGTCACTTTACTTGATGACTCGTTTCTCAGTAAAAGACTCATTCATTTTGGCTTTGGTACAGACTATACGGGCGGTTGCTTTTCTTGACTACAACCCTCTCTATTCATCCCAACTTGGGACTGGCACTGAGTTGTGGTGGCTTGCCCCCACATTGGCTAGGTAAGCTTCCAAGGATTTGCATATTTCCTCCTAATATCTTTAAATTGAAGTGGTTGTACTTGCGTCGTCTACTCCCAGTAGTAAGTTTGGTGAAACGCACACACCAAATTTATAAATATTTTATGAGGCTTTGGTGAGAGAATTCAAATAAGATGCTGATCTTGAAGAAGGTGACCTTAAAACTTTTATTCTTCCTTGTTGAAGTAGGCTGGAAAAAACGGCTATCCTGCGATTCTCGTAGATGGATGAGACTATGACTTGAAGTTCTCCAGATCTTTATTTTGAAATTATTCGATACACATAATGAATAAATTATTTGTGTTAAGAAACAACTCGTCAAATTATGTACCTGAAAGTAAAATACCAGCTAGCTTTGCTCATACAATTGTATAAAAGTCAACCATTTTATGCGCAATGGCAGCCTATATCCTATGGATCTTCATAAAATCCCGGGTGGTACAGATTTCTCTACCAATAGTACTTTAAGCGCTTAGTATAAAAGCATAGCTTTGGCAACATTAGTTGATGAGATACCACTAACTAGGGTTTATAAATAAAGAGTTGAGTGCTTTTGTCTATTCTTTATTCATTTTTATTGCAAGTTTAACCAATGAGAAAATTGCAGTCATGACGAGGAACAAATACTTCTGCTTATCATAATCAGTGGGGAAATTAATGATGGTCTTGTTCATAACATTTATTTGTTGATATAATGAGATTTCTAATCTCAGGCATTACTTTTCTAGCAGTGAGAGATTGAAAACTTCTTTTTTTAATGAGGTATATTTCTAAGAATTCAGTTTCAAACTTTACTACTACCAAACTTATATTTCAACTTATATTTATCAATGAACTTATATTGTTTCCAATGCGCATTTGAAAATTCTTGACATAAACTTCACAAAAAACATTGATGAGCCAGTGTAAAATTTAGCGGGAGATCTTCAATAAAAGAATATGCGCTATAAAATTGAAAAGACAAAGATATCAGACTTTGGGAAGGATGCGATTTTAAGTCTCGTTAAGCATATTATTTGAAATTTATAATAGTAGAGAGTAGCCATGCTCTCATCTATATACGAGGTGGAAGAGTACTAAATAATCTATGTCAAAATATTTAAATTTTCTCATTGTCCGCTGCCGGTAAATGCATGAATTCTCCGAAAATGGCCTTAACTTTGAAGCAAAATTAAATCGAGGAGAATAGGAAAACCATGCTAATAAGGAAGCAGTATAGGTTGTGCAATGGATGAACAATGAAAATGATTTACATTAAGTAATTCCACACATCCATTAAGCAGTATTGTGAAAGGAATTGGTGGAATTGACGTAAAAAGTTAAAAAAAAACAATTTAATAAGCAAGGAAATAACGAGAGGTCTATGACTTCAACCGTAAGTCCACTAAACGGTGGAAGAAAGTATTATTTACACTTGCAATGTTTGTAGCTGGAAATATTTGCGGATTTTATCAAATGGAAAAGAATATGAAAACTTTGATCAACATAAAAGTGCATTTTCCCGTAAAAAGGCAAGAAAAAAGCAATTATGCAACCGTTGCTTCACCTGATTCCAAGATTAAATATTAATAAATTTTTAATTTGAATTTTTAGTAATTTGGATAATAAAACATATCCAATCTCTAAGCATTTTAATAATACTAGTAGAATATATCATCCCAAAATATATTACATTTAGGATACATTTGTGGATTCTACCGATTTTATATTAGGGTGTATCGGTTCTAATCACTTTCTTTATTTTCCATTAAACATTAATCTACGTCTTATATTGATCCCTTGTTTATCTTATCATTTCTTGCTATTGAATAATTTTTTTTTATTTCTTAGTAAGAATGTAGATATTCGTAAAGTTATTTTTGTTTCGATGGACCAATGCTCGTTTATTTTTGTTATTTCTATTTCTATATATACGACTTCTATTTGTTTCCTTTTCACCCCTATGATGTTTAAACCCTTTTTTTCGTTCATTTATTTTCCGAGGTTTTTTCATTATTAAATTATTGGTTCATAAACTTGATTTTCATTAAAACAATTTAATTTTTTTCATTAAAAATCGAAAACCTCTCTCATTGTGTTAAAAGTGATCTCAAACATTTGATTTTTGAATGCGATTGGTCAAATATTTTGTTTAATGCAGGTATTAATTTTGATTACTTAGAATATGCAAATGTATCCTCTCCAAATTAAGTTTATTGTAGGCTCTATTGCTAACATACAGCTCTATTATTCTGATAAGGCAAGTTGAAACGCTTGAATCCAGGTGTTCTTTGCGCGAAATTTCCTCTGGACTTGAAGAAAATAATCTGCTCTAACATTTTGAAGACTAGCTCGAATTTAGTCCTTTACTTCCTTAGAAATTTACTGTTGTTTTATTGGTTAGAATTCCACGTTTTTTTTCATTTTACTTATTTAAATTTATGTCAAAGGCAGTTAGATTAATCTGTTATCGTAAACTCCATGACACTTTATAAGACCTTTTGAGGCTTACTAAGATTACATTCTTTTAGTAGAACTTTCAAAACTAGTATATAATTGAGAGGAACAAGGTTGGCTTATCTAGTTATCCATGTCAGCTACACATTCTAGACAGGTCTATCTTAGTCTATAAATCATTTTTTGATTGGTTATTAATCCACCCATTCTTTGTTATTCCCAATCCTTTGTAATAAGTGTTTATTCTTTATCATAAGCCAGATCGATTCTGATTAATGATAAGTTAATTGATCTAATTTGAGCCAGACGTCATTGCTATTCCTGCCAAATTGTATAGCAAATGGATAGTTCAAATACCATTGTAAATGGCTGGGCTTCACTGAAATAGTTCAGAAAGTATTAGCAAAACTAAATTATAACAAGCAGTCATTCTCATATCACTGTCTTTGTATCTTGTTTGCATCTAATCTGAGGGCTTAATGCTGGAAACTAAGAACCATTTTCCAAAGAACTTCTAATTGACCTCTCCTAGAAAAGAATAAGAGTAGAAAAAAGATTAATAAAGAATAATCGCTCTAAATTCTTCATATGTAGTCTATATGCCCATTTATCTTTGTTTATGATATGTAACATGACGTAAGATAACAATTTTCAATCTTTTTTCCAATGAGATGTCATACTCAGGAATTACAATTGTGGAGAAATGAATATAACGACAACAAGCAGACGCTAGTTTGTTTATATAGAGTCAACCGTTACGTTCCACATGGGCGAATACTTTCACCCCCTCCCCTTTTCCCGCTGCCCCAAGATCCTTCGAAGTCGCTCGCAAAGAAGAATTTCGGTGTATTTCGTTAATGTAAACATAGGAGGGTGTGAGAGCCGATAGAATTAAATCTTGCCGCTTAAGGCTTCGTCGACAGAAAATCTATGAACAAGCTCACTGTCCGCTCTTAATGTATATTTCTATTTTCTCAAAATAGTCGAAATCTCGCCTTCACCGTGCGTAAACCTGAAAGGGGCGAAGTGTCATAGCGTTGAAAAATTCATGTCCTAGGAGAGAGGCTTGACCGTGGGCTAGTGTGGGTTTGCCCCTTCTAAACTTCCTCGTCTTGCCTCCCCCGAGGGGATAATCGACGTATATATAGCTCGATCTTGAGAAATTTGTAGGAGAATCTGGGTAGCCACCAAGAGAAGAAGACGAGTCCCTGAGTCAAACAGGGAATAAAGAATATAGTTGAAAAACGAGTGAGAATTACCTTTCCGAGGCTAGGCAGTTCCTTTGGTCGCTTAGAAGAGCGCACCAGTGGTATTAGGACCAACTCTCATACGATTCTCGGTCAGAGAATCTCTAAAAAACAGAGATACCCATCACCATTGAAGAATACACAAGTGAATTCCCCTTCGATTAAAGGTTCACATCTGGTTAATTCACATGATCGAGAAACCAGAATTGGCCACACGGGGATCGGGATTACTTACATTCATCCAAGATCCCCTTGCTTACATCGTCAAGTCGAGAGAAACCTCGTCACACGCTTTCAACTCGCCCCAATTCCGTGCGAAAGTGTATTTAAAGATTTAAGATTTCATTATTTTATGTAATTAAAAGTATATTTTGACTGAGCTTTTTAATTAGATCCTTGAACGCAGAAAATGGCAGTAGATATATTTTAATGGGAAGCATCTCTGTTTAAAGAATTAAATTAGAGCACTCTTAGAGAAAAGTGGAACGGGTTACTCATGAACGAATCAAACGTACATACGTATTTGGCGGTAAACGACGACAACAAGATTTATCATTTTGATAATGAACATACCTACATTGCGTAACATTTCGACAAACACAAATTATCTTCTAAGTTTATTTGTTATAATTTACGTTAGAATTTTGGAATTGAGAAATAATTAGTTTATTTGGTTACTCTGTTAACCGCATTTCTTTGGAAGGCTTATATCTCTTGTAAATCAACAAACGTATGCTGAATATTGAACAAAATATTTTAGAGAGAATTCGGGTCACATTAACATTTTCCATGCCAAATTAAAAAGGAAATAAATAAAAATTAAAAAATTGAAACAGTTAAAGTTTAAAATTAAGAATGGAAAAATAATGAAAAAGTGACCTCGAGAACATAAAGTCAGTAGATTAAAATTAGATAATTCTTGCTAGCCCCTCTTAATGTTTGAGCTTAGCGAAAGAAAATGTATGGAATAAAATAGTGCATTTGGTTTATAATACAGTGGGAAGGTTAGATTGTACCTTAGGACATGATTGACAAGACCTTTCCTATCATTGCACTTGACTGGCACAGATTAACCGTATCTACTAGTAACTTACCAAATTTTAAGCCTACGCCGCGAAAGTATTTTAAATCATAGGTGACACAAATAGGCTCATTATACGAAGTTGAATGAGTTATTTGCATTTGTTTTTTCCTTTGAAATAACATCCAGCCATGATTTCATATATAACTACTCAAACCAGATTTTTGACTAAGTATAGTGTATAACATCAGCATAAAGGGAAGAAATGTCAAGATTTAAATAGTCAATCGTAATATTGATGAAGTTAATAGAATAGAATATAAGCCAAAGGAGATAAGAATTTCCAATTCAAATTCTTCTGAATCTAGATTATTGCGCAACAAATGAAAAGAAAAAGGAATGAAATAAAACCGAAGTCGAAAAGGAATTTTCAAGACAAATTCCAGGTATTAATCGTCCCAAAGAATCACGAGATATTTTCACTTGCTTTAAAATATTTGATTCATTTTATGCATTTGAATTGCTCTCTACTTCAAGAGAAGTGAAATTGAAATATATATTTTCTTATACATTTAAGAATTCTATTTTCTTTTATTTATTACAGAAAAATGGGTCCACTTCCTCATAAGGTAAAAACGCATATTAATTGACCATAGTTTTATTAAGGAGCATTAAATTTGTGAGATGTGATGTCGTGATATTGTGTTTAATCGTTTGCACGATTGTCTTGCACAGAAGATAGATGTAAAATTTCACTTACATTGCTCCGTAGCTAGCCAATGCAAAGCAGTGTAGATGAAAAAACAAACACAAAAGAATTTAGTTTCTATCTTTAAACAAAGAAAAAATTCACATTTAAACAATAAATTATGAAATAACCAAATGATCGAAGTGACAATACTTGCGTTCAAATAGATTTATTAGTTTTATGATTTTTGGTATCAGAGAGGTAACTACAGTTGAACTTTAATTTATCTATAAAATGAACTCTATTAAGGTAATTCATCAATAATTCATGTCTGACAAGAATACTGCCACTTCTAAGTACTGTTTATTTTCTAGAACTAAAACAGAGTTGTCGAACGTTTTTATAATATACACTAAAATCTAGTTTAAATTATCTAATCTACTGTATGGCACTTTAGTTTTGCATTTATAATTAATCAAGACTTTCACCAAACGAATAAATGTTTCAATACAATTATTAGTTAGTGAAAAGTAAATCTTAACCCACTAGAATTATCAGTTCTCATTTATAAAGGAGAGTAGAAATTTGGATCTGGTTCCCGTGGAGTGTGCGATGCACGATTGAAGCTTTCCTTTCCTAACTACTAATGTACGACGAGAGCAGAACACGAGATGGAGAACTTTTCTTACGCGTTTACAGGATTAAAGCAAATCGTATATTGGATTGAGAGAGTGGTAGTAGAGCAGAATGGTCTATGTAAGTAAAGGAATGGGTGAGTAAGGATACTTTTATTTTACTCAACTAGACAACACATTTCGTTTTCTTTAAGGTTTGAACCGATTGCGCATGACTCGCGCATGACTTACCAAGTCATCTTGATTTAATATATTCTTTTATACGACGTTTTATATTCGCGCATTACGCATGCATGTTTTATGCGAATGGTATAAGTTACATCCAATAACTATAATGATTTTACATCACCATTCAGTGTTTATTTCTGTTTACTTGCCCCATATATGGTTATCTTCTCAGCATATTATGCACTCATCGAAATTGTAAACAAATCACATGCACTTATAGACCTTATCTCTTTTGCAAGCTGGAATAAAAGCCTAGATTGAGTAACATTCCTTCATGAGTGACTAGTGACCGCCGTTTATTAACAAACAATTGAGTTCACACGTGATGAGTGTCAAACATTCTTTTACCGTTTTTATCTCATAAAAGTATTTTCTTATATGGTAAAAGTATGAGGTATCCTTTTAATATAATATTATGCCAGAATTTGTAATTATCTTTGTAAAACAATATTTATTTGGCTTTACGATCCTTATGGTATTTTATGGTGGAACAATGAATTCAAAGCGTATTAATTTACTATTTATTAGACCTTACCTATATTTGTCATATTATTTAATTACATTTCATTTAAGTCCCTCCTGTATTGAAGTAGGCTTCTTAAACATGCTGAAAAGAATGGAAAAAATAAGTAAAGTCAGAGAGTTTGTAAGAAGGTAGAAATAAAGTATAAAAATCTTTATTTCTCTTTTCTAGGACATTAACATCGGCATGTACCCAGTTATCAGCATTTCATCAGTGTTGTTATACATATATAGGCATATTTTAATATACAAATTGTTTACTTTCATAAACGAAAGAAGATCATATTTCTAGAAATGATACAAAATCCTCAGAAGAATCTTCTTCAGGAACAGAAAAAGACGAGAGTTCTAAGTTAGACTCTAAATCTCCCAAAAAAAACAACAACCAGACATGATGCTACTGACAGGCCTCTTTTAGCTACATAATCTAGAAAAGATCCTCTTATTATATGAAACTCGTCATCGCCCTCTATTATTTAATGCGGCAAAGAGCCTTGCTACATGCCATCCAAACCTTTAATTTAATTTAAAGTGTTAGCACCTTAAATAGATCATTTCAAATTGATGTTTCATAAGTAGATATTAATTTATTTAAAGTTTCACCAATGAAATAATTAGAATTCACAACTGGAAAAGTGTTTATGTTCCTCAAATTAATAAAGAAGAAAAATGATTCTTTTAGGAATAACTTTTATTGTTATGTCTTATAACAAACATTTCGCTCTCAGGGATTACTGCTTTACCACTCAATCGTTGAAAAATTCTTTTATAAACAAGTCTATTTCTAGGAATAGGTTTCAAACTTTTCTAGCAAAGCTATATTTCCAGCAAGCAGTCGTGCCATCAATGAACATGCAAATTCTATCAAATGCACATTTGCAAAAGGTAAGACAGAAGGTACGAATATAAATATTAATGTGTCATTGGGAAAATTCGTGTTCTTTCATTTCATTTTTGTGTTCCTTCTTCCAGTACTTAACTATTGGTTCTAAACTTGCTCTTGGTTAAAACAACTTCATTATATTTTGATTAAATATCTGAGACTCATCTTCTAGTTTCAAAAGTTACGTCACGCATATGATTGCTTAAACGCTCTTGATCAAATATTTTATCTTAAAGAAGCTATTAATTTTGTGAACGTATAATATGAACATGTGTAAATCTCGACATGCACCTTATTTAATATGGTGCATCTATTTATTCTTTAGCGCGTAGCTGCTTCTGGCTTAGATTAATAAAATTGGCTCAAAGCCTTTTTTTTTAATCTCCTCTCCTTTTAATACTCTTTCATTAGAAATTTCTCCGTTTTGTCCTTTTTAAATCTACACCTTTGTTTCCGTTGTCATGTAACTTTTCCCTATGGCGAAAGGAGGGTTTTCCGCAGGTCAGTGTTCTCAGGGTCACTCACTCTCTTTACCATGAGCATCAAATATATTCCTCGTCGTTGGCAATGGATGTTCACGCCACGTTCTATGTTAAAGACTTTAAGAGCACTTTTGGAATGACTCAGACTACTCCTCTGCAGCCCAAGCTCCGCCAAAATCTTAATCCCTTCTCGTCTTATACTATTATTCTTTCGGATTTTTTCTTTCTTTGACCAAGACCAAAGCAATATTGCTGCTTTCATGGGCATCACGTGGACCAAGACTTGGACTTAAATGAACCTCACCTAACGAAGTGGCTCGCATCCTGTATTTGACCGGTGCTAATCCTTTAGGAGCATTTCTTAGCTTTACTTTATTTGTGCCCACGCTATAGACATTTTTCACTACCTGGCGTTCAGCACTTGGGATAAAAATACGTTAACTCTAGATGTATTTTCTCCTCCTCATCCGAGCATCTATGATAGATAATATATTCAATCCATCACACCGGTAGCCGCTTAGCGAATGAGGTCTTCTCCCACTCTTCTATTGAGGACTAGAGGAGATGCAGAGAAAATTCAATATGCTTTTCACGGTGCACATTGCTAAATATGCTTCTTGCACGCGCGTATTCATGATTTCCCTTAATCACACACTGCTTTCATTTTGTGGCCTTTGAGGCTTTTCTGAGCACGCTTTCTCTCTCTCTCTCCCAACGACTAAACTGTTTGCATAACCTCACTC
Organism: Ceratothoa steindachneri; assembly: GCA_963969495.1. Lineage (NCBI taxonomy): Eukaryota > Metazoa > Arthropoda > Malacostraca > Isopoda > Cymothoidae > Ceratothoa > Ceratothoa steindachneri. The sequence goes on from OZ018318.1 coordinate 38,241,630, forward strand.
TGTATGAAGGATTATGCGCTATACTCAATTCACATACCAATTTGTGATTTTAAGCAACTTAGAGAATGCATTAATTACCCTTGAGGCATTGGAATCTCCCACATCTTCTAGTTCATAGTATCCGTGATGACAAGGTTGCTCTTTTACAGAAGAAAGTCTATATTGTGTCATAGTTGGTTCCTTGTCATGCAGGTGTGCGGAAAATGAGCACAACAATGAAGCCACTATGGTATCTACACATACTAAATAAAATACCGCCATTTTACGGTTCTCTACTCTAACTACTTCTATATGACAGTACTAAGGAGAACATTCAAACTACATACCAAAGAAGATTACAGACGCATGAGTATTTTATTGTATATCTCATTTTAGCCAGAGACAAAAATTTTATTTTTGTTGCATCCGAAGCGGACACACTAATGGGACGCATTGTCACTTATTGAAGTACTATAACAGTTAGAGTCTTTACCACCTGCCTCGATTCCCTAGGAGGAAATGGATCAAACTAGATTGTGGTTTAATTAAGTATTAAGACGAGGGGTGCCTCATCATTAGTGTCGTGATATGACATTACATTATATCAATACCATATTATATCTATGGGGGAGGGCTAATAACTGAAAGCGAACCGACAAAAAGGACGAAAAAGCACGCGTTCAGACGTCTGAGTAACGAGAGTGCAACGAGGTCAGGTAAATTATGGACAATGGCAGAGTTCAGAGAATTAACGAGCAAAAATCACATCAATAAACGAAGGGGGGAAGATTAACTCAATTGGGTTACTGAAGGAGGGGGGGGTGGCTTACTGATGTCTTCTGTACGTGAGGTGAGACCGCTCGGACTTATGAGCGGAAGGTTGAAGTGATGACGGTTCTCCAAAAGCAAGGGGGGGGTGGCGGTAAACTCCGGTCCAGGGGAGAGTATTTCGGCTACCCGAAATAAGGAGGGCTTCAATAGGAGTTGATGAAAGAAGTCGGGAAAATCACTCGGGGCGATCGATCAGTGGAATTACAAAAAATAGTCCAGCTGTCACTTTGCTTTGTTGCTAGCACTTGACTTGCTACCATGGGGAAATCTTCTGGGTTCTGGCGAGACTTCTCAACTCTGTGTCTCTTCCGGGGAGTCGAGCGTTATTTATGTCCGAGGCTCTCCCCGGAGTTGGGGGTTAGCGGGAAGCAGCTCTGCTCTCGAAGGGCATCGAATCTTCTTGCAGGGCTATTTTAACCCGCATAAAGGTGAGTCGTGGGAGACTCGATTCGAGGCTACCGCTTGTTGAAAGGAGGGGGGGTAGGCTTACCACTTTAGGCCTAGCCGGGCCTTCTGCTGCACATGGGAGTTCTTTTCTGCTGAAGGTATTCCACGTGGGGATTCCCTCACAATTAGTATTCAATTATTTAAATTGTTGACTTTACGCTCAATTCCCTAAGTAAGAGAGGGCCTACCTACGACATCTGGACGTGGCTGGAAAATATTTATTCATTGTTGGTGTTTTTTTCGGGGTTTTTCTTCTTTATTCTAGTAGCTTCATATTAACCTTCCCTAGCGATGAGAATTTTGTAATGTTTTTGACTGAGCCTTCACTGGATGCCACCATAGGTAAAAGTATAATGGAAAATTTTTATTTCCCTTTACTATTTTTTGAGAATTTTGTTTATAATTGAAAACGCCTCTCTGGAGGCCACCAGGAAAGACAAAACCGCCTAAATCATAAACATATGTGCGTATTAGGACAAAGGTATCCAAATTTCTTATATTTTTTAAATAAAAAAATCAATTCTCCCTTAAATGCTTCATGAGCTCTCGCATACTATGCCATGGTTGACAAATCCGAACCCTTCTCGCTCTCCAAAGGAAAAAAATCAATAGAAAGTTTTCTTTCTCTCCGAAATCTTGACATTTACGATTGCAGTGCTTTCCGGATTCTCGCTCAAACATTTAATGAAACATTTCCCTCATGAGAATCTAAAATGATATCCACGTTTGAAAACTGTCAATATATCGTGGTTTTATTAGGCTTTTTTTAGAAGGGTTAGAAATATTAATAGTAACCTAGCCGCCAACCTTAATCCCCACTGTCAAGCCACACACCAATATATTAAATAATTCTTTTACTAGCTTATATATCAGGATGTTAAAATGTTCTAAGGTGCAGTGGTGGAGCCATATAAAGGTCAGAAATTTTAAGTGATCTAGAAAAAGTAATAATAAAATCTATTGTATTGCCTTTTGAGGATATTTAGGTTTGCTAACATTCATTTAAAAACAACTTTACGAAATTGAAATAAGTTTTTGGGTCACTTTTTGGTGTCGATTTGACGGTGGACTAAACCAAAATAGTCAAAGAGCTCTTGCTAATAGCTGAGAGAATAAGGCGTCGGAATTGCACGTCTGTGGGGTATCAATAGCGATTCCAGGTGTGGGCTTAGGTAAATATTTAGGGCGCTCTCATAATGAGGCAGTATGTCGAGTTTGAAGCATACGTGCAGACAGCTGTGGCCACTTACGTAATCACACACGGATTGCGAAGGATAACGAGGGATTACAAATCTCACACGGATTGTTTCTTCTTCTCTCCTCTTTCGCTCATTTGTATGTACAGGGTGCTCTAAAAGTTACTCTGCATTGGAAATATAAATTCCCGCCAGAATCGCTGAAGAAAGTGCCAGTCTTAGGGGGTCTACAGGTGATCGGGTTTAGAACCCAATTAAAGATCCACTCCAATTTTCAAATACAGGGTCCCCTAAAAGTTACTAAACCAGATATCTTGTAGACGCTCTATGAGTTCACTTTCTTCAGTGACTCTGGCGGGACTATTTATTTGCAGTACACAGTAAATTTTCATTCACCTTGTATATGCCATTTTCAGAGATTGTTATTAGTGTTTGGGATTAACCGGTTAGTATTAGCTTTGACGGATTATTAACCGGTTAACCGTATTCTTATTTTACTAAAACTGAAAATGTGACAGGATAAAAAAACCTATATGAATCATTCATATATTTATTTAATTATAACCTTGCAAAATTAATAAAACAATTATCAATGAAAGAAACATTAGTTTAATAATTTTTAACAATTCTTTTTTAAATAATCTCTCAAAAAACATAATGACTCTAGTGTTGCTTCAGACATACTAGATCTGAACTTTGTTACAAATTCACCAGTAGCTGAAAAGACTGTTTCGGCCTGAACGCTGGTTGCTTGCATTCACAACAAAAATTATATAGTTTTCTAATATTGCTAGTTCTAGTTGCTCTAGCCTCAAAACATTTAAGTTCATTTATTATACCTAAATTAACTACTTTTTTTGAGTTAAGAATTTCTAGAACGCTATTTAATCTCCTTAAAACATTGCCCCTTACTTGTTAATCACTCTATCCACACTTTCCTGTAATTCGTGCAACAATTCTTCCCATTCTTGAGGTTCGTTGTATAATCTTCCATATAGACGATCACAAAAGTTTCTTATGTTTCCCTTCGAAGTAAACTTAACAAATTCTGTCTTATGTAACAGATCTGGATCATGAAGAAATAGTGCAAAAAGCATCGTTTTGACATCTAATAGCAATTCTTTCAGAAAAGCGTTGATGCAATTGTGGTAGCGATAACATTTGTCATACTCTCCAGCTTTGACAATAGAAACTGAATAGATATTTCTGCTCTACCGAATTTGAGTTTTCAGAGGATGGATTCTTCAAAAGTATTTGCACAGGAATGAGTGAAACAGTAATATTTTGCAGGTACGCCACTCAATATGTTATTATTTTTGTGGAGCCAACTACACTGAGAGCTTGAGGAGTACAATATTTTAAGTTTAGAAACTTTTCAAGCATGGTAAGAAGACTTTTCCAGCGTATTTTGCAATCTAATAAAAGTTTTAATTCTGTCCCATGTTCATCTTTTAGTCTTCAAAGTCTCATTTTTCAAGGTTGATTTACGAAATAGTTTGCATATCTTTCTCTTTTTATCAATAATATCTCTATAATTTTCATTAACTCTACAAAGCAAGAATCTCCATCATTTGGATTGTTGTTAACTATATTTAATATATTTTCAAATAAATCACGCTCGTCGTCATTTTCATTTTCAACATTTGCTTCTGGCTCTTGTGAGCAATGTAATGCTGAGGAAATGGTTCAATTTCATTTCCAATTTTCACCATTACAGAAGCTCCATCTGCTGTACCAACAACTCTGTGATGTTTCAAATCTTATCCAAAATTATATATTATTTAGAACATAATCCGATAGGTTTTAAACTCTCTATTGATCTATTCAATTTCACAAGACCTAGCAACAAGCGTTTGCTTTTGTCAGGAACATGGTTTATTAAGAAATCGTCTAATTTGAAGTGATGTATATTCGTCTAAAGTTAAAGAATATTTCACTTCTTTTTTGACTATATTCGTGAAATAAGAATGCAAATCACGTTTCTTTTCAGCATCGTAGTTGAGCACTAAATTTCTAACAAAAGAGGCATTGGTAGGAAGAAGATTTTCTATACCTAAAGTATTTTAAATTTTCCTGAATAAAAACACTATTTTCAATTCTTTTAAAGCTAATGCCATCTTGATTAGCTAACTTTGAAACATCTTCTCCAATTCTTCTTTCCATAGTTTTCTGTTTTACTCATTTATCTCGGTAACTATTTCACTATGAATAGTTCTTAAATGAAATGCGAGAGATGATGGGGAACCCAATTAAACTAAACAGGGATTTTCCTACTCTTAGCTAGTTAGTTAATACCCTATTCGTGGTTAAAAATAAAATTGCAAATAAATAAGATTAAAATAACTGAATAAATATATTGCTTCATTAAATCATTTAGAGGTTAAATATGATCTATCCTTATTTGGTTTAAACTAACAACAGTCTATTTTTATTAATAATAATAATCAGTTTTCATACAATACATTACTTGATGCACAATATTCGGTTAATCAAAAGTTAACCGGTTATTAACCGGTTTTAATCGATTTAACCAAATAAATTTTACCGATTGCAAGCCATACTTCTTATCTAATCTATTCGTCGTTTTGAAAGTTTTCAGTCGCTATGATATTAAAATTTACAATTTAGTTTCGTGTCATGAGCAAATATAAATATTTCCCGTATTAAATTCGTATCGTGATATATTATAAATATTATTATAAAACAAGGGTCAGAGAAGAGATCCGTGAGTAGCACCGATAGTGACCGATATAAGGCATGACTGGTTAATAATAACGAATGTTTCACTTCTAGTAACGACCAAATTTTAAAATGACTAAGAAAGTATTCTGCTGAATTAATTGCTAATTTGAGATGCAAGAAAAGGATATGAAAAGAAATTTCCTAAACCCATTTTGTCGGAATTGTTGCAGACGCTACAAATACAATGGGGATAGGAAGCAAAAATTTACGACAATATTTAATCAATCTTTTCCCACAGTAGAATCTATAGCTCGTGTTATTATCGACCAAGTAAAATCAATTAAACCGGATTGACGGGAAAGGTGATGGTAATGCAGTTTTAAGCAGACACATATGTGGTGTAAATGTTGTGAAATTTTACCCAAATTCATATTTCACACACCGCTATGCTTCTCATATTAATTAAACAATTATTGAGTCAGAGAAATTTCTAGAGATATATCCGTAATTCCATTGTTGATCATTATTAAATTAAATTAAATATTTGGAAAACGATTTGGCAAATTGTTTTATACAGGATGAGATTTAACAGCATAACAGTAAGCAAGGTTTATGTAAGCAAGAATCACGTCATGTAAGCGTGAACAAATCTCAAAAAGCAAACTCAATAAACAATAACACGAGAGCAAGCAGTAAATCTTCACTGACTGAATGATTCTTATTTGTATTTAAAGTCACTGTATTTCGCTTTATAATATTTATATTTTATAATATAATCAAAACAAGAGCCTATATAATTCACAGTAAAGTTGCTGTAAACAAACTTTAATTTTAAAATGAAGAGATACACAACACTGGTCAACAGCCAAAATGGTTCACATATGAGATTATGCCCACACAACTAATTTCATATTGCTGAATTTGAATTTGATATTTGTTTTGTCCTATCAGACTACTAGGTTTTCTAAAAAAAATCAATGGTACAAATATTCAATATTTCATCTCTTGTGTTGTGTGACAGATATTTAACCCATAACAGATCAGCTTGTCTCATATGTGACTGTGCTTACATGACTAATATTACATTGTTGATTATGATTTAGATGTTTTATTCTACTATCAGATCTACTTTCTTAAACAACAGAAAAATATTAAATATGATGACATTAATTGTCTAACGCAACATAACGATATTAAACACGTCACAGATAAGCGCATAGAAAATTGTACCAGAAAACATAATTTCAAATCATTTATAATTGACAAAATATGAATTTCTAAAAGTGCTTCTGAACTTTTCCCTTACATCTGTACTGCTCGCTCTCTTCTCGTTGTAGCGTCCAGCAATAGTCACCCATCATGTTAGAACTGAATGGTACCTAATATTTACCTTCCATTATGGCGGTATCTTGATGAAATCTTTCACCGTGTTCATCACTAATGTCTCTAAGTTTATCTGGGAAAAAATCGATAAAAAAGTGAGAATATGCAATTTCAAGAACATCCTTGCTCCAAATGCATGATAATTCTGCAGCATGTTGTAACGATTTATTTGTAGTTGTCAGCAGGATAGTTTCCAATAAAAAGCTTTGACACATTGACCAATTACTCCCATGAGCTTTTCTTCAGTTGGTTGAAGTTCTTTGTAAATTCGCTATCATGAACGATATGCGATTCTATGGGCCATTCAATACACCTGCTTTCAACTTGGTTTCGGAAACCACACCATCTAGTTTCTGACATAAGTATCAAAACCCATCATCATATTGATCCATAGCCTTGATAAAATATTTAGCCAAACCGAGCAAGCCTTAGATGCAGTAAAGGCAAAAATATCTTTCCTGTATCTATAAGAGAATTATAAACACAGTTGAATCTTCCAGGCGTATATATTAGGCTTGTCGGCCATTCCTTCCTCTCAGAGTGCTCTGCATAAACTCTGCTGTTCCACAAGCATAAACCGCACATGTGCAATATGTAGCCACTTTGAAGGTTTGGTAGTAACCAGATGACTTGGAGATCCCAACATATCTTCCACCTGTGTTTCTCTTACTCTATAGCGGCTAACAAAAGATTTCATTGTTTTATTGCTCTCAGCCATCTTGGAAGCATGTGCGACAGATGAAGACCGATTGCTATTAAGTAAAAGGACACCTTTCAAAAAGTCTTTTCCAGAGTCTATAAACAGCCTCCATTCATCTGGTTTGTATGGTTCAGACTTTCGGAATTGTTGCATGAGAGATACTGCATCCTCACAGTAACAAGGTTGTTTGACATTTTGAAAAATATAGACAGCTTTCTATGTTGGTAACGAGCTGTAGTGATTAGCAATCCATCTCCAAGCAGGTTACGCTGCTTTACTCTGTATCCCAGAACTTAGGCATTTCTTTGGACAACTCTAGGTCCCCGATGGGTTCATGAAGCCCTTCTTAAGTAAAGAGATTAGGCTTGGTATTTTCAGAGTCACACCGGTAGTTTTCTTCCTTTAAGGTAGAATAAGAGTCGCAATTACTCATCTATTCTTGTTAAGTCGGGTGATTTGTGACTAGCAGTTTAGCGCTGTGCGGAACTGGTCTGATTGCAGAAGCGGGATTGGGGTAATGCACCTTGCCTTGTGTTTGATGGTTATTTCCTTGATGTTTGTGAGAAAGAAATAGCAGCCACTGCTCTGGTCTTTAGGTTCACGCCATATCATTGGTACAGCAAACAGCATTCCTGAGCTCCGCTTACCACATATCCACTCGCTCAGGTGGTTGACACAAGACCTACAAGCTATATGAGCTACCCATTTCTTGTTTTGGTCAGCCAGAGGACATTTGAAGTAACTTTTGTAGTTCATTTTGGATATTTTCCTGTTACCTTATTCGTCTTGGTTTTTGCCTTTTATCTGTTTATTAATTTTCAAATTATGAATTTTTTCCATTATTAGTATGATCAATTTTACAATTTATTTCAATAATGTTGAATTTATTACCACCAGCCATAATTCCTGGAAGGCGATACAGTTTGTACCTACCCCGAAAATCTATTTTCACTTGTACCTCTAAGATAATTTGTTTCTTTGAGCGTCCCCTAAAATCGTGTGTTTTTGCTACTACGAGTGTTATCGTGTGTTTCTATTTGTGCTCCTAAGATTGTGTTTCTGAATTTATCACAGATATACGTTTTCTATTTTTAACCCTCTAAAATGGCTTGTTACTGTTTGTATCATTGATATCATATGTTTCTATTTGTAATCCATAATATCGTTTTTTATTGTTTGTACTTCTGAGATCCTGTGTTTATCAGCTTCATTTAGTAGAAGTATTTTCATGTAGTATTTTCCATGCCTAATTTTTTTTCACCATTTCCTTTCGATGTCTTCTCTTTGCTTCCAGTGTGTCTTATCTCTTTCAACCATCATCTCAATCTGCCAAGAGAGGATTTGTTGTATCTGAAGCCCTCCCTCTCTCTTTAATAAGAAATTTGGGTTTCTATAAAAAAATGGTGTTGCCTCTTACAGTAAGTCGGGGCAAGTAGTTCATGACTTAATTCCAGGGAGGTGAAATGTGAAAAAGATACTTATTTCGAGCAGTTATAAGAGGAGCCTAATACAACGTGTCGTTAGGTAATACCATATCAAGTTGACGAAGTCCATGTAGGTCTACATAGGAGTTTTTTTATTTACTCCGCATTTACGATGCAGTATTTTTTTTTAAACAAGCAAACCTTCTCCTAAACATTCTTTCATTTTCAATTTAAAGAATTAATTGTCAATATTGACGTAGGACACACCTGAGCATGACAGTCTATAAAATGTATAAGGCGATAATAGCTCATACAATTATGAGGTTTCTTAAATGAATGAATTAATAACATGATTATTTCTTGAAACAAAGGACCGATATTAAATATGAAATTTCATTAGAAAACTTTTAAGAAAATTTGCTTAAGTTTTATGGGATTTATCATTATATTTATTGAATTAAACCATCGTTTACAAAATAGAATTGTATTTTACATTAACCTATTTATCGATCCTCTTTAGGCATTATTAACATTGAAAGAGGCGAGAAATCAAAGGAAATATAAACTTTCCTCTTTGATTAGATCTCACATAAGTAGAAGTTAAATAAAGAAAATATGTTCTACCATTTTTGGATCAATGGATCCATACACACTCATTTGCTAACACAGGTAAGCAAATACTTACGTTATTTTACGCTGACCTAAGTTGAAGACCTGTTGTTGGGTAATTTGAGGTCACTGAGTTTATAAATGACAATTGTTTTTTTCTATCACGGCAGGAATTTTTCTATGTGCTGGTACAAATTGGTCCCACCCATAGCGTCATGAGATATTATAGCTAATTAATCATGTTGTTATATTATTTTATCTATGTATTTTGACATCTATTTATCTACAGTATCTATTTAGACACACTTAGAAATATAAATATCCTGTATCTAATTATATTATTTTCTCTGTTTTCAAGTTGATTTTATTTAATATCACAGGAGTTCAGTTACCATGGTTTCCTTACGGAGGAAATATTTGAATTTCCCTGTCTCTTATTGCTATGTATGTGGCAGTTTTTTTAGGTACCAATTCAGATAATGAACTTTAGTGAGTTTGTGAAAAGAGTATACTTGACTTACTTTAATCTTAAAATTGGTTATCAGGATAGATCATGGGCCCCGTCCAATATATGTTTATCATGTCTTGAAAATCAATGCTATTGGAAAAAGGGAACAAGTAAACAAGCATCATTGGAATTCCGATGTTATGGTGGAGGCAAAAGTCCCATGTATATATTTTATACCTTTCACTTACAAAGAAATAGGGCTATAGCAAGAGAACTCGACACAAATTTAGTTACTCAAATCTCGATTCAGCAATTCATCCCGTGCTTCACTCAGATAAAATGCCAGTACTGCTGGCCTCTGGAAAATGACAATGATGTGAATCAAATTAAAATCTTGGAAGATGACAGTGATACAGACTTTATAGATATATCAACCAAAGAATATGGAAACTTCGACCAGGCCGGAATAAATGATTTAGTTAGAGGTTTAGGCCTGTAGAAAGAGTTGTCGGAGCTGATAGCTTCTAGATTTAAAGAGAAGAATCTTTTGCAGAAATAAACGAATGTAACTTTTATCGAAACCAAGAAAAAGATCTCTTACCATTTTTTAAAACTGACAAAGATTTTGTTTACTGTTGTTACGTGGTGAGACTGTTAGCGGCAATGGTTGCTCCATAGTATGATTCTAATGAATAAAGAGCAAAAAATAGAGCGAATGTTCACTCAACTCCTTTTCAGTTGAAAAATCTCTCCCTAAAGAATATTTTGAATCCCTCCAAACCCAACATGACCTTCTTCTGGGTCGCCTCGTCATCAGCGAGAGAGATACTCGGCAGTTGCTACTTCAGCCATGGCAAAAAGTGAAAGCCTGAGGCTGCCAGATCGGGAGAATAAGGGGGATAGGGCAACAATTCGAATCCGCAGGACACCAATATGTTCATACACACAATGCTTATGTGGACAGCTGCATTGTACTGCAAGATAAGAGCACCTCGGGTCAATTCCCTCGGCGTTTCTGAAGGAGAGACTCCCGAAGCTTCCCCAGTAGATTGGAATAGTATGGTCCGTTAAAGGTGCGGCCATGATTCAAGAAGTCCACGAGGACCATCCCTTCAGGGTTTCAAGACACTGTTACCATGACCTTCTGGGATGACTTCATGACCTTGAAATTTCGTGCCGTTTGAAAGGAAGGATGCTTTCTTTGATTAGATTCAGCTTTGGTTTCCGGGTCGAAGTGAAAAGCTCACGTTTCATCCAGGGCTACGAAGCGGGCTATGAATCCCTCCAGATCTGTTCTCATGAGGATCAACATCTCTCTTGAATTCATTATCCGGTTATTTTCTGCTCAGGCGTCAGTATTCTTAGAACACATTTCGCATGGCAGACACCATGGAAAGCTTCAGTTGATCGTGCAAGATGGTAACATTGGATCCATTACTTATTATCAGTTGAGAAGCAATGTATCGCACTGAGATTCGGCGATTACCCATGACCATGCTGTCCACCATAGCCACAGTTTCTCTGCTGACTGCAGTTGACCGACCACCACTTCAAATATCATTCTCACACGAGTCTCGGCACTGCCAAAAGAGATCAGCCCAACGTTTGACAATGGATTAAGATAGGACACTGCCCCATACTGTTGTCTTAAACTCTTCATTATTCATCTGTCGCGCTTTCCCTTGATTCCTAGAAAACTTTTTCAGAGCATGCTGTTCAAATTCACTCATTTTGCCGTAAGGAACCATCTTCACTCAGGAAAGGTCCCCATTGTGTGAATAAGATGCGCTTGGAGAATGCCAGCGCGTACATTTTCTGTCAGAACATCTATAAACGTGATCCAGGTGCTGCGGTCTCCTGTCTCCCTTCATTGTTTGTTAGGCCGAGAACTCATTGAACACCGTGGTAATGGAAACTTTCTTGGTGCAAATCTTATTGGTAACTCTGTGCACTTAAAAGAGAAACATGAACAGATAAAAGATGTTTTTTAATTTAACCCAAGTTTGATGCACAAAAGAGGTTTGTGGGTGGATCTGAAAATGGTAAATATTTTTTTGGCCAGTAAGGAGGGCTTACAAAATATCCCTGTTTCCTGTGTTTATGGGATAGCAGAGCCAAGGAAAAAGATTAGGAATGAAAACTATAGCCAGTTTTAAAAAGATTTACAGATAAAGAGAAGAATATTTTACCCCAATCACTTATTGAGTAAGAGAAAATCATTTGCCTACCCTTTGATATTAAGCTACGACTAATGAAACAATTTGTCAAAGCTCTTAATGTGGAGAGTGTCTGGGTTCAAATTGATATGTACAACATTTTAGGGGGTTCTATCCGGTATATTTGCAAATTAACAGGATGTATTCAATCAAAGGTAAGACGTAGTAAACTATTTATACAGTATATCATAATAAAGGGATATGCTGTTGAATTTAAAACTGATGTATTATAAGAAACTTGATGCTATATTTGAAATCATCACCTACAAATTAGCTAAAAGCATCCACAAAACTTAAATCAGCAAAAAAGATGTTATCTGTGTAATCTGTATTTCCTAGTTTCGAATTATACTGTGCATATTACAATTGTGTAAAAATATACACTAAAAAGCATCGAAACACAGGCTCCGATCTTGTAAATACGAACAGAAGTTAAAAACAAATAAAATACCAAAACTTCATTCCGAATTCAAATTGCAAATATTTTTTTTACCTTTGAGATCAAAGGTTATTTTCAATCTTAGATATCCACAACGAAAAATAAATCTCAGAATTACACCACGGCCCTATCCATTTCTCCCTAACCCTCTCCTTTCAGGGCTAGGTTTCAATAGAAAAGGAAAACTCTACTTTTGCGTTGATTTCGAAAACAAATTTCGATTCACCGATAGAATGTTAAGACGAAAAGTGAAGAAAGGCTGGTCTTTCGCAATCTCACTTATTTCAGAGCCAATCTGAGTATCTGTCAATATTTAAATTTAGATCTTATTTTCATTTGCTTAAAAAATAAACAAAGTCTAACGTATGGATCGTCACATTCTATTTGAAAAGGGATTGGTGGAATGATTAAATTAGCGTGAATGGAAATGGATTGAAGGTAGCCCGGAAGGTAGCTCATTGAAAAATGTATCTGAGTGGCAGAAGAAAGGTCCTCTTGTGTGGGCACTAAAAATGATTCTTATGTGAAATCTGCTTACTAAAAGATGATCAGTTTCAGTAATCATCATTATCGTCACTAAATCTATAATTTAAGAAGGGACTTTTTCGAATATTTGATTAATACTTTCATCTTAGTTTGGTTATGACTATGTTTTTTTATCAGTTGTTTTTAATAATTCTTTTATAATATCAAAAAACAAAATGCTTAAGTTCAGAAATAAATATAAGTATCGAATTTTTTGTAAATTTTTTAAAACTCAAAGAATTACAAATGGTGAAGGTCAAAAAATTTATTTTTATATATCTTCTAGCCACGTGATATTTTGAAAGGTGGGAAAATTAGTTTGAAGTTCCTTTTTAAAATGATTATAATTATTATAAGTTGAGAAAATTGATAAAAATTTAACCATGGCTTCTTCTTTTTAGATTTTAAATTTTAATCATAGTAGCGAAGCGCATTGCCTGGTACCAATGCATATATAAAGATTGCTATTTTAAGTCATCTCTCTCCTCCGGAAAATATTCCGGAGGCTACTACGTTCAGAGGCGGTTTGAGTACAAAATCCTCCAGAAAAATACTCATATAATCATCTCCATTGAACTCATCATTTCATAGCAGTCTGTCTCTTTTTTTCTCTCTCTCTCTCTCTCTCTCTCTCTACCTACGAGTAAACTCTTTCTCTCTATATATCTCGGAACATTCTCTTTTTTTCTCAGACACTCTTAGTACCTATTTTCATATTTGATTCTCTGAGCCTCTTCGCGTCTCTGGGAATCTGTGCATCTCTGTCTTTCTGTGAGTGTCTATTTGTCTCTCTCACTGTCTCTGTTTGTGTCACTCTCTTTCTTTGAGTGTATGTCTCTCTCTATCTATTTCTCTGCTTGTATGTATGCCTCTCTGTATCTTCTCTCTCTGTACCTCTCTATGTCTCTCTATGAGAGTGTGTCCCTATGTTTGTGGGTATATTATCTCTCTGTCCGTGTAGTCTCTGTTTATTTCTCGCCCTATCCCTTCCGTGTATCTCTCTGTCTATCATTGCCACTCTTTGTCTATCTTTCTCATTTTATGTATGTTTTTCTATCTGTCTCTCTAGCTTTCTCTTAGTCTCTATGTTCACCTGGCTATCTCTCCGCCTCTGTCTCTATCTCTGTCCCTCTACTTCTTTCCGTGGGTCTGCCTGTCTATCTAACTATCTCTGTCTGTATGCATATCTCCCTGACTCTCTTTTTATCTCTCTGTTTGTTTATTTGCCTTTTTAAATATTTATTCTTATCTCTCGCTCGCTCTCTCTCGCTATCAATCTTTCTATATATCTTTGTCTCTCTTTCTCTTACTGTGTGTATCACTCTATGTTTCCCTGTGTGTCTGTTCTAAATCTCTGTTTCTTTACATCTTATTCTTTCTCACACTCTCTATATATTTATTTGTGTCTCTCTATATCTATCGCTCTATTTCAGACTTCATGTCTTTCTCTCTATTTGCTTATTTGTCCCTGTCTTTTCATGTCTCTCTCTGTCTCTTTCAGCCTTTCTTTTTCGGTGTCTGTCTGTTTGCCCCTATATTTGATTCGCAGTTTCACTCTATCTCTCTTTCTACCTCTATGTGCAGTTTCTTTCTATTTATATTTATTTCCCTCTCTGTCTCCGTATATAACTCTCTTTTTTGTCTGTCGGTCTCTCTCTCTCTATTTCTCTCTATCTCTTCTTATATCTTTTTCCCCTCTCTATCTCTCGCTTTTTGCCTTTATGTTTTCTTTCTTTGTTTCACTCGGGGTCTTTCTCTCTCTCGGCATGCCTTTCTGATTCTCTTTCTGTCGGTCATTCTTTTGTTTCTCTCTCTTTTTATCTCCCTCTCTTTTCTCCCTCTGTTTATCGTTGTGCTTTCTCTCTCTTTTATCTATCTTTCTTACTCTTTCTCATTTTCTCTCTTTAGTCTTGGTTATCTGTCTCACTGGTCTTTGGAGAACTATTGAGTCCCTCAGTGCTCAGTGCTTGGCCATGAGTTGTTTTTCTTCTAAATAAACGATATCGATGATGAATGGCATCAAAATAACCAGGTTTCCAGACAACATAAAATTGAGTATCAGTACATTGTCAGCTGGAGGCAAAGAGAGGTTGATAGCTGACCTGTACATCATCTTAGGTTGGTTTGATACCTAGTTGATACCTTTTAATTTAGACATGTGCAAGGTGATCCACATTTGGTACAGGAACACAAAGTTGAATTACTCTCTACATGGGATAGTTCAATGGTTCACGTGGTGGAAAAGGACCCAGGTGTACTGATAGGCAATGATGTAAGGTTGCCCAAAAAGTGGTATGAAAGGGAGAAAATGGTTCAGCGACTGTTATTTTACATTACAAAGCAGTTGAGTGTTTGGAAGAAGGAAATTGTGCTGCCCCTGTATACATCGATAGTGCAACCTCACTTGGGGTATGCAGTTAAGTGCTTCTTTGCTCTTCTTTTTGTTGGGCAATGACTCATACGACAAGCTTCCTTTCTTTGATTACTGTTAAATACTTGTGTTTGCGAAGTTACTTTGGAAATTAAGGAAACTGCAACTTTTATGTATTGTCAATTATATGCGCTTAACTTATGTAGAATTCTTCTATCGGTCTTCTCTTCTTTTTTCTATCAATGTTTTCTGATCATTTATACTTAGCAACTTTTATACTCTATAGTATCAGCAACTTCCGTTTGTATTCTCATCCATATTCTTTTTAGTCGTGAGTGAATCTACATCTCATTATGTCGGAGGGACGGTCGGTCTCAGTTTTGCTTTTTTTTGTTTAGGTAATAAAATTATAACTATTCGGCTGATTATAATGGAATCTAAAGCCCTATGTTATTTTACATTCTCCTTCGAATGCTGTAATTGCCCAAGTCCTCCCGATGTTCTGCCGGGAATTATTTTGCTTTGGTATAACATCATAACTATCCGGCCAAATCTAGCGAATTTGAAACCCTGATGTTGATTTTTCCTTTTCTTTCGAATGATATAACTGCCAAACTCTTCTCAAGATAGCCCGGAAATTATTTTGTTTCGGCAATAACATCATAGCCAGAATAGACTAGGCGATAATATGCTATGCTTTGCTAGGCCAGCTTAGAATAGGCTATGCTATGTTAAGATATTATAGGTTAGGCGATACTATGCTAAGCTATGATAAGATATAATGTACAAGGGTAAGATATACTATGCTAATTTAGGCTATAAAATTTTAGGCTAGGATAGCATATATTATGTTATTATAGAAAATACAAAGCTATGCTTGACTAGGGTATAATAGGATAGTATAGGTAATGCTTGTCTATGACAGTTAATGCTCAGCTAGATTATATTCTGCTAGACTAGACTGAGATATGCAAAGCTATACAAGGCTAGAGAGGGCTATATTATGATATGCTAAGGGAAGGCAAAAGTATAGTTGGGTAGGGGGGGGGGGGCTATGCTCTGCTATGCTAGGTTATGTTAGACTATGCTAGATAATACTATGTTACGCTACGATAGGCTAACTAACCAAGGCTATAATAGGTTAAGATATGCAACGTTATTCTAGTCTAGGGTATGGTATTCTATACTAGTCTAGGATACACAAGGCTAGGCTATAATATGATATGCTTAGCTATATTATGTTAGGTGTGTTTATGCTAGTATAGGCTATACCAAGCTAGCCTCTAGTATCCTAGGCTTGTGTATCGTATTTAAGGATATAGCCTATTCTAGGTGGGCTATATTAGGCTAGGCTACTCTAGGCGACGCTAGTCTAGGCTCTGGCATGCAATGTTAAACCATATCTGGTTAGGCTAGGCTAGGCTCTAGTAATGTAGGCTACACTAGGCAATGATACGCTAGGCAAAGCTATATTAGGCTAGGCTATACTATTATATATTAGGTTAGACTAGGGTTTACTAAGTTAGGATATACTAGGATACGATAGGCTAGGCTATACTAAGCTAAGGTAGGATAAAGTAGGCTATACTATGCTAGTTTATACTAGGCTAGTTGATTATACTAAGCTAGGCTACGTTAGGCCCGGCACAGCAAAGGTTATTCTATTTTTAGACTAGGTTCTAACGAAAGTTGAAATCCTTATGTTGTTTTAAATTCTCTTTCGAATGATAGAATCGCAAATGTCCTCCCATGGTTTGTCCGGGAATTATTGAAGTTTTTATGATCGTAAGCTCATAAATAAGAATAAGTGAGAGAATGCGACCTTTTGGTTAGTATACCTTGTTAAATCTCCTTGCAAGTCTTGCGGATCATGTATTATTTTATAGTTCCCTAGGTTTCTGTCAGTTTGTGTGTGATTTTTTCTTTGGTGTACAAACCTTCTAAGGTATAAGTAGTATTGTTTATTTGATGCGTTTTTAAGCAAAATGGACCTTTGCTTTTAAAGTTGTATACCCTTTACCTACATCTTTATACTCGACTCAGGAGTTACATGCGTGCTATGTACCAATGTACTAACTTCATAACTTGATTGCTAGTTCCCAGTGCAGTAGTTCTTAAAATTCAGTGATACTTATTTTAGCGATTGAAAACTTCATTTTCGGTGTTAGGGTTATACTAGCTTGCGATAATTTTATTTTCCTATGCATTAAAATCACAATTAAATAGCCTAGTTATGTTTCTCAAAATTATTGTCTCTCTCAATCACTTGCTTATTTTTATCACTAACTAAATAAATTTTATTTCTCTTAACGGTATATGAAGAAACCTCAAAACGAATCTATAAAAAGAAACGAAAGAATGGAATATATTAAATTTTTTTAAATAAATATAAAATTAATGTAGAAGTCTATAGATAGTACTTTACATTTTATCGTTTCAATATATATAATATAAATAGGGTTTGATTAATGAAAACAAACGTAATTTATCGGTTAGATCGCTTAGATAAGAGAATCGGTGACATTTTGCAACAATACAAGGCCTAAGAGGGACAAGCCATTCTTTTGTCTGGATCTAAAGAAAATTTTTTTTTGATTCCTTGCTTATTATTATAAGTATTATTATTATTATGGGTAAAAATTCGTTTTAACACATTAAGGATTTTATACTTTTCAAAGACATAAACGATTGGCCATTTTTAACTTACGGAACTTAATAACAGTTAATTTAATCGAAAATATATTTATTGAATATATTTTGCTAACTTCTAATCTTTCGGCGTCATTTTCGACCTAGCTCCTTCAACTTTTGCCTTGATTCAATCACCTAGAGCTGAGATTTTGTCGATATTTAACCGATACCATTTTTTAAAAAATCTGCAGGCGCTTTGCGCATGCGTCTTTTGCCAATGAACCAATAGCATTTCGTGTTACATTCTATGTATTTTGAACGATTTACAGCTGTATTTTTTTCTTAGTTTATATGGTATCATGGGGGGCAGTGGCTGTGGTAGGTTAGGATTAAAGGACTAGTAAGGGTAAAAAATAACCTTGCGTTTAAGGGCACTTGGCTTTCTCTTGCATATATATGAATAAGTGCTAGAGTTTTATTTATAAACTGTTTTCGGCGCAAAGCTTTGATTCAAACTAGAGGCTTAACGACATTTAGCAATTGACTTTTGTATTTAAATCTGAAGGTAGGCTTTCGAATTAGGAATATTGTGAGTTTTTAAAAGTTGCGGGAGGGGGGGAGGTGTTGCACGCCCACAATTAAGTAGAGGTCTGGGTGCAAAGCTTCCATTTTAGAAAGTTCCTAGGAGAAATAGCCTAAAGTAGGCAGCGCTATCGTCTTAAATGACCAGGTTAGGGCGAATCTTGTCCTAGGTCTTTTAAATTATTTTGCTAATATGTTTTTCTTATGTAGTTTTATGTGTATTTCTCAGATCTGAAACACGTTTTCGCTGAAAATGCATTATTTTCCTAGTATCGACTTCGGTCGATTATGATAAAACTATGCATTTCCGGATAAATTGAGTGTCAGATCTAAAAAGAACACATAAAACTGCATAAGAAAAACACATATTTTAATTTATTTGCGAAAATATGTTAAAAAGAATCTCTACCTTATTATGTTGCAATTATAAGATTTAATAGTTATGTAAGAATTGATAAAATATGTTAATACAAGTTGAGAGAACCAATTTTGGTACTTGTCAGAACCCCAGAAGGACCGAAATACAGACAAGACAAACATTATAGAACTCTTTTACAAGAATACTATGAGCACAAAACACCAATGCAGACGAGAGACCTATCAAGGGATAAAACCCACGGAGGCCAAAAAAAAGATTGCACTAACCATCTAATATTGAAATAGACGAACATCAACCCTTTTCAGGAAAAATAACCCTAAACTTTCACCTAGTCCCAAACAAAGGACCCATCTGATATATGAGTAAGTACACATGTACCTTAGAAGAGTGTGATTTCTTACCTAACTCTTATATGGGAATAACCAAAAACACACTCTCAAGAAGAATACTAGTATCATACCATCTGAAATATGGTGCATCTAGAAAACATACTCAAGAAATACATGGGATATGCCTTAACAGAAAAAATGATGGAGGAAAACGCCAAAATTGTATCATTAGCCAACAACGTCCGAACATTATAAGCTTACCCAGTCATTAATTATTTTTTTATTAGAAACCAATGGTCATCACATCCATTTTCTTCTTAGATATATAAAGACATCTGCAAAGCCATTCTATGATAAGGAATTCTCTATTTAATTCGTTACTATTGATCTATTGTTTGCTATTCGTTCTTCACCTCACTTGTCACTTAAATTCAAACAAACATAAGCGTCGAGTCTCCATGGTTACGGTTGCGTTACTCAACCATTTTAAAGAAATTAATTAATTTAGGGGTTTACCTTTTGGTAAAACACTAAAAGTAACAAAATCTGAATTATCCGCTTTGTTCGAGATGAAATATCGAACAGGAGAGGCAAGAAACAGTATAAAAATTTTTCTAACCTCGAACTGACTAAGAGAAATCATGGTAGCCATAACGTAGTGATATTTTGAACCAGCTCAACAACTAACTTCACTCCTTTTGCAACTAGGCCATGCAATTTTCTAATCGAAATGTGATTCAGTCTAGCTGAACCACCTTTAGCTGAGAAAGCGAATCCAAGCATCGACAGAAGTTGCAACCAATGAGTTGAGCACGGTCCTATCTTGTTATCGACAGTTGCTTCCATCAAAAGCGACCAGGATAGCCTTTGTGTTGAGTTGTCCTCAAGGTTGCAGTTCTTGAATGTCAGGC
This sequence comes from Ceratothoa steindachneri, assembly GCA_963969495.1. NCBI lineage: Eukaryota > Metazoa > Arthropoda > Malacostraca > Isopoda > Cymothoidae > Ceratothoa > Ceratothoa steindachneri. Next base: position 38,261,712 of record OZ018318.1, read on the forward strand.
CCCAGAATTTCCCAAATGAATACGATCGGTATTTGGAATGCATCCAATATACATAGCGAAGAAACTATGGAATACTTTTAGCAATAAATCATCGAAATTTCATCAGGGAGTCGTTTGTTCACCAACAGTCAACAGAAATCCAGCAAGTTCTGGAAATCATATCCCTCAACACCCACCTCAACTAACTAGCACCACCAGCGGCCCAAGCCATCGAAGGAGTCAACAGCAGGAAAATCGCCTCCGTTAAGCAGAGCCCCTTATACAGGAGAACCATAAATTTCAAGCAGCGACAGAAATCACGACCCTCTAGAAGTGGTTGAAGGAGATTCAGTTGGCCTGCCCCACACGTCGTATCCTCAAGAGAACGATCTAAACACCACGCAAGAGTGTCAAAAATCTCTATAATGCAGAGTGTTAGTAACATTAAGATTTCGGAGATCAAGCACATCAACGAATTCATAGGTTGTAAAAGAGCCAACACGCATCAGGAAACAGTTGGACTGGGCAGTAGTAGGTCATGTGCACCTAGTGTCCTTATAAACGCCTGCTTACACAATTCAAACCTCATCACAAGCATGAAATATCTAATCGATACGGCAACACTTGTATTCATTATAACCGCGATTGTGGCCGATGGAAATTTATAGGTATCGTATAGGTCCCTATATAAACGTATTTAGGAAAGGTCAACTCGTATTTTCTTCTGACTTCGACGAAAATTTATTTGGAATATAAAAGTTTGTGTGTAAACCCTGCTATTATCGGTGCTGAATTCCTCTCTAATTATAATGCAATAGGAATTTTAAAAGTGCTAAAGTAATTTAAGAGAAAAAACTCTCTTAGTGTTGTGTGAGGTAATAGAATAGCATCGTTAATATTGATTTGAATTTCAAATGACTCACCTAATAAGAGTAGTAGTGTATTAAGTGAAAAAGAAATTCAGCAATCTTTATCCTTTATCAATTACATTATTACAAATGGACCTTTAGTTAACCGCATAGCCCGAACACAACCAAAGTTCCTAGAAATAACAATGAAACTTGTAGGATAGATAGGGGCAAAAGGCCCACCCGGGGCAAAAAGCTTTTCTGGTTCACCAACTGCACATGCGGAAAAAAATGATCAACTGAGTATGGCAACATTAACTCAGTGTAAGGAAATTTCTTGTGTGAAGAGGGTGTGTCATCAGTTCAACTTAGCCAAAAGGTATGTACAATTATGTTTTTTTTGTTGATAATTATTTAATATTTCATGAAATATAATTCATCAAATGAGATGGTTCTTCGTCTGCAATCTGTCCATAATGTTGTAGTTTATACAAGTAGCCTAGTATCTCTTAGAATTTACAGAGTTTTTAGAGATTTGTTTGCAATATGTTTTCACAATGGCTTCTTGAATGCTACATGGATGTCAAAGGCAAGAGGCCAACTTACTTGTAGAGGCAAAAGGCCCAGGGTGGGCTTTTTGCCTCGCTGTAATTGTAAGCTATAAAAGGCCTATTGATTAAGATATAAATTGAGTTACATAAGTGACCAAGCTTTGTTTCTTTCTTTTTAAATTAGGCTTAATGCAAAATAGTACGGACATACAAGCGGAATAAAATAGGGCATCCTACAGTGACGATGACCTAAAATATGCTGTTGTAGCCATTGCAAATGGAGCTTCTGTTATTGGAACAGCTAGAGAGTCCAAAGTTTCGGCCAGAATTCTGTGTGGTCACAGAGATAAAAAAGTGAAAAATCAAGGGTCTACTTCATTTGGATCATTCAAGAAAACTTTTATTGAGGAGCAGGAACATCAACTTGTGAATCTCTTAAAAAAATGGAAAGTTCTCTCTATGGATTTTCGGCAAAACAATTGAGGCGTTTGGCCTATGATTATACTGAAAAACTCAAAATTTAACACCAGTTCTCCAAGGAAACCAAAATGGCTGGGTCTGATTGAATTCAGAGTTTTCTGAAGAGAAACCATCTTTATATTAAAAAGCCAGAAGGGACAAGCATAGCTAGAGCCACAGGGTTCAATAAAGAACAAATCAATAATTTTTGTTACATTTATGGAAAGGTTTTGAAAGATGTGAAACCCTCCTCCCTCAAGATTTGGAATATGGAAGAAACAGGGATATCTGTTGTGCAGACACCTGGTATGATAGTACCATCAAAAGGCAAAAGATATGTTGGAAAAATGACCACTGCAGAAAGAGGTAAGAATATTACAGTTGTTTGTGGTACTAATCCCGCTGAAGCGTACATCCTATCAATGTTCATTTTCCCAAGAAAAAGAATGGTCCAGATGCTGATGAAAAATGCTCCACTTGGATCTTTTGCTGCTTGCACTGACTCTGGGTGGATTTATGATGACTGTTTTATAAAATGGGTAATTCATTTTATCAGTGTGGCAAAGCCATCCAAAGAAGACCCACACATTTTAATCCTTAATGGCCATCATTCTCATAAAACACTAGCTGCAATCGATTTAGACAGGGAAAATGTTTTAATTATGATCACACTTCCCCCTGATTGCAGCTATAAGATGCAACCTTTAGATAGGACGTACTTCAAATCACTTCAAGCAGCATATAGTCAAGCCTGTAACTCTTTTATGTTTTCAAATAAAGGAACAAAGATAACAACCTATAACATTGCAGAAATTTTCTCAACTGCATAAAACAGAGTTGCAACAATTAAAAAATCAGTAAATGGTTTTATTGTTTGGGGGTTGTGGCCACTGGACAAAAACATATTCTCTGATGATAACTTTGTTTTATCAAATATGATTCAAGCATATGGCAACAACGAAGATCCTTGGGAAGGACCATCTGGCCTTCAGCTTCCATTTAGGCCTATCTCTGAACATTACGCTCTTGCTGTAGAAGAAAATGACCAAGAGCCAAGCAGTCCACCAAAATCTCCACCTAAGGTATTAAAAAGCTTGCTATCAAGCTTAAAAACTTCCAACCACCCAAAAAAAGGCAAAAGAAAACATAAGCAAGCACAAATTATTACCTCAAGTCCTTTCCAAAGGCAAACTGAATACTCTCTCAAAAAAAGAAGGCCAAATCAGCCCTGAAGAATGCATCCACATCGAAAATGAAAAATCAAGAAATAAAAGAAGTTAAGAAACAGCTCTTAAAAACGAAGAAGTTAAAAAAAAGAAAGCCAGATGACCTCAGTTTCACGAAAGAGGAATGTCCTTGCCTATTTGTCTAGAATCGTACAAGACAAGTAGTCTAGGACAAGAGTGGGTCCAGTGTTTGGCTTGCACAAATTGGGCTCATGTGAAGTGTTCATCTGGAGATCCTAGTTACTACTGCCCCAATTGCCTGTCCGATTACAGTGATGAGGAGAGAACTATTTTTGTAATTTTTATCATAAGTCATGGCCTATGTTATCTTACATATTTTTTGTAGCTTAGTGCTAAAGTAAGTTTGTCATTTTTATTTCGGGAAATGGTCTATGTTTTCATAAATATTTTTGTAGCTCGGTACCAAAGTGAGTTTTGTTTCAATTGAAAATTAACTTCTGTTTGTTTTTTGTGGTTAGGGCAAAAGGCTCATATGAAGGATATTATTTTATTCATTGGTATTATGGAGAATGGCCTATGTTTTCATGCATATTTTTGTAGCTACGCACCAACGTGATTTTTGTTTTATTTGGAAAGTGATTTCAGTTTGTTTGTTTATTGCTTTTTTTAGGGGGGGAGGGGGGAGCTAAAGGAACATATTAGGCCCATGTAGGCTACTATTTTTGTCATTTAATTAGGGGCCATTGCCTATGTTTTCATAAATATTTTTGTAGCTAGGTACCAATGTGATTTTTAATTCAACTGGAAAGTAATTTGTTTAATTTTTGTGGTGTGGGTAAAAGGCCCATATGTAGGCTTCTTGCCCCAGCAATGCGGCATAAGGCCTATTTACACATTTTGAGAATTTTAAATTTGTTTGAATTTTTTTGCAACTTTCTTTAAACTCTGCATCATTACAAAGTTACACACATTTTAAATAAATAGTTTACTTTTTATGAATATTCTTTTCTTAAGGTGGGCATATTGCCCCACCCTACCCTACACTCATTGTTTCATGAAGGAAAAATTTGCCCTTCAAAATCATCTTTTGCTTTCCTCCTTTGCGTAGTTCAGCAAATATTGCAAGGTTGCATTATATTTTTGGAACTTGATTTGAAGAAGGTATATTCTTCAAATCCCTATGGATCCATGTTTTATAGATAAGACTACCCTTTTGAAGGAGAGTTAGTCTTCAGGATGGGTCTTAATAATCCATGGGTTATGAAATAGTGAACAATCATTCCAAAGGTTTATGGACCATGTTTTTCGAGGAATAAAATTTACTTTTTCAATATGTAGAAGACGTTCTAGTGAGCTGTGAGGATCCAAAAGAGCACATGCAAAAACTAAAGAAATTTTTAGAACTTTTGAGAATGCACGGATTTCATATTTATTTGAAGAAATGCGTTTGAGGTTTTGCTTTCCTAGAGTTTGAGGGCTTCTAGATCGATTTTAAAATTATATCCGGGGAAAGTAGTAAAATGACAGCGATCAGTAAATTCTAGGGCCTCCAGACTTTCAACCAATGGGAAAAGTTTGTTATAGCTAATTAACTTTCCTTGACGGTTTTTGAGAGACGCTCGGAATACCCTTGTCTTACTGATTGAACTTAAAAGACAAAGAAAAAAGACAATTTCATCCCTTTTAGATTGGGATTTCACTGCAAAGTGACTTTCAGCAAATCAAAAAATTTAACGAGAGCAATTGTATATGAACCCTCCCACCTGCCTTCAAAGACACACTTCGACTCAAGACTATGTCCTTAAACATTGGTGTAGGAGCAATTTTGAGGCAACCAGGAAAAGCGAATGGGACTTCCTAGGTTATTTAAGTTATGTATTCAACGGCGCTGAACTCTTCTATCAAGCCTATAATAAAGGGTATTTATTAAGCAGATTATTAGCACTAAATCACTTTACAACTATGTTGTTAGGAACGGATTTCCATGTACACCCATATTTTCGCACAATATTGAGGCATTTAGTTCCTGCGCAATAAAATATTAACCGTGAAGCCCCACCCCAATGAATATGTGAGCAAGTTCAATAATGAAATAGACACATTTCAGGTAATAAAAATCTGAGTGACGCTCACTTCTGATCTCTAATTGACACTCAAAACGCAAAAAACCTTATCTGCTTTGCTCCGGCCTCTGCAAGGAGTTCAGTCCTAAGAGTGGGAGTCGTAATGATTTTCTTGTCGTCATCTGGCTTGTGTATATCGTCAAGAAGCATTTCTATTTGAAGTCGTTTTTGATGCTTCCTCGGCTTACTGATATAATTGCAGTTAATTACAAGGTGGAGGAGTTCTTCTCAACTTGTTGTATCGAAACGCGTCCGTAAAATAAAAGAAACAGCTAAGGTGCATTAATTTCCTTTTAGCTTTGTGCAATTAATAAGTATTAGTCTCTAATGAACTTCAGTAGGCTTAATCACGGGTTGAACAATGAAAAAAAGGCGAACATAAGACAGATCGAGAAGATTGAAAAGATAAATATTAACACGAGACTAGCGGTTACTTTCAATAAAATCTACCATATTGAATATATATATATATATATATATATATATATATACGTCTTTTGGGATAGATTTGATCATTTATAATGTTGCACATTTTCATCATAAAAATGGTTGAGGTATCGATAAAAGGTAAACAGGGTTGGAGTGCTACAGAGTGAAATTTTAGTTTAAAAAAAAGGTTAGATGACATGGAGTATACTGGAAGTCATCTGAATATTAGACAAATATTACCTGTATCATGATGATTTGTATCGGGTATCAAAATGCAGACGTTATGACTGATCCTGAATAAGCTCGAGCATCCTCTTGACTAGTCGACCATCTGTTTTTTCTGAAACCTAAAGAACTTCTCCCAGGACCAGGTGCACAACATCCAGAACAGCAAGTGTTTAGCCTACAATCTATGCATCGTTCCATGTATCATGAATACCTTTTCCCCAACTGTAAGTCTCTTGGGTGATACTCCATTTAGAGTGACGTCATGCTGAGCCACATCTTTGAGCAAGAACTTTGGCACAATTTAGATTACTATATTAAGACATTGGTCGAACCCTGGCCGAAGAGGGTTGCTACTGGAAGGCGATACCACGCGAAAGAGTCATAAGTGGTTGTCTTAGAATTTATAGGACTTAATCTGATTAACTTTCTGACCTCTTAAATCCGAAAATTTTAATCAAATGTATTACTATGTGTGGGTTATGGTTGAGAAAGAGACTAAGTGCTGTGGCTGCAACATCAAAGCCAAGCTAGTAGCAAAGATTAAGGAGGTGTTCGAATATCTCTCCAAGGTTACAGGGAGGAACGCATGTGCCAGGTCCTGGAGCCGCCTTGATGCCACGGTGAAAGCTTAGGGTGGCTACTTTGAGTAGACCTTTATCTCTTAGCCATAATCTGGTTAATATTTGTGAATTTTTAATATTCATTTTTTTTGCTCTGATATTTGGGGAGACTGTTATGGAAACCGTCAAAGCGCCCTATTTAATTTTTGCCTTTTTAACACCTTTATAAGACAAAAAAAGAAGATGCAGAAACCGTATATTGCAGACTTTATAACCAAATATTACGAGACAATAAACATATGTTTATTAATCACTAAGAAAGAAACATTGCAAAACAAAGATCTAAGAGAATACGGTAATCAACCTCCAGCTGAAGCGACGTCGAGTGGTTTGATCACGTGCTTTCCGCACCTGGACCATGCGTCAGTAGGGCCGTGTCGAATGCTCAGACGAATCCAGGTTTCAATTGTTTTTAATCCTAGACAAATTTATAGTCCGCATGATGCCAGAGGAACAATGGAATCAAGGGTGTATAGTGATGGCATTCCAGCATCGTGGCCGCTGTTTCATGTTAAGTTTAATGGTGGTTCGTCTCATGGTAATTGCCTTTTCTAGGTTGTGCTTTATAAAATGTTTCGGGTAAATAATTCGATGGAATAAAGCGTGACACAGTTTTATATATATATACATATATATCTCAGAGTAGAGCAAGAGAATGATGTAAATGAATCCATTAAACCACATTGAAAGAAAAAAGGGAATAATTTTTCCTTGAAGTAATATTTTTATTGGTTCTCTACGTAGCGTAGTGTACTAACGGCATAATTTTAACTGTGATCAAAGCAGTGCTCGCTGTCCCAGTGTACCTGGTTCGAATCGCTTTCCTCACGGATTTTTCGTAAAAAGGTAATAAAAATATTACTGCAAGGAAAAATTATTCCGTTTTTTCTCTCAATGTGGTTTAATGGATTCATATATATATATATATATATATATATATATATATATATATATATATATATATATATATATATATATATATATATATAGTTATATATAGCCCACGACAATGAAAGTAAATTTAACAGTCGGGTTTTATAGTTCATATAAATAAGGTAAGCATTATATTTGTGATTTATCAAAGTATTCTCGTTTTGCTTAAATAAATGCAGAGCATATTCTTGGTATCATATTTACTCTGAAATACAAATATTCCCTGTGAAATTTCATTCCGAATTCCAAGAAAACTTCTCTTTATCATCCATGCATTGGTTAGTTGTTTCTCTCTCAATCTTCTATCCAGATAATCCCATAAAACTTCGATAGGATTACAACAAGAGACCTTGGGATCCAGTTCATGAGTGAATGAAGTCCTTCTTCTTTTTTATTTTACAAATAACTTCGAGACAGTCTGGACGCGTACGTAAACTGATTGTCAAGCAGAAATTATGACCAATTAAATATTATTTACAAAAATAAAGGATATATTTGATACTTTATGAGATCTCTCCTGGACTAATCCATCACAATACCACCATCTTGTTTAACTGTAGACACAATGCCCTGACGAGATAGCCACATACCAATTGTCATTCCTAAAATAAACTACGTGTGGAAAGAAAACTTTCAAACGTTAAATCGTCCTTTCAAAGACTCATTTTCCAATCATCGCTCATCAAATTTGATGCTTCTTAGCTTAAGCGCATCTCTTTACTTTATTTAAATTTCTTAGCAGCCCAGCTTCTTTAAGCCTCATTACACCGTTATGGTGTAGGTTCATAATCTGTTGGCGCTGTTTAATTTCTAACCCTTTTGTGCAGTAGTAAGGCGGGGATTTTCGAGAGATCTCGCTTTAAAGAACTTATCTTGTAACAGTGAAGTCTATCTGGTCCTTCCTTCCCATTGTATATCCTATAGTATACCTGGCTCTTAAAACCTTTGATAGAAATCCTCAAAGTACTTAAGGGTATTTTATATTTCTCTACTCTTTCCTAAATGACATTCCTCCCTTTTTAAATCTAGCGGTGCTTAGTCGTTCCAAAAATGGATATTGAACTTTCTAGAGCCAATAATGATTAGATATGAAGATTATTTGGAATCATATATTCCTTGAAAAATTGTTTTGACGATTACTTTAAAATAGCAAAAGAAACATTTGTGAACTCTGGCCGAAGGTTTATTACCCCTTGACTACTTAAGAAGTTAAAGATAGATTTATAGATAAAAATTTAACTAATTCTTTCCACAAATTAAATAACATAATTTTGTAAGAAAACATTGATATTTAAAGGAATGGAAAATTGAAGATAAATCTAATACTTTTGATTTTTGTCAATTTTTATGCGTTCATTCGATGTTTTTTTTTAAAATATGATATGTCGGTGGTAATGTATATCACAAAGTTTTGTTTTATGCATGCCCACAATATTGCCTAATGGGCGGTGTTAGAATGCTGGCAGCTCGGCTGGTAGTCGCATTCTAGCAGTCATTTGCCAGAAGTCTTTGCTAAATTGCCGATCATGCCTTTAATGTGCATAATCAAAGGATAAATATAGAAAATTTATAAATGTGTACTTTGCATTCAATTAAAATTGGCGATCAGGAAACGTCGTGGGCTCAAAATCAAATATGCGTCCTATGTAGAAAATCTATGACTGTGGAACAAAGGAAAGAGAGCAGAACTGAAAACTGGCATTTAGATGATGAGAAGAGAGCCCCTAAAAAACACGTAGATAAGTGTTATTTATGCCTAATCAAGCCTTCAGTTTTCAATAAAAGGAACCAAGCGAAAAATGATCTAATCAAGCCTGGATTTTAAATATTTTCCAGTGACAAATTTAGAAAAAATACTGTCAGGTTTTTTGAGAACTTACTTTATGTGAATACGAGGAGAGGAAGTTAAGTATGTACTATTTACAAGCAAAATCCTGAGTAGGAATTTGAGGAGCTTGGTTCAAACTGAAGGTCTCAGTTCTTTAATGACCTGGTAAGGACAAGCATGGTGCTCAGAAGAAGTGACCTATGACAACATGCTTAAATTTCGAAAAAAGAATATTCATCAGCTACGATTAGATCAAAATAAAAATATATTTCCCTCTCTACACATCAAACTGAGTCTAATTAAGAAGTATGTTAAAGCACATATCAAAGTAAGTGACTATTCTCAGTACATTAGTGCAACATTTCTTGCTCTTCATAAGTGGAATTGAGTTTTTGGTAGCTGTTCTGAAAGGTTTTCTTGGCAAGTATGACTAAAAAACTACCAAGCTCTTCCTGTAACACTGATTCTCAATTTTCTAGACTGTATTGAAGCATGACAATAAGCTTCCCTTTTCTCAAAGATCTTGATAAACTTCATGAAAATATAATGGTTGTAAGGGATGGCAAGTTGAATGATTCCTCCAAAATATAAAAAATAGGAAGTGGTGATAACAGGGAATGTGATAATACTCACATGTTGGTCGATTACTGTTGGACCATTAAAAGAGAATTTCTGTAAATAGAGAACTCCTTAAAATGCTATAAGTGAAAATCTATTATATGAACCAGGCACCAGTTAATGTAAGTAATCCCATTTCATTCAAGCTGCTGAATTTTTATGTTGTCTATGTCTTTTTTGTTCTTCATATAAATATAATTATCGGGTACATTTTATCCTTGATCTAAAATGGGGTAGGATGTGGAAAAAATTTCAATGATAGGAAAAACCAATCACATTTGAGTATACCAAGCTTAAATTAGCGGAAAACAGGTCTCGGATCGTATTCATCATAAAAAGTGAAAAATATGTTGTCTACCTTTGTAATTAAGTGAGTATAAATGAGTATATCATTTTAGAGAGCTTTAGATTTAATAGTTTTTGCGGGAATAACAATAAATGTATTCTGTACTGTGAGAAAAACATTGTTTTATGACGAAAGAATAAGAATAGATTGTCAATGAAGGAGTAAAAAGAATGCATTTCCTAAGTGATAGAAAAATACAATGCATGGTGTCGTGTGAGTGAAAAAAGTGAATTTTTTAGAGTGTGTGTATACCAGTGTATTTCTTCAAAGGAAGTGTAAAGGGAATGTATTGTTTAGGGTGGGTTGTAAAAGAATATTATGTTTATGGGGACAGAAAATTTTTTAATTCTTTTAGAGTAGGGTTAAAAAGAATGTAATGTTGTAATGAGAATGGGGAAGAATGATTTTTTCTTTGGGAGTGAAATGGAATTTATTTTTTTCTAAGAAGCACAAATGAGTTTATTAGTTCGTGTAAATGAAATTTTTTTTTTAGAAAATACTTTTAAGGTGTTCTCAGAAAAAATATTTAGGTGAAGTGATGTTTTAGTTGCAGTGTAAAAGTTAATATATTGTTCTAGTATAGTGAAAATTATTGTATTATTTTAGAAGAGAAGAAGAATTTTTGGTTCCAGGGGTTTTAAAAACGAAATTATTATTCTATTCGGAGTGTAAAATAATGTATTGAGTGAGGGACAGAAAAAAATAATTGTTTCCGGAAATGATTTAGAGAAGATTACAGTTAAAAAATCATAATGCCTGTATTTCTATCACAACATCATTATATCTCTATCATAACTTTTTTCAGAGAAAATCCTTTATTTCCAAAATTGGTGTACAAGTATAAACTACTTATAAGTAAACGTTATGGAAATTTTGATGGATAAATCGAAAGTTACTCGTATTTCCAGATAGGCAATTTTCGAGAAAAATTGAATTGTCTAAAATTATCCGAACGAGAACAGAAACAAATATATATTGAAATAGAACGAAATTATCAGAGGAAAATATTTGTAAAAACAAACTAAACGAACAAACTGTCGAACCTCTTGCGCGCTAATCTTGCTCTAATATCTTGAAGAATTCCCGGGAAATCTCAAATTTTAGGTTGGATTCATGGCTTTAGAGCTCTCTCTGAATATCTTCCAAACATTTCCAATGGATTCCAGTCCAGACTCTGTGCAGGACAGTTCATAGCAGTAATGCGCTCCACGTACAGGAGTGAGTTGATTGAATTTTGGGAATCTCAGGGGCGTTATCTACATTAAAATTGCATGTTTGACTTCGATGGCTCACAAATGAGTCAAAGTATGGTGTCGAAGTAATATATTTTACAATTGTTTTTTTTTGTGACCAGTAAGCTCAAAAGGGGCCCTATGTCTTCTACTGAGATCACACTCAATAGCTTAACCCTTCTCTTAACAAATCTAGCACTATTTACAATTCAATTGGCAAACAAGCTTTCACTCGCTTTACGACGAACCAACAAGCTGTTAATGGATCCGAAGAAATTGAATTTAGTTTTGTCACCGAAGTTCCCTTGGGTCCATTGGTCATCCGTCCTAGTGATGTGCTCAGGGACGAATGAAAGTCTTTCTCTACAGAGTTAGAAAAAAAAGTAGAGTAAAGGGTAGAGAGAGAGAGTGTTAAAGAGAGAAATAGAACGTATTGTTTCAGCGAGAGTGAAAATAATTATTTTGCTTTAGAGAGAAGAAAAAGAATATAGTGTGTGAACATATTTTAGGGGGAGAAGTAAAATGAATATTTTTCTTAGGGATAGTAATAAAAAGTATTTTTAAGTAAAGTAAAAAGCATGATAGATTTCAAAATATTAAAAACAGAATGAATCTTTTTGACGGAGTAAAAAAATATTTTGGGAGTGGAGTGAAAAGAAAGCAACTTTTGGAACCTATTGTTTTACAGGAGGCGCAAAAGAATGTAATGTTTACGTTTAGTAAAAAGATTATATTGTGTAAGGGAAGTAGAAAATTACGTTTTGCTTCAGGAGGAATGAAAAATAATGTTTCATTCTTTCAACCAGTTCAAAAGAATGTATTTTTTCAAGAAGGGTAAAAAAGAAGATGTTTTTCTTGACGACTTAAAAAATTATCTTTCCACGGGGCGGGTAAATATTATATTATTTATTAGCCTTAAAGAGGAAAATATTGTATAAGTGTTGGGAGAGTGAATATAAATGGGATTTATTTATGTTGGATTCAAAGAATGTATTGCTTTATGAGAGTAGAAAAGAATTCATTGTTTGAGGGTAGGTGAAAAAGAATAATATTTTAGGTCAATTGAAAAAGAAGTATTGTTTTAGTGTAAGGGAAATGGATAAAACCATTATAATCTGTGTTTTAAATACGAAACTACATTGAACTTGATGAGGCAGTACGGCACGCAATCCTTTTCCATTCCAGGATAATTACAAAATGGTACTATTCATACTGATCCCTTTGTATCCCTGGTCCTAATATTTTTCGTATCCTAGCAGGGCTCAGAAAGTGAGTTAGAACTAGAGTAGATGTTAGAGTTGGCAAGTGATTACGTCGCAACCTGCAACTACCCTGCGACTACTGTTTTTCAAGGTGGACCCTTAAGTCTCTCTCAACATAAGAACTTTGTCTTACCTTTTTCACAACTGGAAATACATCTGAGTGAGCTGTAAAATATTGAGCAAACTGGTAAACTAATGGGGTGTACATAACATTTTTCTAGCTGTTTTGGACACAAACACAAAAGCTTACAAGGAAGGTGAGGTTCAATCAGGTAAAATAAATTTAATTAAATTTACTAATCGGTGTGCCCCACCCTTTACTCTCACGCTCTACTTGCAAACTTTAACATAATGTCTGAGAAGTTATTCCTAAAATAGTTTAGTATGGTAATATAGGAGGCGCTTCAAATATTATACATGAATACCACATTCTTCTAGCAGTTTTTTTCCAATTCGATGGATAACAATCGCACACAAGTGCAGTTTTTTTCATTCGAAACAGAGGACTTAGTTGCTTTGCAGGGTACCAAAATCGTCGATTTCAGATTATTTTCAGGTGTTGTTGTTTGGAAAAGGCTTTATTACCGGTAAAGGGCACTATCACAAATAGCATTTTTACTGATTTCACTATGATAATATGCCCTTTTACAAGAAAAATTCCTTTTATTTAATAAACCACGCCATTTTAAATATATTGAAACAAATATATCTCAATGTATTGTGGCTTCTTGCCAAGCTCCTGATATTGTTTATCTTCTAATTCTTTTACAATGCTTTTAAATATGATAATAGTCTTTTATTTTGTAAAGTTGCTCAACATAGAGACTGGACATAAAATCTACCCTTAGATCAATGTGTATAAAATCATCTTCACTAAGTAGATGCAAAAAAATAGACAAATCCAATTCGGTTTTTACTGTATATTGGTAAAACCGTATTCTTCGCGATAACATAGAATAGTTTTAAGTTTTCATTTTCTTTATATCTTTGAATTATCGAAAGGTAAAATATTTTGTTTCCTCTCTCTATAATGATTTTCGCTATTTGGCTGCAACTTCGTTGGCTCATACCATTGCTTCCTTATATGGATTTGCTATATTTTGAGCTAGGAAAATTTGCTCTTGACAATCTCCTACAAGGATTAATATTTTTTAATATTATTCCGATATCTGAAGTAGGAAAGTAATGTGTAAAGATAGAAATATAATACATTTGTATTAAGGCCCTAGAAAATAATGTACCTCTTTAGAAAACGGTTGGGCATAACCCTGTACTATTTACTTTGCTGTTTAAAACGAGTATATGAAATTAAATAAATTCCCTTGCCATCTAAAGTTAATCAATTCCTGGATGATGAAATGAAATTGTAAAATAGCAATGTAAATTATATTGTAAGACTATGTTAAAATTCTATACATTTTTAGGAAATCTACGAAAGTAATTGATAAATTATGTAAATTTTGAGTTGCTGTGTATAAAAACAGCTTCATTATTTTAATTATTTTTAAGAGACCCTCAAAATAAATAATTATTATAATCATTTCTGTATGATCAGTTTTTTAGAATTTCTAACAACTACGTCAGAATCTAAATCGAATAAATTTAATAAGTTTTGTACTCCACTTTCACTCTTGCATCTATTTTTATTTATATATCAAACGTTCTTTGATGTCTTTTGTCTATAGATCATTGCCCAAGAGTCAAGGATACTAGGCGTCATCTTCAGAGTAAGGATTTATTCAAATGAAAAAGACACACTCGGTATAACTCCCCAAATTAATGCGTTAGCTTGGCTTTTTTTCCTTCTGGGGCCAGTTTATATTATATACTCGTGTTGAATTTGGTTTTCAAGAAAGTAATTTCCTATTCAGAGACATAAAATGTGTCTAAGAGTTGTTTAAAATGTCCCAATTCTTTTGCAAAATATATAAAGATAACTATAGTAATGCTTAGGTATTTTGTAAGTTAAAGCAAGTCTAGGCATTTGTAAGCTAGAAATATTCAGCAAAAATATAGAAAAGGTTCTCATATACAGTCTGTCAACGATGTAAACTTATAAATATTGTCATCTTATGGGAGATATAATCATACTGCTGACCCCAATTTCTGATGGCTTCTGACACTAGTTAGGGAAAATGATAAATGAGAACGATTGCAGTGATACTTCATGTCAGTGGGATTGTAAATAAAATGTTATTGAACTAATCTTTATTTACTACAAAAATGGAATAATTTATCTAGTATGGGTAAATGACGGGTGCGTGAGCAAAAGGAAATTTGTAGGCAGTGAATTTAAAAAAATGAGAAACAATTACAGTTTATGTATTCCTACGAATATCGTATATCTCAAAACGGGTCACACAACGTGAGGTGATATGAAGCCAGGAAAAATGCAGCCCAAAGACTTGTTAGCGATATTTTTTCTTGGCTATCGAAGGCGAAAATCCCTTTCTGATCTTCCGAGTAAGTTGTATAATTTGATGCTTCCCTTTTTGGGGGAGTACCATCTAGCGAAGTTTTATTTCTTGGTTTTATTCGAAAAAGGTTGCTTCACGACATTATGAAGCATTTAAGCGGTAGGCACTAGGGATATCTAGAAGGCTAAGCAAAATTAAATTTCTTCAGAGAGAAGCATTTTGAGTTCCTCTGGAACTATGTGCTCGCACGAGGAAACAAGTGGGCAAGTCTTAGTTTGTTAATCGGGCGATTGACGTGGCACTCTACACACTTGCACTGCCCTTTAATAATTTTCCGAAAAATAAACAGGGAAATTTATATGCGAAACAAGACTTGAAGCCGGATATGTTCCCTTGATATACTGCCCGCTTTAGAGAAATGTGTTTCCTCATCCCAAATAACGAGTGGCTTGTCGTATTCTGGCTCTCTTATCGTTTTGTAAAATGATGAAATGTTTTTGTGTGCGTCTAAGGACTTAAAAAGGTCCGCCATGGAGCTTCTGCAGACTTGACTTATTGACGCATAGGGGCACAAAAACAGAAATTGCGAGTGCAAATCCCTGAGGAGGTAGACTGCTCTCTCTCCCTTATGTGAATTCGATGCTGACCGGTGCTGCCCCATAATTCGTGTAAGAAAGGAAATAAATTCAGATGGGGAAATTTAGAGGCTACTTTTTATTACGAGGCCACTTGGTTTAAGTAAATCGGTGCCCTAACCTAGCTCGGTCTAAGATTAATTCTAAATCTCCTTTCAGACATTTCTAATGCATTGAAGGACCGGGCCAGCAATAGATGGCTGCATTAAATGTCGGTAAGATAAACCATGATCTAAAATCCAGATACTTTGAAAGGAAGCGAAAATCTTTCCTAACATGTAGCCAAAATATAGAGGCGGTGCTTATCGATAGATACGTTGCAGAATAAATGAGACTCCCCGACTCATACCCTAAAGTCTGAATTTTTTATGAGATGATTTAATACTTTCAAAGAAGAATGCACTAGTTTTCTATTTTTCTTATTCATTTAGAAGTTATTGCTATCAGTAGAGTTCTTTACAGAGAACTTTACAGTGATTATCTTTACGTGGGACTCCAAGGCGTCTTTATCGTCTGTTGGTGCCTTGATCGTCTCTTCCCTCCATCCGAGGGGAATATTCTTTTTGCATTGTTCCTCTTACGAAGGTATTTACAAGTTAGGAGAGTTGCGCACACCGGCCTTCAATCTTTCTGAGTAAAGCAAGTGTTCTCGTTGTTACCCGTTAAACTAAAAAGGTTCGGAAATCCGGACTACTGAAAGCGTGCAAAGATTGTCTCTAGGTGGGAGATATACTCCACAAACTTGCACTTGCGACCAGGATGCCATAAAGAAATACAAATACGAGTTCTAACAAAACTAAATATAAATAATACTAAAAAATTGGCATTGTATTTTTAAGACGAGCGAGCATGCGAACCCTTCAAAGAGATCAAATTGCCTAATGACTGTAATGTATGAATCTCACAGGATACACACACAGATCTGCTAACCGTAGGAAGAGTCAACTTAACGTGTAGATGGTTGGATAAATCCTTTATGCTTAAGACCGGATAGAATTTTTAACCCTCTTAGCGTTCATGCTTCTGAAAACAATCGCTACAGGGTGTTTACCTCCCCAACTTCTTTCAAACGATTTGGGTATCATGTGAAACTGGTTGAATAATGCTGGCCGGCATCAATTCCTCAAACTCCCTAAATCAGCTTTATGTTTATGAAGAAAAATTTGGCTGGAGTATCTTTGGTGACGATGAGGTACCTGAGATCATGCTTGATAGGATCGTAATCTTGAATGGTTCTAGCCATGTCGGGAAGCTCATTAAAGAGTTCCGGTTAGAGAGAGTCTATAGTCAAGGAGAGCTTATGTAGGGCAAGTGAAAAATTATCGGCCTCCGCCTGGATGATATGCATGTTGGAAAGTTGATGACTTTCCGCTTTATATCCAGGGGGAGGTCAAAGAGGGTTATAAAGTCAGCTCCAGCATTGCGTGTGAAACTTTTGCCAGGTTAAATGCTCACGGGGTTGGGAGCACAAACTAACACTAGTAACAAGGAGTAACAAGGAAAGTGAGTACCCTAGGAGACTTTACGGTCCATTCAAAGAGGGTACCTTTGGACTAGCAATCGAACAGGCACATGGCTGCTCAATTGTTTTGCGTCCCTAAACGGCCACTTTTCAAGACTTTGTCTAGTCTTGACTTGAACTGGTCAACAGATTCACTGTTGACAACCTCCACTGGAAGTGCGTTTCACTTACCGCAGATACTGTAGGTGAAAAAATTTCCACACAGATTGCGGTTGTAACGCTTCAGTTCAAGTTTGAAGCCGTGATGGCGCGTTCTGTTCTCACTCAGTGTGAAAATATCCCGGTAGTCAACATTGTCGAACCCTCGAAGTATTTTGAAAACTTCGATGAGCTGACCACGCAGTCTACGGGTTTCCAGCGAGGACAGCTCAATTTCCTTAGTCTATCCTCATAACTTTTATGTCGGATAGAGGGAATCAGTTTGGTTGCCCTAGCTTGTACGCGTTCCAACCTTGCGATGTCATTTCGAAACAAAGGACTCCAAAATTGTACTGCATACTCCAGGTGCGGCCGAACCAGGGAGTTGTACAGACAAAGTACTATCTCCTTGTTACGGTATCCAAACTGGCGCTTTATGTAGCCTAACATCCTTTGGGCTTTCTTCTCTGCCTCGATGCACTGTTTCTAGAACTTAAGGTTGATAGTAATAGTTACACCCAATTCCTTCTCAGTGTTGGTGGATTCAATAGCAGTGCCCTTAAGGATATACTGAGATTGGGGGTTTCTGAGACCGATATGCATAACTTCGCATTTGTTCACGTTAGAAGGCATTTGCCACGTGTCCGACAACTCCCCAATCTTCCCAAGATCTTCCTGCAGGTGGGCAGTATTTCCATCCTTTGCAACGTTTATACCAAGCTTGGTATCGTCGGCAAATTTGAAAATCTTGGCAACCATGTCACCTTCCATGTCGTTGACGTAGATGATGAATAGTAGTGGTCCCAGGACAGAACCTTGAGGCACCCCGCTAGTAACGGGCACATACTCAGAAGACTGTCCATTCCTCACCACCCGTTGCCGTCTGCCACTTAGCCAGTTCTCGATCCAGCCGGCTACCTTTCCGTCTATGCCCAGCGCTCGCACTTTTTGGAGAAGGCGGCGGTGTTGTACCTTATCAAAGGCTTTCTGAAAGTCTAAGTAAACCTCATCCACCGCCTTGTCCCGATCGTGCTCACTGAACACGAAGTGGAAGAATTTCACAAGGCTCGTCAAGCATAACCGTTGCCTTCCGAAGCTGTGATGAGGACTCCTCAATAGCAGGTTTGACTCTAAATACGACGTTATTTTCTCCACCATGATGCTTTCCATAAGTTTACCGATAATCGAAGTCAGACTGATAGGTCGGTAGATTGTCGGATGGCTGGGGGCTCCTTTCTTGAAGATCGGAGTCACCTCCACCTCACGCCAGTCTCTATGAACGCATCCGGTCCGGAATGACATGTTAAAGATAGCGCACAGATGTCGTGATACTTCATCGCACACTTCCTTTAACACCTTAGGTAGAAACCCGTCCGGTCCGGGGGACTTATTCATCTTTAGGTCAGCGATCTTTTTCTTTATTTCTCCTTCGGCGATGTCCATTGCCTCCAGCTTTTCCCCCGAGTAGGAATCCGTGGGCTGGGGGATGGGACAAAACTCTGTAGTAAACACTGAGGAAAAGTAGTCATTGAGAAGGTTAGCATTTCCGGCATCTGACCGATTTAATGCATACTCCTCGTCCACTAAGGGCCCAATCCTACGATGGATTGGTTTACAGCTATTTACATAGCCAAAGAACTCCTTGGGACTCTCCTTGCAAAGTCTCGCCACTCAGAGTTCCTCAGTACACTTAGCCGCTCTTATGCTGGACTTTACTCTCCTGGCTAGCCTCCGGTACTCGTCAAAGGCACCCGAGATCTTCGATCGCCGGTACGCATTTCTCTTCTCCCTAAGCAGTTGGCCGATTTCTCGATTAAACCACTTTGGTTGAACAAAAGACCGACGGAGGCATTTCAGAGGGATGCAACTTGATTGAAGACTCATGAATTTATTTTTAAAATTGTTCCACGAATCCTCAACCTCTTCGCATACCGCTAGCCTTACATCAGTCAGCCCAGCACGAAGGCTTGCAAAGTCGGCTCTTCTCAAGTCAAGTTTCCTTGATTGACTGGCAACAGACCTTACCTTCGGGATCTTGACGGTAAATCTAACTAGCTGGTGATCACTGCCCCCGATCTCTTCGCCTACAGAAACATCCTCAACAATATCATCCTCAGAGGTGAAGACCAAGTCGAGGATATTATCTCTTCTCGTCGGTTCTCTGACCCAATGAGTAAGGAACTCGTTGTTGGCGAACTCCAGGAGTAGTGCGCTCTCGCCACAGGCTGCTCTGGTTTCCCAGTTAACTTGTCCGTTGAAGTCACCCATAACGATGCACATTCTGCCTTGAACAAGCTCACCCAGCAGCTGGTACAGTTCCCTGTCCTTCTCAACGGGTTGGGAAGGGGGTCTGTAAAGTACCAGGGTCCTGTATCTGACATGACCTATTTCTAGGTCAACGCCTAGGAGCTCGTGATAGGATATAATGTTGGAGTTAGTAGATTTGATTGTATCCTTGACATACAACATTACACCGCCACCCTCTCTGTCTGGCCTATCTTTGTGGAAGAGTTGGTAGCCAGGAACCGTGAATTAGCCTTCAAAGTCTCGGTTTGAGGTTTTTATCCACGATTCTGTTATGGCTACCATTTCGGGTTCTTCCGTCGCTACGAGGCCACGGAGCTCAGGAAACTTGTTCCTGATTGACCTCGCATTGAACAGAAAAACTTTCAGGGAGTCCCCGACTGTAGGACTCCCTAGGCTCTTCCGTTTCCGGCTTGTTTGTTGGCGAGGCACCCCTTTTTGCGACCTCTGATAAGGTCGTTCCTTGAGTGACACGGGCGCACTGGCGTACGTCCGCCCTCACTCTGGGCCGGATACTCCTTTCGGTCCTCTCTACGACATCTTGAATCATGTTCGACAGGAAGGCCTTTCCTTTAAAAGAAAGATGTACTCCATCCCTTTTGTAGAGATCATTTCTACGATAAAAGGTGCGGTACGGGTCCAAAAAAAGACCCCCTCTGCCGTATACAAATCTACAAGGCGCCGGTTTAAGGAGATATTCATCGAGTGAGCGGTCCGTGTTGGACATCTCCTCGGGAGCATCCCGACTACAACACGCTTGCGGGTTTTTAGCCCACAGTCGTCCACGGCACCCATGACCGTGTGGAGGATTTTATCTGTAGGGCCTACCCTACCTCCTCTCAGGTAGAGGTCGTTTCCACTGACCATCAGAGCAACGACTAGGCTCTCAGAAATCTGTGATTTCTCAGCCTCTACTCTGATGTGGTGGTTACCACATCCTGGCAGGCAGCTTACCTTCACACTAGTGCGAAGGTGGGCCGCTAGCAGAGTCTGCAGGCTTCGTGGTGAGAATCACCAATAAGGGTGACTCTTGCACATTTGTCAGCAGGTGACTTATTCTTTCCTCTCGGAAGCGACTGGCCGCTTTCCTCTTGTATCTCTAAATTTTTCTTTTTTTTCTTCTTCATCTTATTTTTCTTGTCTTCGTGTGTATTCTCTTCTTCCGTTTCTCTTTTCTCTTCTTCTCTTTCCACTTTCCCTCGCGCACCAGTAACGCTCGAATCCTCTACACTGGGGTGAGCAGCATTAAGGTCCTTTTTCCCCCTTTTCCTTTTTCTTCTTCTTATTGGCTCCGCATGGCAGAAGTGGGGCTGCCAATGCAGTTTCAGCTCCTTGGGCTGGAGTCACATCGGCGGAACCACCCAAGTCAGTGGGACTTTTGTCTCGAGCTTGAGCCGACTGGGCCTCTAGTTTAGAGGCTAGCTCTAGGATTTTTTCCTCGAGACGCCGAATCTGAAGTGCGTGCCGCGTTTTCTAGGGCCTGTCTTTTACTTTCCAGCGCCCTAGATTTTTCTTCAGAGGTTGTGAAGAGATCCTTGAGTTCATTGCAGTATGCCACTGCCTCTCCGACCTCTCCTTTAAGGATGGATTCGGTGCTTATACTTCCCGGGTGGCATTTCAAAAAACATCCTTCCGGGAAGTCCACGCACAACTTATCCTTCTGGCATATCGCACATGTATATTTGAGTGCAGCTCTTTTCCTTGTCATTTTGAACACTTTCTCTCTTTCAAAACTTTGTGACAAATCAATAGAAAAAAGGGGGTTGGTGAGTTCTCCCTGCGTGAATCTCTTCCACCTATCGATCGGAGACGTTTCGGATCTTTCAGAAGGCACGCTCTATGTGCTGATGTTCGTCCGACCGAGTCGTCAAGCCTCGGCGTGCCGTGGCTCCCAACCAAGCAGCACAGACGGTCCCCGAAGGGGCCATCGATTTGTCACCAGGTGAACAACAACGAAGCACGCCCCTTACTAAACTCCTACTAGTTCCCTTCACAACGGCTAGGATCTCGGAGTAGCGTTCAATGGATATCCCGCCACACCAAGGGACTCAACCCAAGGCTTTTTATTGGCCTGGCAACCAACATGGAAACAAAGGGCCGTCACCTCCGACCAATGCTACCATAAGCACCAGTCAACATGCACTGGGAACGGTCAATAATTACGCGCCAGGGAAGGGGTTAACGGGGCACTACTCTCATCCCATTCATCGTGCCCCAGCGCCTAAGACCCCTCAAGTCTTAGTCTCTCGCAACCAGTGAGCGTCAATTGGCGTTGTTTATAAAGGTTCTAAAGCCTTTCTTCTGACGCATGAGGTAGCTACCAGGTCCTTATATGTTGATAGATGAAAAAAAGGGTAAGAGTGACATGATAGAAATAGGCTTTTTTTGGTTGCTTTTTTATTTTTGTATAAGTAGAATAAATAGGATTAATGTACAAAAAAGAAAAAAAAGGGGAAGGATAGAGTAGGATAAAAAAAGACGCACTTGGTCTGAAACCTAATTTCCGACCAAATCGACAAGGAAAACCCTGCCAGGGGTACCAGAAGATAGGTACCCCCGCCGACATAGCTAGAAAAGTCAAGGGTACGCACAAGCTCTCTTTCCGCGACAAGGGGGCGTCACATCTCTCTCTACTTTCTTAGAGAGAGAGAGAGCGTCAAGCGTTTTATTTCGTAGCTCTCGATTTGAGAGCCATTAACAGGATGTAACTAGAGTTCCTCTGGAAGCCTATTTAACTCCAGGTCAGCACCGAAGTCAATGAGAAAAAAACGGACATGCGTGATCTCTTCCGCGCTAACAAATGGCGGCGCTTTTGTACCCATACCAGACGCCCGCCATTAAAGTTAGGGATGTGGCCAGTTTTCCCGATGAGAAAACTAGGTGCGTAACTTTGAACATTTTCCTTGAAGCGAAGATGGTACCAGCTATGCCCAGTGCGTCCATGTAGCTGATAAAAAGGCGTGGCCCGGCTCAGAGTCTTATGAGAATATTCACTCTAGCTTATAGGAGAGGAACCTCAGGTTATGCTTCAAAACGGCCAGCTCTTCTCGAAGTTTGCATGATTAACCAGGGCTACGTCATAAATGGATAGATTGTGAGTGATATCGGCCGTCTTAGCAGCATGGTGCATGTGTAGGCTGCAAAGCTAGCTAGGCCAACAACTGTTTCGCCCTACCTTTTTTTGTGCTATAAAAATAGCTCTTTGAGGAGGTCGTCGGTGAAGGAGGAATCCAGAGAGTCAGCGAGGGACCTAATTCGTCCTATAATCTCCCTGGTTCCCGGATGCCTGGGTTCCTCCTAGGTTAGTTGCTGGTGCAACCATAGGCTGTGATATGCATTTGTGCTGTCGAGCACCACAGTCCACAACTGTAAAGAAAAGAATCCATAAGCGAAACGTACCTTATTGCTGGTAACCTAATTTTCCTCAAAAGATATCTTTAGTTATTATTTTTTAAACATAGCGTTTGAAGATCAATTACTTTATCTTTTAGCGAACTATAATGTAGTTTTGCACAAATTTCGCTCCTGCTCCAATATAAACAGTGAATTTTCCGTTACAGCAGTATTCGGAATGAGGAACAGAGCTATGGATTCACCAATGTGTAATCTATTGCGAAGTAAATCTAATATTAAATCTAATTTTTTGCGCACGCAATCTCTTCTTTACTGGCGTCGTAATGGTAATCGAGGGTAAGATGATTATTTTCCACACAAGGCAGGGAAATTTGAGTGAATAATAATCGCATTAGCTAACCGCACATACATTACTTACGTTTGCGTCATTTGCAGACTTCGTGAGTTAATATGAGAAAAGAGGTCCTACACCGCCTCTCAGGATAAATCTACGGGAGACCGCCTGCTCATGGAGCTATTTTTACAACGCCTGCCTACGAGGGCAAAAAAGGTCTGCTCACTTTTAAATGCAATCGACCAATGTAATTATTCCTTGAAAGATAAGGCCACCTAAGTAGCAAGCATGTCTTATACCATTTGTGGGTGAGATACTCCCCAAATCGACCCTACATATGTTGTCGGTTTTTCTGAAACCACTTGTGGCAAATGAGATTTCAGCGATACTTCCTATTAGTGACTTTCTAACTAAAAAGGGAGTGGCTTTAACTCTTTATTTACTGCATAAGAAATTTAATTTAATTTCATACATAAAATATCCTATAGCTTTTGTAGGTTTTCTTTTTGTGTGTGTACCCAGAATGGCAGGTGGAAAATCTTGGTAATCTATTTTGAGAGACCAGACTTGTTTCAATGACTGATGTCAGCTGCTGTAAGATGATTCTGAGGCCAAGAGAATGCAGTCGAATAGTTTTGGCGTTGTTTATTCTTGTCTTTCAAAGGGGAACTTTTCTTTTCTGATCTTCTGTACAAGCGATGTTATTTGCCACCGTTGTTCTGTGGCCGAGTTCTGTGGATAGATACGTAGTGTTCGGACTACGCAGTAGGTAGGTTTGTAGTAATCGAACTATGCAATAGGTAGGCTTCTGGATCCAAAATTGCTGGATTCAATAGGCCCAAAAGATACCTACGCAGAGTGGCCGCGAATTGGTCCTATTAAATCCAAGCACGCCTGACTAATATATATATATATATATATTAGTACATATATTTTTTTATATAAGCAAGCGAGCGTGAGACAAAAGAAGGAGCAAAAGAAAATGGTTGAACGCCTGTCTCTCAAGATATCATTATCAAGGACAGATGTTTAATGAGGAGCCCCGAGAAACAGAGCTGTTGAACGAAAGATGTGGTGCAGAAACAATCCTCTCACATTACACAAATAAGATTTTAATCATTAAATGTACACAACGTGCACAGACTTCCTAGCTACGAAAAGGGGGTGGAGAAATGTGACCAGAATAGAGGTAGGTCATCCCACAGTCATTTCCATGCCACGCCCTCTGCAGGAGGAGCGCATATATAAAAAGAAAATTAGAGAATAACAGACATTCAGATTTAATTCATTGATTAAGTCATACAATCGTAACGAATTCACTCGCTTTCACACTGCCGTTTTTAATCCACTGAGTTTCGTCTCGCCCTTAACTCATATTTGTCTTGATAAAATATAGACTACTAGTCTTCCCCCTAGTTCGCTCCGTGTCGCGCCCCTTGCACCGTAATATTCCGTCATTAGAATAAAGTGTTTATTTTTGTATGTCCATTTTTGCCTTAAAACCTTCGTTAAGCTCGGCCAAGTAGAAGACCAAGCTAAAATCATTTGTATTTTTAGTCAGATAAATATATCGCTGTAACGCCACCCTTTACCTAGAAATTGGAACTTGTCACACCCTATAAGGTGGTGGTTATGGAAACCTTTTTATACACATACAATGGATTACCGTCATCTGGACCAACATAACTGAAATTCATAATCTGATTGATAATATAATCAAATAAAGTAAAGAAGTTTCAGTAAATATAAGAAAAAAATTTGTACTATAATCCTAAGAGTCTAAGAATTTTTTGTAATTATGGATATGTCAATTAAAGAAATGGTTGCCAATTTTAATCTCGAGTTTCCTGCAAACTTTGGTTCTCCCTTGATTTTTATGAGGCATTGCTTTCAAATCTTTCATCACTTTTCACTTATAATCTTTGTACTCTTTATATTCATAATAAAATTAAAAATGAATGAGATGAGTCCTCTAAAAAAAGAAAGGGCAGGATAATAGGATCGTGAAAAAAGACTTGAAAGCGATAAAAGAGGCGAAAATACAACCCAGACAGAGACCACTAGTCTCTCTGTACATTGAAAGAGAAAACGTAATAATTTTTCCTTGCAGTAATATTTTTATTGCATTTTTTCGAAAAAATCCGTGCAGTGAAGCGATTCAAACCAGGCACACTGAGGCAGCGAGCAACGCTTTGATCACAGTTAAAAGTATGCGTAGCGTAGTGTACTAACGGCATACTTTTACTACCTACATATATATATATATATAAATTTTATGACTTCGTAATAAAAAATGAAAGACAGATACCTCATTTGATAACTTTAAAATTTAAAATGCACATAATTGCAAAACTATCTTTCAAATACTAGATTCAATGTATATCTCTCATGAGCGCCAGAAAATGATGAAATATATCCAATACACCGCAAGAAACAGAAAACGGAATAATTTTTACTTCGGAAATATTTTATTTCCTACTTCGAAAAATTACGTGCTAGGGTGGAATTCGAACCAAGCAGACTAAGGCAGGGAGCAACCGCTTTGATCTCAATTAAAGTGAGCCTTTTAACACTCGGCTAGGCGGAGTGTTCCTCTGCGTATCCGAGTGGTTAAAAACCTCACTATGGAATCATCGTCGGTTCCATTTCTTCTAGCATGAAATGGTTATCCCCGCATCAGTAAACCGTGTATAGATTCTGATCCCAACCTGACACCATGGTTTTGCGCTATTACTGACATAAGTATTTAGTTTTAAAAAGTTCCCCAATATAATTAAGAAGAATAGATTTTGACCATTAATAATTTCCTCTTTATTTACGACTTTAATTTCAACTCCTTTTAAAATTTTGAAGCCTTAAAATTTAATATAAAAATTCCTAGTTTGTCAAGGTATTGCTTTATTAACTTTCCTGGTTTGGTTTTTCGATTTTTATTGCTTCAAAATCACAAAAATAATTCCTTTTTACGTGTTTTGTTTCTGCTTTTATCTCTTGATTAATACATTATTTCATTTGCGATCATTTGTATTTTTGGTGTGCTAAATGTTAATTATGCTACTTTACCTTCAGTTATTTAATCTTCTTTTAAATTTTTGTTACAAGAGCATATTGCTTTTATTTCTTTTAAAGAAAGCCTATTGCTTTAATTTGTTGGTAACTGAAGCCTTTTGCTTACATTTTTGTCGTTGCTTCATTAATAATATTTATTAAAACTTAATGTATCTTGCCACTTCGCATTAGATAAAATTATTATGGCGAAAGAGTCAAAAACAGGGTTGTCTTCCAATATTTTGGGGCCCATATAATTTGATGTGTGATTTGACCTTGTCTGGCATTGAAATTCCGGTTGTCATCAAGAAAACTCTTTTGGATTCAAAGTCCACCTTAGGAGACTCGTATGGAAACGGACTTCCGGAGATTTACGCCTCCGATGAACACAACCGTGTATAAATTCTTGGAGCAATTTTTATTAAATCACAAATTCTGTGAGCCAACCATTGAACCATAGTTGCTGTCTTGATTTCTTTACTGGTCACGATGTGGCAGGTTCTGAGGCAAGTTCCCCAAGTGTCATTTGTGAGATCTGGGAGATCCCAAGATTTAGGGGACATTGAACTAAAGTAATTTTGTGTTATAAGAGTATGTTTTTTAAAAAGTAAACTAACGGTTCAAATATTGAATGCTAGTAATTTTGTTAAGGAATTAGTTGTTTCTTTATTAACCAACGGTTATTAAGATTATTTAAAATGTTTAAATCTCATGATGCAGCCATCCTATACTTCAGCGTTTCGCTGGCGTTAAATAGGGAGGAAGAAAAATGCTGAATGCATTTATCGAGGGAATTAGGGGTGGGGATACGCTATAACGTGGATGACTGCTAAAAGAGTGCTGTATTGAAGCATATCAATGGAGAGTTGACTAGAAGGAAAAAGTGTAGTACAAAAAGTTGCACGAGTAACATGAATGACCCCAACTATGAGAAATATAAAATTATTTATATTATTTTTTAAGATTTGCATTCAGAGGGAAAAATAATTACCTCAATTATTCCAGTGATGAGACTACTATTTTTATTAATCCAGGATATGAGAATTTATTCTATATGATTCATGATTCTGAAATTTGATCTGAAGTGAAAGTTTTTTCTTTTTCTTGGCTTCCGAGTGATCGTTGATGACATAACAGATAGGGAAAAGTGATGGTAATAATTTGCACTTGTTAGGTCTCTTTTTAAATTTAGGAGTAAAGATTGAAAACAAAACTTCTGGTAGGAGAATAATTGTGTAAGTATTAGCTAATTTCATGTGTTGAGACCATTTAATTTAACAATTCAAGGACAGAATCCTTAGTTGGTATTTTGAAGTTTTAAATTTTATATCTACAGGATTAAGAGGTTTAAACCTCAATTTTAAAGTTTATTAGAATCTTAATACTAATCCTAACAAAGTATGTTCCAATAATAGGACAATTAAACCAGGTTTTTGTTAATGAGCTACCTTGGTTTCAGTAGGTTAATAACTGTCGCTCTGGTCCTCTCTTAGAGATAAATACTCAGTTCCCCGCTATCTCTTAAATTTAGACAAGTAAAGATATCTAACGTCTTTAGAGTTCAGCATCATAAGAGGAAAAGTTAGAAATTTCTTCTGATATGATAAGTGAATGAAAGGAAGTACCTGTATTAATTAAATGGTTCTGCATATAAGGGATCAATTAATAATAATAAGTTAGATATCTGACAATAAATTGAAATTACACAGAGGAAGTAAATAAGGATAGTTTTAAAATTAATATCGATGTTTTGAAAACTTGAAACTCAAGAGAGGTTGGATGGGAATTAATAAGGATGCACCAGCAAAAAAATCTTAGCATTATCAGCATACACTTTATTACAAATCCTATTGCCAAATCTCATAAAACAAGACAATGATGCTTTCCTTAGTGTTCACTTTTTTGCCAGCTTAAGGCAAACAGCTCTTGAATTTAAACATGCAGAGAAAAATACAAATATTTTGTTTTTCACCTAATTTTTAAAACGCGTCATTTTAGAGGTGTCCATCCGATATATTTACAATTGTGTGGGCATCTTAAAGAGCAGCAAATAAATGACTAGATCAGTGGGTTTATCAGAGATCATCACTCACATAAAGCTAACAAAATGACCTAATTTGTTATTAAACTCCATTCCTAACTTTTTCACTTACAATTAACAAAGAGAAACATTTCAGCCTATCCAACTTTTAAAAGGCATGAATACCTAATAAATCTTTGCCATTATGGTAATATAGATAAGGAATAAAATTAAGTTTTAGCTAAGCTATTTTATTTAGGAAGTTTCAAATTAAAGCAATTCTTACCTTTATTATAAACGTGACCCAAAATATTTAAGACAAAGCCTATATTTCGGGGCTTATATGAAATATGACACTACACATCGGCTAAGCTGGTTCACCACTCTCTGGATTGTGAACCATCTAAAAAAGTGCCTTGAAAACAGCTTTGTATTGCCTTAAAAATTTGGAAAAAAGAGCTTGTCTAATATGAATATCCTCACATGGAATTTATGAGAAAGTGAGGATAAAGTTCATAAAGGGGCTTCATTTAAATTTAGATTAAGGAGAATTCAAACGATAACCTTTGATTTTCCATCTTCAAATTAAAGCAAATTTTTTTTCCTTATCAGAAACTATTTTTTAATTAATTATGAGATAAGATTTCTTAATATTTCGAGAGTAGTTTTATTTTATCCAGTCGAAAATATAAAATTATTTTTAAAGCGTTTCCGAATCAAGAGTGTACTCATTATCCATAACCCTATATTTTAAGAACGAGATTTGTTGAAGGTTTGAATGACATTTTTACTTTTAGTTCGGTTGTCACCTAAGTAGATTTAATTTTTTTATCAAAGTTATTTCTAATAATTCCTTTATAATATAAAAAAAATAAAATGGTAAAGTTCAGAAATAAATATAAGTATCGAATTTTTGTGACTTTTTTTTTTAAACTAAAAGAATTACAAATGGCGAAGTTCAGAAAATTTATTAAAATTTTGGCATGGAAATTATTATAGCAAATTTAGATGGAGAAAAGAAAAAAAGAATCATGATAGGCCGTAGGACACAGACCGAAGAAGAAGAAGAAGATAAAGATGGAGATGAATAAGATGAATATGAATAAGATGAAGAAAAGATGATGAGGAAGAAGAAGATGAAAAAAAGATGAGAAAGAAGATGAAGAAGAAGATGAGAAAGAAGAAGAAAAAGAAGATCAAGAAGAAGATGAATAAGAAGAAGAAGATGAATAAGACGATGATGAAGATGAAGAAGAAGATGAATAAGAAGAAGAAGATGAAGAAGAAGAGGATGAAGATGAAGAAGATGAAGATGAAGAAGAAGAAGATGAAGAAGAAGAAGATGAAGATGAATTAGAAGAAGATGAAGAAGAAGAAGATGAAAATGAAGCAGAAGATGATGAAGAAGAAGATGAATATGAAGAAGATGAAGAAGAAGAAGATGAAGAAGAAGAAGGTGTTCAGGGTGTTAAAATAAAGAGTCTATAAAGGGGATTAAAAAAGGCGGTTAAGATTAGCAAATAAGGCCGTAGGCCACACCCCGCAGGGGTGCCTGTATAACCAAGCTCTTCCTGTTAAGGAAGAGAACAGCGGCTTGTAATCCAATTAGAATATTACTTCAGCTATTTTAGTTTTCAACGATGAAATATAGTTACATTTATTATCTTAACATTGAGAGTCAATTTTAATATTTTTGCTTAGAACCCGCAAATTTATGAAATGTTTTTTGTAAATATTTCTTCCCCAATTCTGATGAGAGTCGAAAGACCTTTTATTGTAGCTTGCGATTTACCGATTTACTTTTATTTTTCAGTGGTCATTAAAACTTGATAATTTACCTAATACAATTTATGTTTAGGCAAGAAATATTCGGTAAGCTAAAAAAAAGGCAGAAACGGCGAATTATTGACACAAATTGATGAAAAGCAAACTATGCGAAACACATTTAGTTTTATCAATTAAGTTTGGTCAAATAATTAGGTTAGGATCATTAAAAATTAGGAAAGAATCACTTGAAAGTACAGACTTATTTGGGAGTTTAACTAAGCCCTTCAATAAACAAAACCTTTCACAATGGTTTTTGAATAATGCCTTGATTGATAAATATACACTTATAAATTACTACGGGCCATTAGACTAAAAATACAGAGCAGTTAGAAAGGGCACAGTAGATAACAATTGAATCAGTAAGCCTATTTTTGATACAAAGAAAAGTAAAACGCGAGGTTACATAGGTAACAAAACGTTCCTGTAATTGGCAACCTATTTTAAATTAACAAAAGAGTGTAAAGACTTGAGTTACTAATTTTAGCACAGTTAATGTTCTAAAAAATAAGTCGCAAATAGAGAAGAATTCTCATAAAAATATAAAATTATTTATATTATTCTTTTATATTATAATTTAAAGAAAGATTATTTATATTAATTATTCCAATGACTGCTATTTTTATTAATCCAGGATATGACAATTTATTCTATTATTCTCAAAGCCTGGATTAAAAAAAGGAAAGTGTCATCTTCAAAATAGTGAAAGTGAGGATTTCTCTTTAAAATTTAAAACTTTGAAAATAATCTAAATATTTATTTATTTTCTGGGACTTTATTAGCACTATTTTATTTCTTTTGAGGCTCGATCTTTTGACTCGTTGATAAAATTAACATTTTCACAGCTTTCAAGTCCGACTGTCTATCATAGCTCCCTAATAGGGAAAAAATGGAAACAATCGTGGCATTATTAAGAGGCTGCCTCCAAAGTGGCAACATAATTAGAGAGATCTCTGTATCTCTAAAGATTTATCCCCTTTTAAGGATTTTAAACAAATCAAATGGCAAATATTTGGTTAAAAAAGTAGCCAAATTAAAGTTACGCATTCATATTGTGGGGGAAAGGAAAAGGTGTGGGGGGAGAGATAGAGAAAGAGTGCCAGTCCCCCTCCCCTCAGAATCCGGCCATCCATCCTGAGATGACCAGAGTGGGAAGGAAGGGAACCCGGCCGCCTTTGCATCCCCTTGCCCCTCCAGAATCCTGTCCGGACTACAAATGAGCGAGGAGGAGACAAGGAGATAGACAGGGAGAGGAAGAGTAAAAGGTAGAGAGAGGAAAGGTTGAAATAGTGTAGTAGACTTTACAGCTTTACGTGGGCTCCGAACCATGGTGTGTAATATATCCTTTAACTATTCATTCTTTCTATAGTAACCCGGTCCCACGTATAGAGTGTTTGGCCATTAGGTGTGAAAGATCAAAGAAAAGTGTAGGAAGAACTAGAAAGAAGTAGTAGGGGTGCACTTAAATACTAAGTTGCATAGAGAGCATTCTAATCTCTTTCATTTTAGAATGTCTTAGTTTTGAAATTCAATACTTTACGTTAGTAGATGCCTGAGCCTCAGGCTTATCCTTCATTCTTGTTTTGTAATGTGTTATAGTGTTGTTGTTTTTTTAGGCGTTCAAACCGTTATTCTTCTTTAATTTGTACTACTCGTAATTTTTTTCTCCTAACTATATTTTCTTGTTTTATTTTTTAAATTTTATGAGTCAGTTAAAAAGCAATTAATTTGCAAATTACACTCTCTTAATCTTTCAAGTTAATACGGGAAAATTTTATCCTCTTCTTGGCTGATCCTAGTTTTATATGTGGACAAGAGGCAATGTGCTTCGTGCTCCTCTCTTTGAGTTATTAAATTCGTGATTTCCTCTCGTATTTCCTGTTGCGTTTTCTCAATCAGTTTCTTCGCTCTTTCCTATATTATCTTATTAAGTGGTTTCATCTTCACTTCTTTAATGTAATTCCCTTTGTCTTCTTCTGTTTTTCCTTAACTTGCTAGTGATTATGGATACTGCCTTGTTTTGAATACTCTGCAGTTCAATAATTCTACTCTTTGAAACAGTGTACTTTGGAATCATTGGATATACCATTGCTGAGTGGATAATCACTTGGTATATTTTCTTTTTCTTTCTCCGGTTAGCGATTTGGGCCTGTATAGTAGACTCAATCCCCTGGTACATTTTTCAACTCTTTTTTTAACGTGTTTTGAATATCCTGTCCTGGTAATCGTAAGTCCTAGTACTTTAGTTTAATTAGTGTAGTCGTATCTCTCTCCTTCGACAATTATGTTTCTGAGTTTTCTCGCATGGATAAGAACTATTTTAAACTTATCTCTGTTTGTACTCATTTCCCATTGTCTTTCATAAACATTAATTATTCTTATTTATTCTTCAGTTAATCTTGCCTGCATATCACGGCTTCTGTATGGGCAGACGACGATTTGTGTGACTTCGTCTGCGAATTGTATGTTGAGCCACCCATACATAAATGGGGGTGGACGTCTAAGGTATACACCAAGTATAGTGAAGGACTCAGGCACCATCCCTGCGGTAAGCCAGCCTCTATCTTGAATACTTCTCCTCGATAATTCCCTATCTCGATGAATGCCCGTCGTTCCATTACGTAGTTGCTGATTAGTCTTTCGAGTTTGTTGTACATACGTAATTGTAGTATTTTGTATAGCATTCCCTGAACCAAGACTTTGTAGAAACGTCCCTGCAGACGATATCAAATCTAGACTTTTCCGTTTTTGCTTTGGCTATTTTTTCGGTAAGGAACATGAAGGCCATTTTGGTGCTCCTTTTCTTTCTAAATCTGAAAAGAAATTTGTTCAGAAGATTGTTTTTCTCTAAGTGGTCACTTAGCCGATGGTTTGAATATTTTCTCTAACAACTTTCAGATGAAAACGAGTAGATAGATTGGTCTGTAATTTTATACCTGTGTTGGTCGTTTTCTCGCTTTGGAGATATTGATGATCTTTGCTACTTGTAGTTCCTTCGGAAAGTAGCTGGTGTAACGCAAGCGTTAAATACAGTTGTGATTCCCTGCTATATTTTTGAAAGTGCTTCTTCTTAGTGCTTCTAAGTGAGTTGTGATCTTGCTGGAGTATTCTCTTTAAATTGAGAGATTATTGTTTTGGTTTCTAGCACGGCGATTCTGGTATTGGTATCTTCAAAGGTGTCTTTAATTGCGTCCACAGTTGGGTGTGGGACTGTTTTATTAGCTTCCTCGCTGAGTGCTCTAATGATGTTTCTTTCGAAAACGATGTCGAATTCTTCGTTGTCCTATTCACTTATGT
Organism: Ceratothoa steindachneri; assembly: GCA_963969495.1. Lineage (NCBI taxonomy): Eukaryota > Metazoa > Arthropoda > Malacostraca > Isopoda > Cymothoidae > Ceratothoa > Ceratothoa steindachneri. Next base: position 38,295,248 of record OZ018318.1, read on the forward strand.
TAAAGATCTTCTTCCTGTGGTCCGTGAATATCCATCCTATCATGTTTTCTTACTCTATGGTGTTTGCGTGGTTGTGTTTTTATGTATTTTTTTTAGCTCTTGCTTTGCCTTTCATTTGGTTTATATTTTTAAAAAATTCTTTTACTTGTGCATCATTGTCAATTTTCTGGATTGGTTCATTCCAATGTTCTTTTCTAAAAATATATCCGTATTTAGTTCTCTCTTTATCCTTATTATTTTAGTGTGTAACTCCCTCGTTGGTTCGTTCCTTCTTATTTCCTGTGAGATTTCTTTGAGTAGTCTGTGCTTCTGTACCATTTGTGGCGTCCAAGTAAATGTTTTGATTGTCGTGTAGCGGTTTTAGGGATGGCTATTTCGTCAACTGCTTGCATCGAGTTCCCTATATTTTCTAATTTTGCATCGATCTCTTTCATTGTTGATACTTTTGATGGTTTAAGGTTGTATACATTTATTTCCCTCTTGTATCTTTCGTAGTCTGCTCTGTCGAAGGATTTTCTTACCTTAACTGGGATAATTATAGTTCTTTGCTTGACGGCGAGAAGAGTTTAAGTACGGTATGTACAGGGTATATCTTAGGGTATCATATAATAGTTATATGAGAGATGGTTATGGCCTAAGTAGATATCCGGCTTTGTGGCTGTAGTTCCAGTCACAAAGGTTGGGTACTTGGGCCCTAATCTTTAGTAGATACCTCTTACAAGGAATGCTTGTAAGAGTTGCCCATGCATAGTACCGAGTTTCTATTATTAAGGATGTTGACGAAGTTGTTAATAAGTAATTAATCTATCCTTGGCGGTTGATATCCTGTTGAAATTATGATGTTCGTTAGGTCCATTCTTATTTCAATTGCGATATATGATTCGTCTATTTTTCCACTAGTTCTGAAATAGATGACTTTCTTTTTTGCATAGCAGCTTCATCGTGGGCTTGTCCCGTTGAGTTTACTGCTATGACGTAATAGTTCCATATTTTTATTTCATTATTTTGTAGGTTTAATCTGTGCGCATGAATTAGGATAATGTATGCGTCTCATTTTCTAAAAAAGCTTCTGTCTATCTGTCTTTTATTTCTCCATCCGTTGACGTTTATCTCCAGTATTCTTAGGTCGATCTTGTCGATTGTGGTTTGTTGATTTCCATAGCATTGCCAGTCCATTTGATCCTTTAATCATGGCCGAGAATTTAGTGGTACTTATTTCCGTTTCCTTGATTGTTTCTTGGTCACTTTGGATTCAGTTATTTTTCCTGTGGTACTGGGAGATGGGGTGGGTGATGTCTTTCTTGTGAGCTGGCTCGGGCTCCTTCCCGACTTAGATTTCTTTGTTCGTTAAGTTTTTCTCCTTACCCTGTTCGGTTGTTCTTCAGCTGAATCTAAGCTTATTTCATCGGCGTCAACCGCCTAATTCGATTCTGTTGCGCTCTCTCCTACTAGAGCGTTCACTTTAATATCCCTATCTGCCGTATGCATGTTTAATATTGCGGACGAAATGACTTCCTGTGGACCGATTGTCAGTTTCTATCCGTTAAGCTACATTAAAGCGTTGTGTATGCTCATAGGTTCCGGGTTGTATTGCGTTTTGTACATGTATGTGGATCACGCATGTATAAATTTTGCCAAACTGATTATCGGTTCGAAACCGTTAGCCTACTATAAAGCGTTGTGTATTCTTACAGGTTCCGGGTTTTACTGCGTTTTGTACATGTGCGTGGATCACACATGTATATATTTTCCCACCATCCTTCCTGAGATGTTGGATAGTGCTGTCGTTGTTTTCCTTTGTATCCTTGCTGCTGGAGCGCAGGAGATGTTGCTTCCCATGATCTTCTTTTCTTGAAGTTTTTTTTCTTTCTTTTAATCACATCTTTTCTTTGGGGGCATTGCATAGCCATCGCGCGGTGGTTTCCGCCGCAGTTTATAAATTTCTTCGTTGTGTTGATACATTTTCTAAAGTCATGGCCCTCTATGGCGTACTCGCAACAGTTAGCCGAAATATGGTCTTCTATGGCGTAGCAATTTAAACTCATTTGTATGTTCATCGAGGGAATCATCATGCTGAAGGCTAAGCGTTCCTTTTCTTGGGCTTTGGTTGCTATCTCTGTAGTCTCGCATATTGCTTTAAATACATAAGTGTGATGTTAGAATTTGATCACCTCTGGAATCTTGATCCATCTCTGCTACACCATGATTTCTTCACATGAGTAAGCCCCCATCCATGCTTCCACTTTTCTGCAGACAAAGCTCCTGCTTGCTGTGATTTGTGGGTGTTTGGCTTCGAAGTGCAGTTTTTATCAGAGTTATGCTCTTAGCCGTCGAAAGTAGTTTCTCTACCTCTTTTCTTTTGTGACATGTCACGATGAATCCATTTCGAGTTTCGATGTATGTAATCATTGGGATCGAGAGGTCCGAGAAAATTGTCTACACTACTGCCTGCGGTGTGCCTTTATGCCTTGATTTTAATTTTTCATTTAATTTTAAAATTTAATTAATAGTTATTTTTTTAAATATTGTTTAACTATTACACACCTTTTTAAAAAACTGTTAATTATAAAATATTAATTAAAAAACATAGGATTAAATATAATGAGCAGCTTTGAGGGGAATCTATTCCATTTAAAATCAAATTTTCTATGAATATGAACTGAATTGTAATAAGTACTTTATAATAATCATTAAAACTTATATATTAAGCCTTTTGAAAATACTTTTAGAGGAAAAATGTATATAAATCTCCACTTGGTTTTCTTTTTGACGAATGCCATATTGTCAATACCGATGAACGCTTTCTTTATAAGTACTTCTTTTCTTAATGCCCAAAACTGAGCAGACGGGGGCACGCAATTTGTAGATTTACAGTCAGGTAAATTAGTCAATTGAGAAAATCGGAAGCGCGGCATTGATTTTAAGAAACAGGATTAGATTAATCTCCGCCTAAGTTTAGAGTATTAACAAGACTGGGAATCCAATAATTTGTATCTCTTGCACATTTGTAAAGCATTTCCTCAAGAGTTCCTCCTACAGTTTACAAAAACAAAATGGTGAAGTTAAAAATAATAAATATAATCATCAAATCTTTTAGAATCATTAAAAGAGAATTACAAATGGTCAAGTTCATATAATTGATTAAAATTTTCCTTTATGTTTTCGTATATATATTCGAAAGATTTATCAAAATTATTTATAAAATAAATTTTCAATTTTAAAAATATCAGAACGAAATAGCTACTGGCCCCTAAAACAAGTAAAGGAAAATGAAATTATTAAACAAAATCTAGATGGAGAATAAAAGAATCTTGAGGATGGAATTTTCCGTATATAAAAAGACTTCCAATAAAAACTTTCTGGCCTTTTGGCCCAGAACATAAGAATCGATATGAAAAAAATAAGACCAAGAGTATTTTTTTAGGAGATATGAACAGGAACCCGTTTTAAAATTTTTGACCAAAAGGTGGTTGCCAAAGCAGGAGAGGCTGTATTCCACAGAACAAAGACCTACCTGGGAAATGCAAGCTCTTTCTCTAAGAATAAGTGCAAAAGACGTTCCTCTTGTTTCTCTAAAATTTTACGCTACAATAATTATAACAATCATTTGAAAAAATCCGATATATCTTCTCATTTTTATCGTTTAATATTGATTTCTATTGCATAAAATTATATATATATATATATATATATATATATGAACTTCGACAATTATAATAATTTTACAAAGGAACTCTAAACTATATTTCCCCCCTTTCAAAAAAAATATTACGTTGCTAAAATATAGTTATAGAAAATATATATAAATAAATTTTCTGAACTTTACCATTTTTAATTCTTTGTGTTTTAAAAAAATCACAAAAGTTCGATACTTATATTTATTTCTGAACTTCACCATTTTGTTTTTTTATATTATAGAAGAATTATTAGAAATAACTTTGATAAAAAAACATAAGTCCTAACCAAACTAAGATGAAATTATTATTCGAATACTCAAAGAAATCCCCTTCTTAAATTATAGAGTTAGTGATAATGATATATATAGAGAGGAAGAAAGAGAGATTAGCACATATCATATTAACGTGATATATATCAGTGAGTAAATAATAGAAAACCACAATATTTAAATTAAAATTTATTTATAACAAGAGAACTAGTTTCGGCCAAGTTATAACACTGGTCTGCGTCAAAAATGTACCTTAGGTTTTCTATAGTGTTTCTTAATAAAATTGACTTCCTAAATCCGAATCTGTCATCTGTTTTTCTCTATCACCTCCAGTTTTTGCAATACATGGGGTGATAATAATTGTATAGTTTATACATCCCCTATATTACATCAAATTTCCTTAGTTTTTGCACTGCTCTATTCGCAGTAAATTTTGTGTACATTTTAAGTAATTATGCAAATAGCTTCATATTTTGCAGGTTAAAAATTGCTTAGCATTATAATAATGAGAATAATAATAATAGTGGTTGAGTTAAAAATGAACAGAAAATGTAAGAATAGCTCCGACAGATTTTTCTATGTTTGCGGCAAAGTGACTTTTCCCGAGCAGCAAAGTACAATCCCTCCTGTAATTAAATCTTTGTATCATGCATATTTTGGAGTAAGGCTAAGAGATCACGATAAAAGTTTTGGACCACATATCTGCTGCAAGGGATGCTACATAAGTTTAAGAAGCTGGAGTCGGGGCGAACAGAAGTCCCTCTCTTTTGGTGTTCCCATGGTGTGGAGAGATGGCAAGGACCACACTACGGACTGCTATTTTTGCATGACGAATCTTAAAGGTGAGCATTGTATCACGTATTTGAGCTTTCTGTATTATACTGGCTCCTGAAAATGTCATTATTATGCAAAGACTTAGCATAAAATTAAAAACTAACATAGTTCACTTCAGCATGAACATATCCTTTACTAAACATTTATGTACTATCTGCAACTCCAAATCAATTCCTCTTTTTAATATGCAATTATATTTTCCACAGGTATAAATAAGAAAAATAAACATAGTGTGGCATATCGGATGTTCCTTCTGCCATCAAACCCCTGCCCCATGGCTTAGGAATTTCTTTCCCGTCTCCCTCTGAACATATAGAGTTACATCAAGAGAATAATATGGAAGTTGACCAAGATTATGACACATCTGAGTCTTATCAGGTTTCCACACATGATATGGTCGCAAGACCATTCACTCAAGTTCAGTTAAATGACCTGACCAGGGATCTGGGGGTTTCAAAGGCAAATGACAACTTCTTGGCTCTCGACTTCGTGAAAGTAATCTACTCGCTTAAGAAACAACATTTAGGGGGGTACAGAAATAGAGAACAAGAGTTTCGAAGCTATTTTTTACAGCATTCTTCCAGCTGTTTAGTATACTGCGCCAATATTAAAGGACTTGTTGAGGCCTTTGGAATTCCCTACAACCCATTAGAATGGAGACTGTTCATAGATTTCTCCAGTAAAAGATTAAAAGCTGTGTTACTGAATATTGGTAACAAGATAGCTTTCGTTCCTATAGGCCATTCAATCCAACTTACTGAAAGTTATGAAAATATGAAAAAATTGCTGGATGCAATAAATTACTCTAGCTATAAGTGGGGGATATGTGGTGACTTAAAGGTAAGATCATTTTACCCTTGGCATTTCTAAGCTTTTTGATATTGACATTTTCATTTTTAATTGTTAATACTTGTATACACCTTTTGGTCAACTTAAATTTTACACGAATGCAAATCTGGAAATCATGAGTCATTTTTGAGTTATATTTTTTGTTGAAGTGTGTCCCTATAGGTTAATGTATCCGATTGGGTTAATGGGGAACTTATCCTAATTGAGAAGGTATACAACAGAACTCAATAAACTCAAAATAAGATGAACATATATCCAATTAGTTCCAATACGATGATTTAATGCATCGGCATACAGGACTTTTCAGTACATATTCATATTCTTATTGTTTTAAGAAATATTACTTTAAATTTGTTTTTAGAAATATTACACTGAATTTACATACCATGCTAAATTTTTTTCAGGTCGTGTCTCTTACGCTTGGGACGCAAACAGGCTACACGAAGCATCCCTGTTTCCTATGTTTATGGGACAGTCGTGCAGATAGTATGCATTATGAGAAGAAGGTTTGGCCTCCACAAGAACCATTAAGAATTAGATCAAACAATGTGATAGCTGAACCTTTAGTGCCTCCTCAAAAAATACTCCTCCCTCCACTGCATATAAAGCTTGGCATAATGAAAAATTATGTCAAAACCCCTTAATAAATTAGGCCAAGCTTTTAAATTTCTTCTTCAAAAATTTCCACAAATCAGTGACGCTAAGCTCCATGGGGGAATTTTTGATGGACTTCAAATCAGGAACTTGATCAGCAATTTGATGCATCAATGAAGGGCATAGAAAAAGATGCCTGGAAAGCTTTTAAAGCTCTAGTTAACAATTTTCTAGGCAATAAAAGAAGCCTAGAAGAATATGTTGCCCTGGTCAATCAGCTCTTAACAAGTGTCAAACATTTGGGAGCTCGAATGTCTATAAAGATACACTTTTTACAGTCCCATCTGGATTATTTTCCCAACAACTTCGGAGATTACAGCAAAGAACAGGGGCAAAGATTCTACCAGGACATAAAAACAATGGAATCCAGGTACCAGTGTAAATATAACGGAAACATGCTTGCTGACTACTGTTGGTGTTTGAAGCGTGATGCACTAGATGACAGGCACAAACGAAAATCGTCAAGGGCGTCTGTTCTTCGAAATTATAATTATTTTCTTTATTATGTTGCATTCTTTTATTTTTTGTTTATTAAAATAATTATAGTTTACATACGTGTATTCCTGTTTATATGATATAACAGTAATAATGCATTATTAGATAGAGAAAGGTTTTTTTTTTAAATTTAGAAAAAATGAGGTAATCTCAATGAAAATGGCGTATGCTGTACTAAGAAAATTTGACCTGATTGAGCAAATATACATTCAATTTTCAGCTCAGGAGGTTGGATTCATTAAGAAACCACAAAGAAATCCTGGGGAACATAAAAAAAAATTTCAAACGCAGGCCTGTGTAATTGATGCCATTTTCAACTGAGTAATGAAAAAGCTAAACAAGAAACTCAAGATATATGAGGCGAACAAAATACTAAACAATATAAAAACGCAGGAAACAAACTGGAAATAAACATAACTATTTGGGTGAATTCAGAGGAAGTTACTAATATGCGAGAAAAATTTCTTCAGGGGGCTTATAAATACGAGTGTCGACTTAATTCTATATATATTTGTTGAATTTGTATTGCATTTTGGATGAGTTGAAATTATCGACTTTGATAATGAGGATAGATTCTGCAATTCTACTCATAATATAATTGTTTGATTTATAAATAATTTTTGCTTGGTTGAAATCGATTCTATGGTCGTAATTTTGTATGTGGGTAAAAAGCCTTCAAGAAGTTGGACCTCTTCTTAACTTGGCTCGATGTTTTTTTATCCTCTTATTAAGGATGCTCAACTCTCCAATGTATGCTAAATTACAATTATGTCATGGTATAGGGTATACGTCAGCATCGTTCGCATAGGATTTAAAGGAGACCGAAGCTAGAGCATTTTATGTGGTTTAAAGCTGGGCTTTCATGAATCCATTTCAGTACAGTATTATGACATTGTGCGAGGTATATTTAGGTGAGTTTGGGGCATGTTTATGACAATGGTTTTGTTTAAAGGTTAAATGCCTTCCTAGTCCCAGTTTCTTCGTCAATTGCTTCACGTTTTCAAAAGTTTGTGCTGATAGATTTTAGAATTCATCTTCGGATCAAACGCTTTTTTGCCTCAGTGTAAGCAGCAGCAAATCATCTGCATTACATAATCCAACATCTTCCATGTTTGCCAGTTGGGAAAGTGTTATTTTCTATGAGTCCCTTCCATATCTCCACTAAATGTACCCACGTCATTTCTACCAAAATGCTCGAGTTTTGTATTAGCTGACCATAGTATTTAATTGCTCTTTATCCAACACCAAACGGCCCTCTTTAGTATCTTAATTCAACAGAGGTATATATCTATGTAGACGTCAAAGAAATCCTTCAATGTGTAAAAAACATTATACTGTTGAAGCATGTACTTGTACATCTACGACGCGTGCTAAAGATTTGCTTATATATGTTGGCGTCACTCCTTCGTTTAACACTTTAGTCTAAGAAATACATATTAAGTCCTTTGAGCAAGGCTGTGATAAAACACTGTACTGTTCTAATATTTTAGCCATTTTTACCAAATAATGTTTATAAGCATAAATTTTAAGTGATTTATATATTTAATTTGTTTTTGAAGCTCATAATCAGGCCCAATATCATTATTTTCGAAGAGGCAACAAACAACGTAAGGTTTTACGACAGTTATAGGATGTGCCAAATTTCGAAGTTAGGAGAAGTCAAATCAATGCTCTGGTAAGTCAAGAATCATAATTTTCCAAATTATAAACCAACAGCAACAAAGGCATTAGTTTATGAAGATGAATGTTGGAATCTGCCAGGTGGCGTAGTCATAGGGATAGGAATAAGTGAAAGATAGCTGAAGAAGAGTTTAACCGTGTCAATCTAGACCAGGGAGGGGCGCAATGCACAAAAATATGCCAGACCTTCAAAGTAAATGGTGATGGATAACCATATTGCAGCTAACTTCTTAATGAGTGTGAAGCCTCAAAGCTCAAACAGCAGTATTTCTGAACCCCGCTGGCACCACCTCAAGTCTCTCATCAACTGAAGGCATTTCGAGAGTTAACTTTGTAATATTCAGAAAAAAATACATAAATGTAAATCGATCGCAAACAATAAGTTCTAAGCTACGTTCGGCTAATGTACCACGCTTTCTCATCATACTTTTAAGCGTCCATCATTTCATTCAAATTCCGATGCATTATACTTTAGGCTAAAGTTGGGGCTAATTAAAAGTTTATAACTACTTCTTCTAAATATATGAAAACAAGGGGTGCCAAGCATCGGGGAACCCCCTGAAATCTCGGAGAAATGCCCCAAGTCTGGAGTAATGGGGCTTTTCTTTTTTAAAAACAAAAATCTTTTTCGGAATAAATAAACAGGATAAGCATAACTGAATAAATTAGACCTGACTCTTAATGAACGAATATTTTAGCATTCTTTGTAAGATAAGAAGGGAAAGGCAACGAGGTTATCTTTGCTAGAAATGTTATGACGATAGGCTAGACAATTCTTCCAGTCTCTTTCTCTCTCAATATCTCTCTATCAATATCTAAGTGATTCTCTCTATCTCTCTAGTTATGTCTTTGTAAGTAGTCTTAATTTTGCATTCTCATCTACAATGTTTTTTCTCGCGAACTCGACTTCATAATCTTTCTCAATTGATTGATAATATCGCATAATTTTATCCGCTCTTAATACACTCAATTGTGATCTTTCAAAAATATTTGTTTCCTATTTTATCCGAATTCAGTTAATGATAATCACACCGTTAAGGATACGTTTTCTTCTCTAGAAGAAGTCACCGAGGTTGATGTTACTAAACTCACAATGGTTAATTCTGTTATACTCCCTTTATTCACTATTTTACCCAATTGATATTTTTAATTCACCTTCTTTAAAGGATTCATTCTCTAATTTTTAGTTTGTGTATTGATAAGAGGCGTAAGTTTCTTTTGATTGCTACGAAGTATTGCATTTTCTATTAAATGCCACTAAAGCAAACGGACGGGGTGATCTTCACCATCACACTATTGGAAATGTTTCTTCAGCGTATTCGTGACAACATTGACAAATCTTGCTCCAAAATTAGAAGCTAATTTTTCCTTCTAGAACGTTTTAGTTAGCTCTAGCCAAGTTTGGAAAAAAAGTTTCAAAACTTTAGGGGTGTCCTTTTATATGTAAAATGCTTATGTAATCACTAAAACCCCCAAAGATATTTATAGTGCCTACAATTTTGCCCTCGTATACTTTTGACTCGCATACGAAACCAGCATTTATTTACGCTAATCTCCAGTTATAAATGGTTTAAATATCCCAACCCAGGAACAAAATGATCTTACCTCAATATAACCATCCAGAATAATTTAGATTTAATAAATATCCAAATGATGTTCTACATTAGATCGTGCCTGACGTTGCCTATACATAATTATACACTCATTTCTATATATTTATATCTGTGTATTCCTTATTCATGTTTGGCATGATTGTAGAGAGCTGGTGAGCGAGGTGAAGGATACTATGTATACTAAATATTTTCACTTCTTCAAACTTCATTCTTTTTCTTAAATAATTTTAATTACCATTCGGGAGCTATCAAGTTTATAAGCTTCCTTATTTTTCGAATAATTAAGTAGGGTTGGCTTATATCCAAGTAAGAAGAGTTATAGTGACAATTTTCGGGTGAGAAAAGGTAGGTGGTTTATCTCCGTATGATCCTGTCTGAGATCCGGCGAATAGTCACAAATATAAAAATTTAGACAAAATAAATTATTCCCTTCGAAAGAAGTGATGATATCCCAAGCCATCTCTATTGGCATATGTAATAACCATCTCTGCTTACTCTTCTTTCATCTCTCGCTCCTACCTTTATGCTGTTTTTCCATTAACTATCGCCTTAATCTCAATCCTGCTTTTACTTTTCTCTCACCTAAAACTCAGACTCAAATTACCTTTATCTCTCGCCCCTATTTATTATTTGTTTCTCCTTTATCTCCTATCACTATATTCATAAGTTTTTTCTTTATATCTGATTCGTATCTAGGCACTGCCTTTACCTTATCCCTCGCTCTATCTCAATCGTACTTTGGCTTCATCTCATCTTATCTCCATCATATTCTCTCACTCTTATTTCCATCCTTCCTTTCCCGTGTCTCTATAAAAAAGCGTTTAGATTCTTCCTTCACCCTGTCTATTTCTGCTAAATCTTCTTTCATTCAAACCCATTTTTCCTTAAACTACCCAATGATCCACTCTAAGTACTAATGTCCTCATAAGTTGTGATATGGTTTCCCATAATTCTCAAATATATATTAACCTGGTACCATTCACTCACGGCTCTCTGCATGTGTGCATTAAAAAGTTTGGGTACACTGTCTATCATCATTTAACTCTTTGAATGGCAGAGAAGAACTAGCGAGGCATTAAGAGAATAGGGGCAATGAGCGAAGAATAGGAGGCAACGTCGATGCTGAAAAACGAGCTCAATCAATGCGAAGCAATTAGAAAAGTTAAATTTCTCTTCGAGTGGAGAATGGCTTCATTCGCAAGAAGTGATTTGGGAAGGAGATCTAAGATCGAGGACGAGAATGGAACAGCAAAATACAACGAAAATTGGAGAAGTGAATGAGTTAGTGTTTGAGTTGAGCTCTTTGTTATACCTTTTCTCAGTTTCATTATACCGTTGTTGTAGAAAATGTTGAAGAAGGACACTTGTCTCGAAGACCATACAGTTAATTTTAATTGTCAATGATAAGTTTGAGATAGCCATTGTCAACACGAAACACGCAGTAACAAATTTATACAAACGAAACTCAAAGCTGCACTGAAACAAGCTGGAAGAAAGAGAAAATGAATACTAAAAATTAACAAACATAAAAAATCGTAAGGCCAATGATGGAAACCAGTACATGAAACAATGAAGAACATCGGCATACCACATTCTTCCTCACATATAACCTCACATTTATTCTTCCTCCACCGTGCTAAATGTCTTTAAGGCATGGTTTATTTCACATATCAATTATTGTTATGTAACCGCCTTGTGCGGCTACAGGTGTGTAAGTTCTTATGTAAACGACTGTAAAATGCGGCGCTTGATTAGCTCGAGTACTCCCAGAGTACAAATCCGAAACCCAAAAACTTCAATACCCCCCGCCCTTCCTCTCGTTCATCTGATGTAATTTTGCCCATCATTTCTCTCATTATTTTTATGTGTCAAAAGAGAAGGACTTCCACATGAGAACTAATTAACCGGGGAAACGGAATAAATAGAGGAAAATTAAAGAGAAACAATTTACCTACTGAAAAAAGGATGAAAAATTGAGATAAAAGCAGAGAGATTGTAATAAAAAAAATTCAAACCAGAAGTTATTTCAAAGAAGGTAAAAATAAAAGTATAAAGATTCGAAAATAGAACAAGACTAAAATAAACAATAAAAATAATAAAAAAATACGGCAAAAGTACAAAGTGGATCTCGAAACATTTAGAAGAAGAAGAAAGTGATAAAATCAATATATAACCTTAAACCCCCAACATGCATGAAACATATGTGCTCCTAAATCGGAACGCCGAATATTAAAGCAGTAAAACGATATAGGTAAACCAAGTAGAGATGCAAAAGGGAACCTATGTTGCTCAAATGTATGAGAGAAGTACTAACTAAAAACAAGTAAACCTTGCTGTGATAGTGCCCAATGTAATTGGAGCACCCACAACCTTTGAGAGTTTACTGTAAGAGTTAATAAAATATAAAACAGGTTTTTATCAATATAAAGAGAAAAGGTCTTCCTCAGCTACCACAACTACTACTAAGTGCACATATAGTAAGGACAAAGAAGGATCACTGTGTAGTACAGGATATCAGGTAGCAAAGGAGGAAAAGGTGCGGAAATAACTTGGATGGGATAGAGAGAGTTAACAGGTTGGTGGCTGGACACCGATGCTTGATGTATTTTGTGTGTGTCTTTGGTTATAAGTTCGACTGGACGGCAGGAGGGTGGGTGTGGAAGGGAGTTGTCATTTATAATGCAGCTAACTTATGTGTAGAGCGGCAGTTATTGCGGATGGTCATGGGCTGCGGGATGACACAATGCCACTGTCTCTCATGTAGTGCTGCGTATATAGGGTCTGTGGAGAGTTTCCATAGAAAACTCCATAGACGGAAGTTAACCATTCGTCCGAGTATTTTGCCTAGTTATTTGAGTGTTTGGATTTTTTGTTTTTATTCTGTAGAAGTATGTTATGTGAGACTTTGGATGTTTTGGGAAAGTGGTATGAGGCAAAAGAGGCGTTGAATAGGTGTGTAAGGGTATGAAAGAAGTTTACAGGCAGGGAGTTTGTGGATTAATGTGGCTGGTAGGCCGAAAGGGCCAGGGGCTAATTTGGGTGTTGATTTGGTGTAGTGTTTTTTCATCTACGGAGATTGTAGTAGTTAGTGTAGTTGAGCAATGAGCATCTTTATTCCTACCAGGGTTAGGGGCCTTAGCTCTTGTGCAGGCGCTTTCTGTTCCACCAGAAATTGGATGGTCAGTGCAGCGAGTGTATTCGTTACTTCTCAGTTAATGTAGGTCAATCACAGACGTAGAAGAAAAAGTCAGACGATGACCAATCACAAGCGTCTACTCTGGTTGGAACCAATCATAAACGGTTGATCATGTTTCCACCAATAACATACATTCTTTCATACACGATATACACTTCGTTTGTCTCTCCTGCTTTCCGGCCTGAGAGAGGGCGTCAGTTGATTATATTATTCCTCATTTTTCTAAACTCCTAGGCTGCTGCCGCTCCATTACTGGACCCTCATGAGTTCTACTCCTACCATTAAAAATATAAAATAGCGGAGATTCCATCTCATGGCCATATTCGGAAACATTTTTTAAGTTCAAGAAGAATATGGGAAACTCAGTGAAGTTGCAATGTTTGTTGTGTTGGCTTAAAATTGTCGAAGTGACCGCATAAATCAATTCACCCCTTAAATTGAAAGAAACACATTGAGGTGAGTATTTATGCTTTAACTATGCAGTGTATAGGCTATTCGGTAAAAATATTCACATGATGAAGAGGAAAACCTATAGGCTATTTATCAAGTCAGAGACCCCTTACACTGTAATCTCTACGTTAGCTTGCTATATGATCATTTAGTGTACTAGTAAATATTTGAATAGGTATTTCTTATTGTGCATTAAAAATTTTATATAATCCATAATGTTTTCATTAGCTTAAATTAATTTCAACTTTTTAAGGCTTATGTCAGTTATGGTTTCAAATATTTAAATTTTGTATTAACAGACTTGTCTAGTCAAGCTAAACAAATAATGCACGTGGCCTGAGCTTTATGGAAGAAATTTCGTGCATATAAATTATTTAATAATTTGGCCCATCAATCTAGTAAGCATACGAATTTTTTTTCAGCGTGTTCACCCAGTCAAATTACTCCACTCCTCCTCTTTGACGTATTAAGCTCGCGACAGAAAATAATAAAAATTGAAAGGAAGGACAACATACTAAACAAACAACCTAAGATATACTCCACATAAATATTGCACTCAAGTTTTCCAACATCAAAAGTGGATGAACTGGTAATATATTTCCTAACTTCTGGTTTTCATCCTTCTAGTATTGTGGAAACAAAACGATTCTGCAGCATTTTTAAGGGGATACAACAAGGATAGACGATGATTTCAAGGCCAACTGTCTCAAAAAAATCAATGAAGCTGCTTTAGATGTGAAAAGCAAACTTATCGCTGCAATGTGCAAGGTTGAGTATGTTACAACAACGGCTGACTGTTTGGCATGCAGAAGATGCAGCTATATTGGTGTAACAGCACACTGGATAGATGTCTGTACATTTGAACGACATTGAGTAGTGTTAGCTTGGAGGCAGGTGAAAACGAAACACTTCTACAATCTTTGACTAGTACGCTGTATGAAATCCATTTTGAGTAGATGAATAATCTGAAGAGGCTGAAAGTGATGGGCCTAAAATCATCATCCAGGACACAGTAAACATTTTGTCTTCGAATGAAGATGAAAGTTACGAGTATATGCTATCAACACATCAACGTTGTGCCTGCCATCTCCTTAATCTTGTGACCACTGTAGATGTTTATGTAAGAAAAATAAAATCAATCTACTGCGCCCTAAAGGCAAATGTTTCGCTCCTCAACATTTGCGAAATGCCATGATCTGGGAAACAAAGTTGGGCGTTCAGCGGTTACTGTGTAGAATGTAGACGAACACTGCAAGATATAACTTACAGTATTTGTCCAAATGCAGCCAGTTGTTAGAAAGAATATTGAAGATTGTCCAAGAAAAAAAGTGAAGGTGACATAAAGATTCGAAATAAAGTAGTTAAAACAACAACACAACGATGAGGTGATGGGTACTTTACTATTTGCCGTTATTTTTACTTCCAATACTTGAGTACCTCATGAGTAAGATACTTTATTACTTTTACTTAAGAGCATTTAAAATTGGGTACTTTTCCTTGTATTTTGAATAAAGTTTTGTCAGGGTAACAATATTTTTACTTAAATATCAAAGCAGCTACTGAGTAGCTGCACGCATTGTAGGATGCGGGCGTGTAGGAGTGTGATTTTTTGTATACGTGGTTCTCCATTGTAATGGTTTTTGTATTGTATAATGAGGGTCCGTATGTGTAAAGAGAACGTGAAGTTTTTTATGCGGGTATGGCTCTTGCGAATTGTGTGTAGTTTGCCTGTTGTGACACTTGTGTTCATAATTTTGCAGCAGTGGTCGTCTATTTGCTCTGGATTGTTGTTCTCCAGATTTAAGTTTTGTGGCGTGTTCTCAGTTGTGTCCTTTGAACTCCACCATTCGTGTTGTTTTAGTCGAAGAGAGGTGGCGTAGGTATGAGTATGGGCGATAAGGAGATAATCTTACATATATGTATGTGGTCAGGTATTACGTGGGGACCTGGGGCAGCGTGAATATGAAATCGTGTGGCGTGGTAATTATGGAAGACCCAGTCCGATAACGTAGTCCTTCCGCGATGCCCATAGAAAGTGGGAAAGGTCAGGCCGATGTGCTTGCAGTGATATTGCCGCATGGCAACGGTCAGTTACCTTAGTGGTGTTAAAACTAGTGTTGGATGAAAGACGTTGAGCTCTTCCACAAAGAAGATGAGAGGTTAGGATTAGAAAGTGCACGTAGTGGAACATCTATGTATAGTTGTTCTAGTGGTGGTCTATAGTGAGTGGCTACTATTATAAAGCCGGAACTCGTGTATACTTTGCAGGTCACAAAAAAGTCGTCTATTATGTTTATAAGGGAGTGGTGGATTGATCGTTTGACTAAGATTGCTGATTCTAGGTTTGGGTCCTGTTGAGTTAAATAGTTGTGCTAGCCTGCAATGCGGAGTCTATTGTTAGGAGGGTCTAGACTGGTGGAGTTCAAAATATAATGTCAGTTCTTTGTGTGTTTAGTACCCAGTTGGTGACATTATAGAGAATACTGTGTCAACTGCAAGCGTTCAGCTGTAAGACCTATGTATGGTCTGCAACAATGTGCGAGTGATGCTGTGACTCTGAGAGGCGATTTTCTCTCCGCAGTCTCATAGATTAACTGGGTTACTAATTTATTAGGGTTGGAGCCGGCTACGTTCGCACCTGCTGTTGAGAGAGAGGTTGTAGGTGTGGTTGGGGGCATTATGAGAGGTGTTGGAAATGGTTGAAGAAAAGGTAGACAGAATAGAGGTGGTGGGAGGGAGGATGGAGAGAGGAAGGAGTGTTCAAGTGAGGTCGGAAGCTGTGGAAGGGGGATAGAGAATGGAGAAAGAGTGCTAGGGACAGTAACAAGAGGAATAGAGTCAATAAAACGAGGGGTAGAGAGAGTAGGAGAAGTGGTGGAGACAGGATCGGGAGGTTGATACAGTGTGAAGGGGAGTGCTGGTAGAAGAGAGGGATTTAAACACAGAGGTGAGAGGTGTGGCAGCAGTGGAAAGGGAAGAAGTAGCGGAAAGAAGAGCGATGGATGAGGTAGGCAGAAAGGCAGGGACAACAGAGAGAGAGGGTAGAGTGGAGATAAGGGTAGGGATGACCGGAGAAGGGCTGAGAGCAGATGAGGAAAGATATGAGAAATGGACCTGGGGTCATTTAGCGATCAGGGTGTGTGGCTGCGGTGAGCCCGGAGGATGTGTGTTTCTTAGATTTGTATTCATGTATTAGTGCGAACACCTTTAAGTGGAAGATAATTTGCCCAAGGCCATTCGGGGCATAAAGTGCGTTTAATATGTTGGCATATAGGCGGGGCTCTCGTCCAGACATGTCTTATGCGACCGTAGAAAGCACGGCAGCCAGGTTTATCTTGGGAATGGTATTTTATGTTTTTTAGAGATTAGGGCAGATGTTGGGTGTGGTCGGGGTGTATGCGTTTGGGTGTGGGGTTTGGTAGGGTGTTCAGGGATTCGTGTGGTCTCCTTTGTGTCGGCAGCAGGGGCGTATGTTCTTGTGAATGAGCGGGGCAGGTGGCAGGGGTGGAGTGGATAGGTGTATTAGTGGTCTGTTGTGGACGACATATTGATGCAACGGCACTGTGCGTGCCTTGGATAGACATATGCATTCAAAGTTGACGGTGACGTAGTCGCCACCACAATCGAGCCATTGAACTGGGGTGGTGGTCGTGGTGAGGCTGATGGAATGGTGACCCTTCACACAGCATCTTGATCAGAAAAGGTCTGCTTAGCAGGTGCCTGTTTCTTTTCCGCTTTGTAATAGCGCTGGCACTGTAAGGGTTTAAAGTTGAGTTGTGTCTCTATGTTTTGGGCTTATGTGAGGGTGGCGTAGACTTTGATGGCTTTGTCTAGCACTCTATTGTCGTTGTGTTCGTCTGACAGTGTAATGACCGCCCATTTCTTGGTACGGTTGAAATATAAGTCTGGTATGACATCCTCACTGTACACCTGCCCAAGGTGAGTCAATATCTCGTTGTTTGGGAATGCGAATCATAGGGAGTTTGTTCTCAGTATGCGTACCTTGTGTTGTTTTGCCTGAAGGATGATAATATGAATCTGATCTACCTAGAAGGGATCTTCAGAGGGTGTAAATATATTACGGACTTGATGATTAATGGGGCTGAATCATCCACGCCCACCTGAGGGGGCCGCCCCTCGAACGGGTTTTTGGTTATTTCAAAGTTACTACTAAGTTCTAACCCTGGCCCAAATACAAGATGCCTCGGAATTCTGGTTCTGCAGTAGGCTAGAACGCAAACCTCTTTTCCCTGAAGCTGAAGTTATGTTTTTCTACGTTGAAGACATATTTCAACGAGGTACTTTGTGTGGAGTAACATTTACGGTGCTAAAATCAGGCAAGGAGGTAGGCTGATTATTTAGACAATCATGTTTGCTGACACGGCAGATATAGGATTATAATTGTCTGGGGGGAGGGGGCGAATTATCGTGTAAACTGGCACTCCGTGGTGCTGTATGATTTTCGACGGTTCCTTTGCAATACCTTGTAGGCTAATAGGTATTTTCTAGTTTATTTGCGCTTTTTATGCCTCCTGAATCTGCCACGAGAAGAGGAGCAAGTTAAGCATTTGGGTTGATGGTAACTTCCGATATGATCAAGACCTAATGGAAGCTAATGAAGCTTTTGCGTCGATGCGTTGGCTTAGTAAAAGGTGAGAGAGTTGCCACTTAGCCATTTAAGTGCTTCGTGTTGCATTAGAATTATGAGGAGAACCGAATATAGAGAGGTAAACTGACGGAAACCAAGTCCCAATTAATGGTGAAACACAAGGTTTGGAAAAGGTGATTATCAAAGTTGTTTAAGCTAAGTGAAAATGGGTGTAAGATACATAGCTCTAAGAGGTCTAAAAGATATTTCTTGAAACGCTGAGGAAGCTGAGAATACTTAACTTTTCTGAACCTCCTCTACTCCTAAAGTAAGGTAAATTGTCTTGTGTAGATAGAGGGGTGGGGGTATAAGAAAAATTATGAGTTAGGGTAAATGATTTTAAAGTATACGGTAGATTTTAAAGAGTTAAATCGGCCTTTATTCATCCATGCCGTCAATCACCGCTTCAAAATTGCTTAAAGGTTTAGGTGAAAGTCTCATATATATATATATATGGACTCTACTTCCACACCGTTATATATTGCCTAATTAATTTCTGTTTGATATATTGTATATTGCCTGTTTGATTTTTTTTTTAATTAGTCACTATGAATTAATTAAGACTTAAACAACCAACTATCTAACTTTATTTTTTGTTGTTTTACGACCAACCAACTACATAAATCAGATAACCAACTAATAGTAAATCACATCTTTCCTGGTAGTATAATTTTTGAATTTATTCATTTAATTCACAGCTTTCTCCGAATCAGGTAACAAATTTTAGTGTATTTATTGAGGTTTTTCTTTTTTCTCATTGTAACTTTATTAACTTCGTTTGAATTTATTTATTTTTTATCTTAATATACAGATTTTTGTCCTTTATCTTGCATTTTGATACTTTTGTTTTTGCTTTACATCCTAGAACAATTTTACCCTAAAGCAATCAATTATCATTGTTCTCATAATTGTTAAGCAATTGTTCTAATATAAATCTTTAATATTCTAGGCTAGAAGATGGGTCCAGATCCCGAAACGTTGGCAATATATGTTATATTCAGTACTTGCTCTCTTTTTCCTGCTGAAGATCCGCCTTGCTAGAAGCAGAAACATACACGTATATATATGTATATATTTATATAATTTCAGTCATTTGCCTCCCACATTTTAGAGAAGCCCTCTCTCATCTCTCTGAACTTTAGTCGGATCCTGAAGTTTGTTTTTCCATGTTTCCAAATGGCTGACTTTGTATCATTTTAAGATTGTCCCATCATAATGCGTTCAAAGGCTCTTAATGATGTTTTAAATGTTAATGTAATTTTTTCATCAGGCTCTAAATTTCTGCTGTATGAAAATTTTGCATTTTATATTCTTTCTTCTCTGGCGCATGGGCATTTTAATTTTTAATATAATGGTTACCTTTCCAATTCTTTACAGCTTGGCGTGTTTCTGCGATAGACTTCTTGATCTTTTCACGGTGACATTGTATTGTTATGACTCAAATAGATATATTTGTCTAGTATTTAAATTTTTCATTTATATTTGTGATGTCTATCATTTTGAGCCCTGGTTTTTATGTATTTTTTCGAGATTAGTTTTATGCCGACCTTTTACTTCCATGGTTAATTCGTGAAGCATTGTATGCATCTCTGAGTCCAATATGATCTGCAAATCTCAGATGTTTGTGGTAAACAGTATCGATCTTAATGCCTTTGTTTTGCCAGTTTAGCCTCCTGAACATTATTTCTAGACAGGACGTGAATAGTTTCGGAGAGATGCAATCTCGTTATCTTACACGATTCTCTGAGTGAAAGATGTCTGAATCATTATTCAATTTAATTTAGGATCGGTAATTTTGGCATATGTGTTCTATGCTATATTATTATATAGACCATGCAGAGAAGCCATACTGATAATTTTGGAAATTATACTACCAAGATGTGTCAGTGCAGGTCAAATCACAGCAAGAAAGAAACGAAAAAGAATTAAACAGACCCAAGGTTACGCAATAAAACGACATTAGCCAATCTTTTAAACTTATCAAGCGTAGGAGCAGACACAATATTTGTGGGCAAGGTATTCCACAATCTACATATGCTTGATAAAAAGCGGTTAAAAAACTGAGATGTAGAATGATAACCAATTTCGAATGCTATGTAATTTACAGTCTCAGATTACATAGTATTTCTGGCTAGTGGATAAAATCTCGGCAAAAATATAGGCAGAGAATGATTCACATCATTCACTACTTTAAATAAAATACAAGTTCCAACATCTCTACGATGCCTAATGTCTAAATCCAAATTGGATATTAAATATTTTACAAAATTAAATACACGATCAAGCAATCATGAATGAGAGTCTGCAACAGAACTCCATACAGCAGAGCAATATTTAAAATGAGGTAGAATAAAAGAAAAGAAACACTTGCGAAGGCCATTATTATCCTCATAGCTTTACTTAGATAAACGAAGAATGCCCAATTTCTGTGAGATATCCCGATATATATATCTTAGATACGTTTAGAAGGTGAGTTTAGAATCTAGAGTTACTCCTAAGAGCTTGAGCTGTTCAGCCTTTTTAATCAAAGCTCAATTTATTAAGAAATTGCGATGTTTAGGTTGAAGAAATCTGGAATAATTCACAATCATTTCCTCAGACTTACTAGGGTTCAATTTTATACCCCACTGAACACACTAGGAATGAATTTTATTCAAATCCTCAGTGAGGCTGTCTGTAACAATCAGTCTCATTGCAGAACATGGAAGATGAGCATAAGGAGAGGTGTCATCAGAATATGCTATGATTATATTAGTGATATTAAACCATATGTGAGGTGTCATCAGAATATGCTATGATTATATTAGTGATATTAAATCATATGTCACTAGTCTATAATACAAAAAGCAGAGGTCCAAGAACGCTACCCTGAGGAACTTCAGAATATACTGTAAAATAAGGACTATAACAATAATCAACAACAAAATGTTGTTGTCTATTAGTTTAAAACTCTTATAAAATACTTAAGATTCTACCACCAATGCCACTGACATTAATTAAAAAATCCAATCATTATAGTTGAGAGTGTCAAAGGCGGCACTAAAGTCAAGAGAGAAAAGCCTAGACTTAGAATTATTGTCTAAAGTAGACTGCATCTTATGTACCAGCAATAATACTGTATCAGTAATGCCTACCCTCTTTATAATGCCAAAATAAGTCACTTGACGATATCAAATATACAGTAAGACGTTTGGACAGCAGAGGTTCAAAAGTTTTAGATAAAATTGCTGTGATGGAAATGGTTCTATATTCACTGGGAGATGGAGATGATGAAGATCGTATGGAAATTGGAGTAAAGTTGCCTGAACGCCAGCATTCAGGAAATTACCCTTCGACGAACTAAAATACGAAATATAACAGCTAGTTTTGGAGCTAGCTGGCTGCCTAATCTTTTTAAAATCAATGGAAACAGAATAATAGGATCAGTTTCCCAATACTCATTCAAGTTAGATAAAAGAAATTTTATTTCAGATGCTCTGAAGGCAAATGTATTAAAACTAGGTAGCGCATGAGAGCCTAAGAACAGCTGAATCTCTTCCCTACTTTGCTTAGACTTAAAATTGTCAGCAAGAATGCTGGCTTTATCAAGAGGATGATATATAACGCTACCATAGAAGGCTCAACACCAAACAAAGCTAATTTAAGTACTGACCACCAAATATGCGACTGAGCCGCACCTGTGACGACATTCTTCAGATGGGAATTAAGTTAAGCTTCAGCCTCTTCATAAACATTATTTGCCGTGTTCCGCATCGCAACATAGGTCTCACAAGACAACCGAGAGCGGATATCAGACCAAAGATCATAGCCAGCATGCTTATCATCATAGGCCAACGACAATGGTCATTAAACCATGCTTTATCCTTAAATCGAGCTTGGAGATTTTTCATTGGTTTAAACCTACTTTTCAATTCTAATAACCTAAAGTTAAATGCGGTTATGGGGCAATACTATTAAAAGCAGAATTAATCTAGATTTGATAAAAACCTCCATGGAGAAGGTAAATTCTGGAATAGGGAAATGTAGCTGGATTTTACAAGCCAAACCTCACTGATCTGAGGGACCAATTGGTATAATGGATTGAACCTCAACAACATTTCACATATCAGCGAGTAAAAGATCAAGCCAATTGCCGGATGTGTGAGTTGCACCAGTAAGTAACTGCTCACAACCAGTATATATGAAAAATCAAGAGCAACAATACCATATTAATTGGATGAGGAAACTGAATTCATCCAGTCTCTGTGATGAGCATTACGATCACCAAATAAGATTTTTTTGTCCTTCTCTTCAATATTAATATATGAGTTTAGAATAATTTTTAT
This sequence comes from Ceratothoa steindachneri, assembly GCA_963969495.1. Classification (NCBI taxonomy): domain Eukaryota; kingdom Metazoa; phylum Arthropoda; class Malacostraca; order Isopoda; family Cymothoidae; genus Ceratothoa; species Ceratothoa steindachneri. The sequence continues at coordinate 38,317,938 of OZ018318.1, forward strand.
AAGGGTGAAAAATATTAAAATTATTAAAATGGCTGTATACTCTAATAATCATGATCTCATGACATAAACATTCATACTTACTAAAATGTAAAGCAGTAAATCCCACTCGAGTATATGCATACAAGACTTGCGCTGAGGTAAGGAGTTCCTCAGAAAATGCATAGCCTTATTAAAATTTAGCAAAAGAAGTTCTGGGGTATATGTAAAACAAACCTATACCTTGATTTTTCAAGACTCTTATTTCCTTTGTTGTTGATTTTGAATCAAATGTATTCTGGTACTCTATAAATGCCATGTATAGAGATACTCGTATATTCAACTCGGAAGTTTTTCCAATGAGCTTATTCAGAGTATGTATGTGGTCAATCTTTGAGAAGCTGGTTTTGAGGTATCTTAATAAAGACTCATGTTAAGTGTTCATAGACTCACAAAAGAATGGTGATTGGTCTGTATTTTGTAAGTTGGTTTTGATCATCTTTTTAGTGTATCTGGCAATATTGCCCTCTTTTCAGGCAGAAAGAGGGAAATTTGCTGCACAGATTAATTAATCCTGCCTTCTGTTTTACTAAATTCCCCCAATTCCCAGGCCTATCATCATTAGCTCGTTTAAATTTGGACTTTTCTTTGCGGAAATGATTTGCTTATCAAATTTCAAGGGTTCTAAAATGCGCTTCCCCTATCTCAGGCCGAGCCTAAAAACACAGAAAGTGTCGTCTTCTGCGTGTTATCTGCAGTTAGATCTTAGCAAACAAACATCCTTCTTTGATAATGGCCATGCGTCGAGATTATGTATGTGGATTTTACCTACCCTCCTTTTATTCACCTAAGTCCACAATGTATTAAAGATCTATTGATCATGCCCAGGGAATCTGGCCATGCTGTTCAGTATTGCTTTATAATTTTATTATAACTCCACGCACCAATTTAGACCTATCTATATTCTGATTTAATTAATTGTTTATTCATTATTCTTCATCATCATTGCTAGAAGAGTTACGTGAACAGGTACTAAAGTAGAAGAGTGGTGTTACACTCCTCAATCTGACTCCTTCCTCCAGTTCATAGTTCCTGGGTGAATAACGGTGCTCAACTATTGTTATTTTGCTGCGAAAATAAAATAGATTTGGATGGCATTGCATCCATCGACTTTGCGTTTATATCCGAGTATCAAAGGGGAAATTCGATGACTGCTTTATCAGAGTGCTTACAGACGAGAAGAACGACGAAAAGCTGTGTTGTCTGCTGTAACTATAATCCAGGATATTTAGGACGCTCGCAACAAAAAAATTGTGAACCACGAGAGACCTCTCAAATTTCCCACGCAGCTTTCCTGAATGCAACTTGCAATAAAATATTTATATTTACATTGTCACGACTAAAGTGGTGACTTAGAAAAATCCTCACTCAACTATCATTATGGTCAACCAAACAGATATACGCTTGTAGGTACGAAATTTGCAATTTCTCTTCAATTATTCACCTCAATCTTGGTTTAATTAGTTTGAATTACTCTTATTATTAGGAAGAATAATAAATGAATATAAAAAAGGTCATTATCTACAGTATTAGCATATTAGGTCAGTGATGCCCTATCATCTTTGTTAAAGAAGCCTAATAGCTAAAGTACCAAATTTTAAAGGTCGATATGCTGGATATTTTACCTACTACGACAGCCCCAATGATGCCAACTTTTCCTCGCTCCTCTGAATTGTCTCATTTTGAAAACTGCAAACGAGTGATCAACAAAACGCTTATAAAACACAAGACAACAGTCAGATGGATAATCTTGAAACATATTGGATTCCAGATGGGTCATGAAAATATCTGCCGATAAAAGACCTATTGGTGATCCCATAGCAACAACATCAATTGTTTGTTAATTTTATTGTTTAATGTAAAATATGTCTTTAAATATTAGGTTTAGTAAAGACTAAAATCTATTTCTGGTAAATCCTGCAAAGTTGTCTCTGTTAGTAAAAATTCTATCTAAAATTATGTTTTATCGTTTCTTTGATAGGAATGCTAGTGAAGAGAGATTTAACATCAAGGATGACAAAAAATTATCTGAGGTGAAATGATGATATAAAAGTTCTTTTTGTAATTCATACGAATTTAAAATAAAAAAGTGATTAGTGGAAAAGGGAGAGAGCAAAGAGACAATATATTTAGCTAATTTGTATGAGAGTAAGTTATAGGTGGCCAAAATTAGTCTTAACGGAATTTCAGGTTGTGGACTTTAGGTAAATAATAAAGCTACGCAAATAAAGAGCCACTAGCAAATATTTGTGAATATTGGACTACGGTAAATATTTTATCTCTCCTTAGATTTGATAAAAAGCGGTTTAACTGATCTTCAACTTTCAAGACAGCTTTATTTATAGGCTCAAAATTCTCAGTAAACTTAGAAGTATCTGGTAAAATGGATTGAACATTTTCTAAATAATCATAAAGATTAACAATAACGACAGCATTTCCTTGGTCTGGTCAGTTATAATAATGTGATGATGCGCGATAACTTCGCTAGTATCCTAAGATCTTCCTTACGGAAAATTATAGATTTAAACTTCATAAATATCATAGATCATATTAGAAAATTTTAATTTAAATTGATCAAAACTACATTACATTGAAAAAAGTATGAATCGTTGCATATTTTTTCAAAGGGTAAAAGGAAGGAGTGTTTATTAACATTAAATAAGGGTAATTTAAATTTGACGCATATAAGCAATTGATCTTTCTTTTTCCTTTTGCCTCAGTAGATTTGCTAGTTTCACAAGTTGAGTTAAGGGAAGATACTCTCAGTCGGTAACAGGGTTGTTTGGCAACGAGAGGAGACTAGTAAAGGTGTATTTTTATATAAAATATCAAATTCGCAACTACGATCAAAGTTAGAGAAGAAAGTATTTAATTTTCTTATTTCCGAAAGTAAAAGATGCAGATATTGAAACATGACTGGGAAGATAGGGAAAATGAAACAAAATGCAAGCAAAATAAAAGAATCTAGTTTTTCAAATGAGGTTCTTTAATAAACAAGATCTGCTTACCGAAAGTCACGTGCTCTCACGTGTTTAATTTAAAACCTTACAACCTATATAATTTTTAATATTTCTGGACTAACCTTGGGAGGACTTAGGTAATTTTATCATTTAAAAGAGAATGTAAAACAACATGGGGGTTTCAAATTTTGTGAGAATCAGCCAAATAATTCTGATGGTATTGCAAAACAAAGTAATTCCCAGGCTAAACTTCGGAGGACTTTGACAATTATATTATTTAAAAGAAAATGTAAAACAATATAGAGCATTAAATTTTAGTTAGAATCGGCTGAAGACTTATGATGTTATTGCCTAAACAAAACAATTCCCGGCCTAACTTTAGGGGACTTGACAATTTTATCATTCAAAATAGAATGTAAAACAACATAAGGATTTCAAATTTCGTTAGAATGGGCCAAATAGTTTTGATGTTATTGCCAAAACAAAACAATTCCCGGCCTAACCTTAGGGGACCTTGTCTATTTTATCATTCTAAAGAGAATGTAAAACAACATAAGGGTTTCAAATTTCGTTAGAATGGGCCGAATAGTTTTGATGTTATTGCCAAAACAAAATAATTTCCTGGCTATAGTTGGGAGGACTTTGGCAAATATATCATCTGAAAGAAAATGTTAATAACATAGGTGCTTCAAATTTCGTTAGAATCGGCCAAATACTTTCGATGTTATTGTCCAAACAATATAATTCATGTGCTAATCTTGGGAGTACTTTGCGAATTATATCATTCGAAAGAGAATGGCAAACAATATAAGTGTTTCGAAGTTGGTTAGAATCGGTCTAATATTTACAATGTTATTACCAATACAAGAAATAGGCAAAACGGGGACCGACCGACCGACATAGTGGGATGTAGAGTCGACCGCGTCTAGACTCGCACAGGACTAAAAAGGAATTTTTGGAAAGTGCTTTTATATGATTTCATCTTTCAACCTAAGTAAAATAAAGTAGGATCTTTTCTGTTTGTTGGCAGGCAGTTGTTTTGTACCAACTTTTCACCAATAATACAGCTTGGAGTGCTGAATACGAATATAACATTTCTATTTTGGAGAAATGAAAGCAGGTATTAATAAAACAAAATTTAATGCACACTAGTTTAGAACATTATTCTATAAACAATTATAGTTATATACTGGGGGCTGTGCCCCCCTCTAATTGATTGAAACTCAGGATCATCGTAGGGGGGTCACCCGCAGTGCTAAGCCCCCCATGAGAAGTTGCCTTGAATTTACTCGAAAAAGGTGAAACATATTGGAACACGGACGAAATAGTTTGCGTCCCATAGTTCGTGCCGCCGATCGTAATGTTTACCGGGCACTGTACAGCAGTTGATTTCGACAATTACTTAAGAGATGTAAGAAATGCATAATATAGGCTTAACCGAACCTAACCCACCGTGAGATGCTCGATTCCTACTTATGTGAATTCATGTGGCGAAAACGCTATAGAAAGGAAAATTTGTGTAAATAAATATTATGGGATACTTATATCTAAATACAAATGAATGTTTGAAAGAAGCAATAAAGGGAGTGAACAATATTATTGGGAAATCATATGGCAGTTTATGTGCGTTTCATTTCTATTTGTTTTTTTTTTTTCAAAATGTATCGGACAAACCAAAATTTACAGTTTGAAATTTCTTTTTTTCAGATACTTACTTTCATTTCTTCAAAAAATAAATGTTATATTCGTATTCAGCACTCAAAACTGCACTATTGGTGAAAATTTGGTACAAAAGATCCACCTACCGCCAAACAGAAAAGACCCATAAAGCAAATATATATGATGGTAAAATTTCTTTAATAACTTAAATAATGGATGCACTACCACTATAATTTTTTATTGTTATGTATTTTTCTATAGATTTACTTCCATAATTTGTTTGATACGTCTAAAAACTGCTCATTTTATATTATGAGTAATATATTTTGTGCTATGTAATTTTCCATTGCGATGAAGAATATAAGAATCATCAATGAATTATATTTCATTATAGCCCAAAGTCTGAGGCCGGTTTCTTCTAGAGTAAAATGGGAGAATAGGACATGGTCAAATATAACCAATTACCCTATTGACATATCAGCGAATAGTCAATTGGCAATTCGCCTAATTTTTAGTAATAATTATTGAGGAAAACGGTTGCTACTCTGAGAAGAAACTCTGACATCTCTTTAATACTAAACAGAAATAAAGGAGCACAACAATCTTTAAATACTTTTACAGAATTTTGAACCAGCAAAGAACTTATGGTTTGAAGCCCCCTCACACTAATGAGAAAGGTTGTAAGTAAGGTTAAAGATAGGTAAAGGAAGAGAGATGGTGAAAAACCTAATTAAACGACTTTTATTACAGCAAGGATATAATTTAAAGTAATATTTAGTGATTTTATACTTAAACACTTCTTACTGCAAGGTCATAATTTATATTCCCAGGCCAGTTATTCCAATTCTGTGTTAGTTTATAAGAAAAGAAATTTTGTGCTATCACAGTGCTAAAGGTTTTGTTTCTTAGCTTGAAACAGTTATTGTTTCTGCTCGGTTATCTATCTTGAATATTGAGTCATAATTTATATTAGTAAACCCGTTTAGTACTTTGAATACAAGGGGTTTTAAAATCTGATTTCATTTGAGATGTAGATAAATATGTATGGAATTAGAGTGTCCAGGCAAATGAAACTAAACACACTTAATCTTAATTAACATAGATGTATTCAGCAAAATTTGAATAAAAAACACTAATGTAGGTGGATTTCATGAATGATTTGACGAATTTTTAATATGCGTGCTGTCTGCGACTCGGCACATATCAATTCACTAGTATTCCATCTTCTACCAAGCACGTTGCCGCATGTCATGGGCAACAATCTCCAGTGAGGCACTTATACTTTGCTTGAGCTCCTCTATATTTATAGTGGATAGAGGGACAGAGACCAATGCCTACACATAGCCTGAAAGAAAAAATGATCACAGTGTTACGAGTAGGTCAAGTAAACGTAGAGGCCATTTCAACAGCAATTTTTCTTCATTACCAGCACGCCTAATCTATCTCCCTTGCAGAATCTCATTAAAACAAGCTTGCACAGTGAACCTCATGGCTGGTAGAGCTTTGTTCTGTTTTAAAATGAAGTTTTCATGTACATTTGCAATTCGTCATCAATTAGCCAGTTCTGATATTTTTTTTAAATAAACATCGCCAGTCACGTTTGCCTCAAAGAAATACAGATCATACAGACAGTTCTTGGATTTGCCGCAGAAGCTATTTTTTGTACTCAAATGTGACATGTGGAATTTCTTCGCCCCTAATATGAACATTATGCTTGTTAACCTTTACATTTAAAAGAAATGTGGTATAATCACTGAAAACGAGACTTTATTCAAACTCATCTCCTTCAAGTTCATCTTGCATATTAGTTATTTGAGCTTTTGCTTTCATCTCTGCCTTTATGACGTGAAGGAGCTGTACCTGGTACGGTTTCATTCAAAAGAGTTTCCTCAGAACACGCAAAATTATAGGTGGAGGAATCTGGGTTTTCATGCTTACTCTTCTTCTGGAATTCTTGGAGTTTACCATGAGTTTTTTGCAAACTCGCTTCACCATTTCTTTCGATGAGGGTGGTCGTCCAGATCCATTTGTCAACTCCCTGCACATGACCAACTCTGCAATAATTCTAGTTATTTTTAGAGAAATATCAGAAATGTACGATGTACAGTCTTATTCGACTTTCATCGAGAATACAGTACCAAATAAAACGCCTTTTATTTTTAAGAAATACCATTTCTATATCTAAAAATATAAAAAAAAGAAATGTATATGAAATTTTCGTCTCCACACGTAATATTAAAATTTGAGATCATGTGAACAAGAATTGGCAAAGTTATTATTACTTTTGGCAATAAATTCATAACTATTTGGCCGATTCTAACGAAATTTGAAACCACTATGTTGTTTCACATTCCTTTGGGAATGGTATAATAGCCAAAGTCCTCCCAAGGTTAGCGCGGGAATTATTTTTTTTTGAACATTATATCATATCTATTAAGCCGATTCTAGCGAAATTTGAAACCCTTATGTTGTTTTACATTCTCTTTCGAATGATATAATTGCAAAAGTCTTCACAAATTTAGCTGGAGAAATTATTTTGTTTAGCCAATAACATGATAACTTTTTGGCTGATACTCTGCTAGACTAGACTAAGCTATAATATGCTATACTCTGCTAGGAAAGCCTAGAATAGGCTATTATAGGCTAGGCTATACTATAGTAAGCTATGCTAAGATATAATGTACAAGGGTAAGATATACTATGCTAATTACGGCTATAAAATGTTATGTTAGGTTAGACATTACTAATCTCAGCATGACTAGGGTATAATAGGATAGTATAGGTTATACTTGTCTAGGATAGTTCAAGCTAGGTTAGGTTATACTATACTAAGCTAGGCTAAGCTATACTAACCTATACTAGGCTAGATAGGATAAAACTAAGTTATTCTATGGTAGGTTAAAGTATAATAGGATAGGTACGGCTATGGTCTGTAATACTAGGTTAGGTTAGGTTAGGCTAGCAAAACAAGGCTATAATAGGCTAATCTAATGCAAGTTTATTCTAGTCTATGGTATGCTATACTAATCTAGGATATATTATGGCTATATTAGGCTATATTATTTTAGGTGTGGTTATGCTAGGATAGGCTATACCAAACTATCATATATTATGCTAGGCTAGGCTAGGCTATCGTATGCAAGGATATATTGTCCTGGCTATTTTATAGCAAGGCTATACTAGGCTAGGCTACTCTAGGTGAAGCAAGGCTAGGCTCTGGCATGCAAAATTAAGCCATGGCTGGTTAGGCTAGGCTAGGCTATAGTAAGTTAGGCTACACTAGGCAATGCTACACTAGGTAAGGCTATACTAGGCTAGGCTAAGCTAGGCTATACTATAATATGCTAAGTTACACTAGGGTCTACAAAGCTAAGATAGGCTATACTAGGATACGATAGGCTAGGCTCAACAAAGCTAATGTAGGAAAGTAAGGTTTACTATTCTAGGTTACACTAGTCTAGCTAGATTATACTAAGCTAGGATAGGTTAGGCCCGGCACAGTTAGGTTATTCTGTTCAGGGCTAGGCTATCTTGTGTTTGGGTAGGCTTGATTATACTAGGCTAAAACAGGGTAAGTTATACTATGCTATGCTATACAAGGAACGTTTAGGCTAGGTTTTTTAAGCTATACTAAGCTATTCTTTGCTAGACAATACTACGCTATGCTAGGTTTTGAATGTCGTAATGTCATAAATCAGAATTTGTGAGGGCACGTGACTTTTTGGTCAACAGTCTTTGTTTCAGTTATCCGCCTATTTTTGCTCTTTAATGGAATGTAAATTGAGTTCTCTCAACATTTCTTCGTGCGATCTATATCTATGATCATGAAGTCATTTTGCTGTTTGATTTTGGACGAGTTCTAATATTAATTGCTATGTCCTTTTCTATACATGTAGACCAGAATTTTCTACTACATACTCCAAATGCGGTAACGTGTAATCTCTTATATAAAAGAAGAATAAAAAGGTTTGATGTTAATGCTATGTATTTTCGAACCCCGTTTGCCGTTTGTCATGCAAACATGCGTTGTTTAGATTATTTCAATTTACTCGAGATTAAGACACATAATACTTTTCTGTGGCTGTTTAATAGTTTTTGAAGAAAATTGACCCATTATAGAACGAAAACTTTGAACAGAAATAATAAAATGGCACACGAATAGTGATAAAAGAAGGAATTAGGGCTTTGATAAGGGCTTATTAAAAATATGTCATAGAAAGTTGAATTCACAACAGCTGAAAGATTCAAAGGAGAAGGGAGAAGGAAGGATTTTGGAGGTTAGGAACGACTGCCTCAAGACGAAGAGCATGCGTGGACCTTCAAGAGTATGGAAGTGAGTCATTAGGCAAATCAACAGGAAGGAAAATTTAGAATATTTTCCCGAAAATAATGAACTTTAAAATAATCAAAAAAGGGTATTTAATATAATAATATAAAGGATATCGAAAACTAATTATAGTTAATCCAATTTGGGGAAGATTGATGAAAGAAAAGTATTGTATTGTATCTTGAGGGTGAAAGTACCCTAAAAAACGCAATACACCGATGTGTCATCATTCCTTTCGGATACTTCTTCTTTGGCATCTGTAGTCGACACCTGGAGACCATCAAAGTTGTGTTCTCTTCATATCCGAACAATCCATTTATTCCCATATTTTTGACACGAGTACTTTAATCCGCACAATCTTTCATATCCATGAACATCAATTTTTGGATGGCCTTGTTTGCGCAACCCTCCTAATGATCTCCTTATTTACCTTTAATTAGCTCAATAAAAATTTATCTTGATCAAAGTTATTGGTAGACACAGACTAATGGAATAATGATCTTTCTGAAAATACAATTCTATATGTAGATTCCGCATAATCTACTGGACATATAACTATATTGATATTGGAGTATGGAGTATTTCTATACAATATTCCATTTGTATGTTAAAATTATTTTGAGTCAAGCTTGAATATGTTTTGGCCTATGGCAGAAAATAGCACCTGAAAATGGACTTGAGAACTACTGTCCTAGCAAATTCTGTGGCTTGGCACAATTTAAACGGACTTTAATAGTTTCGTGAAATAATAAGTTTACTGTGGATCTTATGGCTATGCCCGCTGCTGAAGAACGTAAAAAGAGTGTCCTAGTTATAAAAAAATAAAATAAAGTAACAGTTATTTCTGACCTCAAAACATCACTCGCAAGATATCAGAAAAATTTATCAGGGCCAAAACAATTATTACAAATATTATGGTATGACACATATTAAGACAAATCCGACAATTAAGAAATTTGGGGGGAATAAAGGCAAATATTGATGACAAAATATCAGCGAAAATATTAATAATAAAGATACTAGGATTATAATTCTCAAACAATATATACACTTGTTCCAAAAAGTATTTATACCTCTACCTAATACGAGTCTTTCGTTATAGTCCAAGAACCGTTTATTGCAGGGTAACGAAATTTGGAAGCATTGAGGAAAGTGTAGTCATGAACAACCCCAGGAAATCCAAACATTTTATTTAAAAGAAAGAAGTAATGAAACGCATTTACGAAGTTTAAAACCAAAAGAGATTCATATAATATCATTGAACCGTCCATAAGTATAATCAATATGTTTTCAATTATAACAGGTTTAAAGTAGCATGTTTAGTTTCTATTACCTCTTATTGATAATCTAGACTAGTCAACAATCTTGAGTTATCTTCTACAAACAAACATCTTAGCGAACGCTAGTGATCTTCTTTTCGAAATTAAATCGAGAATAATTACAAAATTCTAATCTACAGTAAGATGCGCTCCAAAAAGAGTTATAAAGAACTAAATTCCCATAAATCTACAGTGCAGTCAAGAATAAGAAAGTTTAAGGAATTGGGACCACCTTAAATCTCCCTCGTTGGGCTCATCTTCGGGTAATTGTATCCTGAACAATTCAGAGGATCTTTATATCTGTCAGAAATAACTAAAAGATGACTATAAGGAAGAAGAATAATCATCTAGGAGAGGAAGCGGGTGATGTTATTTTGTCAAATATGTTGCAAAAAGTGAAAATGAATGAACGTTATTTGAGGGAGACACGTTTATTGAAAAATATTGATTTTAAACACTGTCTGAAGTATGCTACAGAACATTTGAAGAATAATTTCAACCTTTGGTCTCATTGTGCTATGGTCAAATAGACAATAATTCAACTGTTCGTTCCAAATGAAGTTAGGTATGTTTGACGTAGTGCTGACGATACTAGTTTGGTCAAAAACTCTTTTCTCACACTAAAATAGGGAGTTATATCTATTATGGTATGGTATAGTTTGTGTAACACCGACCTTGATACACTTCTTCAGATCAAAAGAACGACGAAAAAAGAATAAATGCAGAAAGATCCTTTGAAGATTGTCTTAAAAGTGAGTTCAGAACCATCCCTATGGAAATGATACTTTCAACACCTCAACTAGCTGAACCACATATGAAAATTGCTTTCTAAAAATTTTAAAAGAAGATAAAATAAGCACTTAAGAATGTCTATCACAATGTCTATGCTTCCATACAATACTGTTACTAAAAATTGATGAAATGGAGTTTTGCAAGGGAGAATGCGGCAAAATTGCATCTGAAATTGGTTTTACCCGTCCAAAAATGCAATAATCTTTTGTCATTAATCTAAAATTTTATTATTTTGACTCTTACACTGGTCTACAAGGTTTTGGGTGTCTAGGAAATGGACATCATTCCTGTAAGAAATCGGTCTCCTGATTTGAAAAATTACCATCATTTTAATCCATCAGGTCCAGTTTTTAAGTTATTGAACATCCTTTTTATAATATATATATATATATATATATATATATATATATATATATATTAGGTTTGAGTCAAACTCCATATGTTAATATTTTTGTGTTTGAGTCAATGTCCATATGCATATAAGTATATGTGGGAGTTAATTTCCATATGTATATGTCATAAGTTTGTTTATGTTATAAATTAGTCACTATGTATCTGTGTATGTCCACTACACTTGATTCATAACTTTATCCTAATTCTAATTATTCTTTTTTCAGAAGTTGTGGTGAACTAGACAATAGAAAATGAGCAAGATGTCCTCTGCAAAAAAGTGTTGCCTTAATTCTCCAAATGTGTTATGGAAACACAAAAGTGAAAAGTATAATGACCTTTTTACCAACTTGATATCAAGTTTTCCTGATATGAGCATCAACGTGCATTTTCTCTTTAGTTATCTTGATCGTTTTCCTGAAAATCTCGGAGTTATTAGTAATAAACAAGGCGAACGATTCCATCAGGACATTAAACAGATCGAAACTCGCTACCAACGACCTTATGACGTTGTGATGAAAGCAGACTATTGATTGTTTTTACAATGAGATACTGCTGTTGCTCAACATCAACGGTGTGCATATAAGCGTAAGTTATCCCTGAATATTCTGCCAAAAGTCTTTCCTGACGTGCATTTTAATTTTTTTATTTTTACTTGTGCTTTGTTTGTTTATGTGTTATGCTCTCTTAATTGTTTCATATTAATTTCCTCTTGTAGAATTAAAATAGTTTAAATAAAGAAACAGTCTTGTTTAATTGCACTCAAAATCAATAAAAGTCATGTACACCTTTGGAAATATTTTCAGGCGCAATTTTCGCATATAATAGAGCCAAATTGAAGATGAGGAGAGACATAAAACTAGACTTGATGGACGAAAACTGAAGTTATTTTCGAATTTAGCAGGCAAAATCACTTAAGAATTCGTTTAATTATTTCAGACACCAGACAAAAGTTTTTTTGGTTGTCCAGGATTATTTATAAACTTGAGTTCAGTCTGATTACTCTTGATTAGAACTTTTATAAAAAAGTGTTATTACATCTTTATCTCCGTCAAAATTTTTGAAACTTTGTGAATGTATCTAATAAAAACATTCATCTTAAGGTCCCTAAATAAATAGTTAATGAACAAGAGTGAATGATTTGGATTATGATGGAGTATGAATCTTTATTGGAACATGTGTATGTCCGAAAATAGCCACTTAATTAATTGGAATTCAGCAAAAATTATTTTTCGCTAAGATGACTCAATTAAAAGAAACCTTGTTGAATGTTCATGTATAGGCCAATTTAATAACTTTAATATTTTAACCTGGCCTTTTTTATATTGATGCTGGCATGAAAGAACCAATTCTTAAAGAAATTAGTTTTGAATTATGTTCCAAATTTTTTTGCAATTTTCTTTTTTATGGGCACCTGATTTGCCAATTTAATTATGCATTGATATTTTATTAACATTATTTTATTTCTATTCCTCTCTCCTTGCCCCTCTCCCCTACGTATCTGCTTACTTCTCGTGTCTTTCCTAATCTCCCTCTTTAGACTATCACTTTATCCGTTAATCGTTTTAACCCTTCTGGTTCTTTTCTGGACTCTTTCTGCCTCTCGGATTCACCCTGCTACCTGTTTTAGCGGAATCTTAATGTAAATTTATCCATCGCTCTCCTACTGCCTCATTGGTGATTTCTTGTCTTCGAGGCGGTCCTTTATATTATACTAGCTTATATAAACCCTTATTATATTATTTTATCTTGTAGGTATCCTTGAGAATAAAGTTCGAAAGTACTTGGAAGCATCTTTTCATTTTCCTTGCCGGACATTGCATTCATTGCGAACTTCACGTGCTACTTTGTGAATTATTCATTTTACTATATATCTATATATATTTAGGATACCTAGCCAAATATTCATATTCCAAGTAGATCTTTTCCTTTACAGACGAGTGTCTTTCTAAAACTTTAGATTTCCTATAATATTTCAATTTCTGTAATGTCTACAGGATATAACAATGAAAAGTAAACTCATATTTCTAGTATTTTTTCAATTATAAACATCTGATCTAACACAATCTTAAAGTGGATTCATGTAATTTTCTGCTAAATGTTTTAAAATCCATAATGTGAATCTAGATCAGCATATTCGTATAACTCCATTAATTTACAATAATTTCAATTGATGGCAAGTCTAGAATTGTCTCCTCTTTTTTATCTTATAAACATTTATTCTTTTGTTTTCCCCTATTTCACTTATCCATATCTCTCTTTGCTTACTATCACAAGGGAGGTAAATCTATATGCGTTTTATTTTTAATTTTGACTAACACAGTTGATTAGAATACTAATAATTCTCTTTCTATTTTGTTTTGACCATATTCAGCTAAGGCAAAAATTCTTATCCTTAACTTTATAATACTTTGCTTCGTTATATTCACCCACTTTTTTTTCTAGTGGTAAGTCATTTCCCTCAATCTCTATCATATAGGTAAAAGTTATCGCTGGTTATATGTTTATTTGGGGGTTTTCTTTACAATATTACAATGTACTATAATTTCCAATATATAACATTATAAGGAGAAATTATTTAAGACTAGTAAGGAAATACAACCGAGGGAAATGAGCAATCTAAACATATGGTTCACTACCCTCTCCATATTTATCTGTATAAAGGGAAATTATCTAAGTCTAGTAGAGCAATTCGCCGAGAGGAGAGTAAAAAGCGAAGCGCGAAGTTAACTACTTGCTCCATATTTAGCATAAGAAGTGCAAGAGGTGGAAGATGGAATTACGTGATGAAAAGAAATATTTAAGAGCTGAGAACAATGACTAAATCTGCCAAGTTCCACTAGTAAATTTATTTTGGTCTTATATTACCTTTTATAAACAATAATCGTTTAAAGAGAGGGGCAGAATTTTATAAACCAAAATATAAATGACTTTGAATCAACATGTTCAAATTACGTCTGGAGTATTTTATGTTATAACCTACAAAATTATGTCAAGTAACATACATACTTTTTATACGAAGTATAAGTCATTGCTGTAGTGTGGTGCCCCAACTAGATTCAAATTACATATGAAATCGACACTAATGCAACTTATTTCTTTAATTCAAATAAAGAGAAAATAAAATTCGGAAAATCCTTATAAAAGAATTTTATGAGCCCAAATTTAACCAGACAAGACGTTTACATAAATAATATTATGCTGATAGCGTGTTTAAAAGGTTCAAACGTGGATACGCGGTACTCGTATCTTCCCGTCGTATAGGTCGTTATTTTCTTCCTCCCACAGAAAATGAGTAAGTTTGGTCAGCTTCAAATCTTTTTTCATTGTATTTATTAGGAATTGTCTTCATTATAATGTTAGATTTTATGGAGTTAGTAAGTTTTAAGGAATACGGAAAGATTGGCGATTGTCATAAGGCTTGATGTGTGCATAATTATTTTTACCTTATCATCCAAAAAAGCTCTATTAAACCAGCAATAAATTAGTTTCAAAATACTGCTTCTAAATTCTTTAACGACTGCGGCAGTGCAATGACCGCTAATATTGATGGATTAAAGAGCGCAACAGGAACAGCTTTTTCTTCATACTCTGATTTATATTTACTGGTTAATAAAACACGCCCTCTGGGCTTATAACTCCAGAAATAAATCCATTAATTGTTATTGAAGAAGGAAAAAATTTATCATCTAAAGGCAGAATCAATTATAAGAATTAAATGAGAAGAGGTATATATTTATTGATCAGGATATTTGTTTTGTGTGAAAAAAACTTATCATATTTCTTTTTCAATAAAGATCTCTTATCACATCTGGGTACAAATTTTATATAGAACACACTTCCAGAGCTACGAATCTAACCCACTGAATACGCTATCTACAATAAGACTATAAATGCCATCAAGGGAGATTTATAGCATAGACCCGCATAATATAACACATAGCAAATTATGAAAGAGTTTTATTTCACCGTCAATTAGAGTTATTTGGGAAGTATTTCCGGCTCCCCCCTAACTTACTAACAATCTTTATTCCTCCCTACGAAAATACTCTTCACCTATATTTCCGACAGACTCCCTTTTACAGAACTATTATTTCATCTCCTCAGAAAGAACGAGGTGATCCAGGTAATAAGTAAAAACAAAAATGTTTGATTGGCATATAAACCAAAATGGTTGATAACGTGAAAAGTTTTATTTTGTTTCTTCAAAGTGGGAGATGAAGAGGTCGTTATTTGATTCTTTGGAGACCAATTGATGGAATTTACGTCAGGTCAGAGGGACTTAACAAAGAAGATGAGAGTATTATCAGAACGGAATTTAAAGGGAATTATAAGAGATTGAGAGAATTAAATGCAAAAGTCAAAGGAGTTAATGGAAAGAAGAAACGCAATTAATTAACATAATATATTCAATTTCAAGAAGAGTTGGAAGTTAACTGATGGTAATGCGTTTAATTGATTATTGGAACTCTCTTATCCAAAATCTTGGATTAATGAAAATCAATGGGATTAAGGTAACTTTAGTTTGTAGCAACGTCATTTAATTTATTCAATTTGCATGAAACGAGTAACGGAGTAGAATAAATATAAATATGTAAGTAGATTGATTTTTAAGAAAAGAAAATGAAATATATTTTTGTGTTTTTTATCGTTAAATTCTTTAAGGAGTAATAATTTGATAATAACGATTAAAAAGCTCGGAATTTTCGTTAAAATCCGCAAATTAATTAAGAGAAAATGTCAAAATAAAGAAAGGTGAGAGCATTTTTCCCTTAAAATAGAATTATCACAAAGTCTAGTAGTTCTGAGGCATCTAGACACACTTAGACCTAGAATTTTTCGAAGAAAAGTGAAACACTTCACGATACCTCAACTCTTTGCTAAACAACGAGCCCTGCGGGGGTAAAGAAAGTACTGTTTGAAGACTTTAGCGGATATTCTCCAGTAAGATTTCTTCTTTTATCAATGTACAAAACCAAAGAGTTGAAAAATATTCAACCAGCATTTTTTAACTTTTGCAAAAACAAGGAAACTCCTTTTTCCGCTTGTTTACGCACTTACATCATGTCATCCTATCCCATGGCTCAGAATGGAGTATAAATGATAATACTAAATTCTATCCTCATCGGTAATATCATACATATTTTCCGTAAACTTATTCGTCTTAGTTTTTGCCTTTGTTTTGATTATTCATTTTTAAATTATAAAATATTGTTTCACTAATAGTAGGATCAATTTTACGAATTAGTGCCATTACGAGTGGCGGTCAATAAGTTTTGCGAATCGGTAGGGCAAAACAGATGAAGGGGGATGGCTGTTTTAGGAGGTGCTATGACAAGCTATATAAAGTCAAAACCTGCAGCCGCACGCTCCTGCCTCATCTATTTAAGAAGCAGGAGCTGATCGCAGATCGTCAGTCACAAATTCTTCAACAATAGAGAAGGTTGAGCACGCGCAGTGACCAAAATTTTGTCCAAGGAAGGCAACAATGCAAAAGAGATCCATGAACGCATGGTCGCAGAGTACATAAACACCGCCCATTCTTATACAACCATTGCTCGCTTGAATAGGGAGTTTCACCATGGTCATGAGTCACTTGAAGATAACCCCCGTCCAGGACGCCCGTCAGACGTGACCAACGAGCACAATGTGGCCCGTGTGGAGAGGAGGATCCTCGAAAATCGACAGCTGAAGATCGAAAAAATCGAGTGAGAACTTAGAATATCACATGGAAGTGTTATCAACATCATCCACGACAATTTGGTCATGACCAAGGTCTCTGCTCTTTGGGTCCCTAGAAACCTCACGCCCCATGATCGACTTTAACGTCGTCAAAGTCCACAAGGCCAGAGTTGCACAAGCTGCCCTGTGCGAGTGCGGATTCAAGGAGCTAAACCATCCCCCTACACTCTAGATCTGGCCAAAAGCGACTAATTTTTATTCCGCCAGCTCAAGGCTGCACTGCGTGGAGGCCGGTTTGGAGACGATGAAGATGTCCAGCTCGCCGTCCAGGAGTGGATTGAACAACAGTCGGGAGATTTCTGGTTGTCGGGAATTCGAAGCTTCAGGGACAAGTGGCGCAAGTGCATCGAAGTTGAGGGTAGTTATATTAAAAAATAATAAAACACTTTTCCTCATATCTCTTTTCTTATATCCGAATTGCAAAACGTATTGACCGCCCCTCGTATGTTCCATCTATTAATACCAGCCTTACTCGCTGGAAGGTGATACAGTTGGTACCCCGGGAATCTGCTTCCATTTGTACCTCTCAGATACTTTGTTTCTCTGAGTTCCCTCTGAACTCGTGTGTTTTTAGTTCTACCCACGAAGATCGTTTGTTTTTGAGTGCACGGTATAGGCCATAGATACTCGAAAATAGATTGACTACCTGAAAAATGTTTGGCTAGGATAAAGTTGTTGAGTTATGTAAACTCGACTTAAAAAAGATTTATATACCATTTTGAACAAAATATATAATTAAGTTAAATAAGCCCTGATTATCACTAACGTTATAGAAATAGATTTAAAAGTAGATGTAAAAGTTGGCTAGGATAAAGCTGTTGACGAAGGTAACCTAGACTTATAAAAGGTTTTATAACCGTTTAGCATACAAAACCTAAGTTAAAAGTGCACGGAAAAAGAGTCATGTACTAGAAAATAAACGGAAGAATAAGAGTAAAAAATTTGGATAGTATAATGTACACGGAATAGTGGGTAGTGTATTAGAGAATAGAGTAAAGATTAGCCCTAGAACGTGGGCAGAAATCTTTGGTCACTGGAAAGAGTTCTTGATTGGCATTGGTTGGTGGTGACTCGCTTTGTATATTGATGTAGGAGGATTTAATAAAATATACATGATTATGTCAATTTTCCTTAAATTCCATTCTCAATATGTACCTCAAGAGATAGAGACCTTATTGATCTATAATAAAATCTTCCATACAACGTATAACTTATTGTTCTGATTTAAGTCTTGTATATTAGAAATTGGATAGACTCCTATAGCCATTCGGAACGCATCTGTATGAAATGAAGTCTTATTAACTTGTTATTATTTACAGTCGAATACTTGTGCTCACATTACATTATTAGAGAAGCATACTCTGTCTTTGGACTGATAATTTACTTTGTCACACACTTAGAATGCAGAAGCTATAATACTAACGTAATAATAAAAGCTATTTAATGATTTGGTTTTCTTTAACTCACAAACATCAAATACTTAGGAAATTTCTGTAATTATTTAGCTCATTTTGTTGTGTATCTTCATTTTTGCTAATTAATCAAGTTAATCAAGTTATTAGCCGATAGATAGGTGGTATAATGTTATGAGATTTGTCACAAATGAAAATTATACACTCCGATATGCTTCTCAAATTAATTTAATAATGAATAGGTCAATGTTTCGTATTCAACAAGTCATAGAAATTTCTAGAAATATGCTCACAATTCCAATATTTTTTCACAATCTCCTTTATGATGCTCATTATTTTTTAGTTCAATGTGAATTATATAGGTTCTTTTTTGGTTATACTCATATTATAAAATTATAATCATTCTAAGGGGAAATATAGTGAATCAAAATACCAATAAGCATCATTCATTAGTGTTGTAGAATGATTGTCTGCTCTCGTGTTATTGGTTGTTAAGTTTCCTTATGAGATTTTTGCAAGCTTTCAGAAAGCGATTCTTTACCTAGTTAAATCTTGTTCACTGTTAAAATTCCATCAAGTTTAAAACAGTTTGGGCAATCGTTATCTAAATAATTAATTTAATAATGAGCATCATAGAGGAGATTGTGAAAAAATATTGGAATTGTGAGTATATTTCTAGAAATTTCTATGGCTTGATGTATACGAAATATTGACTTATTCATTATTAAATTAATTTTAGAATCATATCGGTGTGCATAATTTGCATTTGGGACAAATTTTATAACATTTCACAACCTATCTATCTGCTCATAACTGCAGCGCCATCACTTTTACCAACAATCCGGTTAAATAGATTTTACTGGATCGATAATAACCCAAGCTATAGATTCAACACTGGAAGAAGATGGAGTAAATAGTCTCGTAAATTTGGCTTTGATATCCCCATTGTTTTCGTAGGGTCTGCAACAATTCCGACAAAACTGGCTTGGGAAATTTCCTTTACAATACTGTTTTTGCATCCTTCTAATGAACTAGAAGCCTAGGATCACTAAAGAAAGTGAACTCTTGAAGGGTCTACAAGAAATCTAGTTTAGTAACTTTAGGGACAACCTGTATTTGAAAATTGGAGTAGAACTTTAAAGGGTTTCCGAACTTGATCTCCTGTGATCCAGTAAGAGTTGCACTCTCTTAAGTGATTCTTGTGGAACTATGTCTTTCCAATGCAGATTAACTCTTGATACACCGTTTAAAATTGAGTTGAAGAAAGGAGAGAAAGAAACACTGGTAATATAGTTGGCTTCATAGGTGATTACGTGCGTGACCACAGTTGTCTGCGCCTATGCTTTAAACTCGACACACTGATTCATTGGCTACAACCTAATGAGAGCATCCTAAAACCTTTTCTTCTACCCTTCCTTGGAATAGATCTCGGTACCCACAGACGGAAAAATCAGACGCCTCATCCACTCAGATCTTAGCGAAAGCACTTTGAATATTTTGGTTTACTCACCGTAAAATCGACAATAAAATGTGACGCTTTAAATATAATTCTTTTTTTGATATTTTGTAACATTATTAAATGAATGATAAGGTCATAAAGGTAATGAAAGGGCTTTATAATAGATTTTATTATTTTCTTTCTCAGTTTTTAAATATTTCGCCCATTATATGGTTGATCTAAGTTGCCTTATAACATCTCACGACCTGACTAATAAGACGAGGAAAGTCTTAACGATTCGACAGTTTACACGTCTAATAAAAGCTCCCAAATCCTTCACATTCCTTGCTTTCTTATACTTTTCGTTTATGGCTTATTTAATATATTGGTGCGTTTCCTGTCAGTGAGAATTGAGGTTTGGGGCTAAGTCACTATATTAAAATTTCGATCCCTTCTAAAAAAATTTAAGAAAATCACAATATATTGACAGGTTTTAAACGTGGAGTTCATATTCTCATTTATACGGGATTGGCGTAAGGTAAATATTTAATTAATTTTTTAAAGGAGAATACGGACAAAGTTCTAATCGTAAAAATATGAAGCTTTCGGAGAGAAACAAATATTTTCAGGGATTTTTCTCCTTTGGAGGGCAAGGGAAATTCTGATTCATCAACAATGGCATCGTTCGAAAGCCCATAAAATATTTTAGTAAGAAGTGATTTAAAAAAAAAACTATAACTAGGGCGTTTACTTTTGTGCAAATAGGCACATGGGCTTAGGATTTAGGAAGTTGGTTTTGCCTTTGCTCTTGCTATCCAGAGAATCACTTTAAATAATTAACAAAACCAAAAACAAGGATAGGAAAATTTTTTTTTCCATTTTATTATCACTTATGGGGCATCCATTAAGGGCTCATCCAACCAAATTCTAACAAAAAAAATTTCTAGGAAAGTTTATTAGGAAGATGCAACAATAAAAAAATTAAAAAAACTATTAACAATCATCTTTGAATAAATATTTACAAAGCACGTCCAGATGCCGTATGTAGTCCTCTTTCTTTCCTGAGTGTGAAGTCTACAATTTAAATAACTAAATTCTGAGGAGAAGTCAATATTACTTAATATTACTATAACCTGGTATGTACGAGTCCTCCCCGAAAATCAAGGCAGGAGGTAACAACCATTTCTCTCACAAAGGAACAGGTATCACATATGTAACTCGCAGGCCTCGGATAGTCAACTAAAGAGTAACTTGCCCTCTGAGAATCGAAACACTTTTTATTGAAAGGTAAAAGAGAGTGCTCCAATAGGTGGCAATGGCTCCCATGTGTGAGTTCGATTTGAATGCAACAAAATAAAATGTTATCCTGGCCAAATTGACATAAATTTAAATACTCATGCGCCTCTAATATTCTTTGGCATGCAGATTGAAATGCTTTCCTGAGTCCTGTTATGTACAAGTAGCTAGAGTATAGAACCGTAAAAGGTATTGTCATTCAGTCTGCAGATACCATAGTGTTATCTTTGGTTTTCTCAGTTTCCGCAACCTCTGCATATCCTAAATGAAACCCACCATGAGACAACATAGACACTTTTGTATTAGAGCAGAATTTTCATCACAGATACTATGAACTAGAAGATGTCGGAGATTCCTATGACTCAAGGTCGATTAGAGCGTTCTGTGAGTGGCTAAGAATCACAAACTTTTATTCAAACTCGATATAGCACGTACTCTTTCATACCGATTGTTTTATTGCAAACAGTTTGGTCGTGAAAATTAGAAAGAAAGAGAGAGGGAGAGAGAGGGAAAAGAGAGCGCACAGAAGAGCCTAAAAGGCATGAAAGTGTGAAATGATATTTGGTCTAAAAAAATGGATGAAAATACTTCTGATGTTGCAGACAAATTGGGAGTATATGAGTTTTGACAAACTTGCAAACGTGGGATCGGCTAGGGTGACGTGTTAGCCCGAAAAAAGGCCGCCTCTTGACCGACGGCGATTCCTTGCACCTAACACTTGAGGCATAATTAACGTCTCTTATTGGTGTACGTCCAGTCGAGATTGGAAACATACGAAATGAAAGCCGTGTGTGACTGAGGGTGACTAAGGCAGAGGATAATTACGTGCGTGAAAGGAACGCATTTTACAGTGTGCATGGTGAAAAACGTGTAAAATTTTCCCTGCATCTCTGAGGTCATTAATGGAAGAATGGAGAGACCGGTGTGAGGGATTGAATATATCATCCATCCTAGATGCTCTAATGAGCAGAAGCGATAGAAATGTTAACATACTTTCTTCCCAAGTGCTGAACGTTACAGAGCGATGAATGTCCATAGGCTAAGTACAAGAGACCCTACAGCTAATCAAATGCACCTTATAGGATAAGCGCTGGCGAATAAAGTACCCGGGCCTCAAGGCGACTCCATCTCGTCAAGGCAAGCGGCATTTATGGGTGTCAGAGAAATCACTAATAAAAAAGTATTAAAATAAGACGAGATTAAAAAATGTTTGGAGGCGATGTTATTCTTCTAATACAGAACCAAATGCGTGCTAAGGGAGATATAGATGCAAATGTACAACTTTCTCTAACAGTCTAATATAGGTGCATGTGGATATGTACATATGTACATATTCGAACTTCATAAAATTAATACTTTCTTTAAAATAAAATATTTGAAATATAGAAATAAAATCGCCCTTAATGAGAGCTCAGGTGAATCCAAATGGGATAGATATAAAAAAAATTTCTAATTTAATTTGACGATGTTTTTTAAATATATCGTAACCCAGGTAAACACAATTTATGGGATAATGCAATTCTAATTATCTATTATAATTTTAAAGGAAAAAATATCATGTGGGTAGCAATCTTTGTGGGACTTTATATGTTAAGTTTTAAGAAAGAGAATCAAATAAACGATTGAAAAAAAGTTCACATACATCTCCAAATTCATTCAAAACTTTCTAACCCGTCAACGCTTTATTACTTTAAGTTCACAACTAACCAAAATAGTCTAGAGCGCAATTATGCTCTGTGAATCTATTTATAATATTACACTAGTCTCCTCAAGGAGGAAAATTTCAGAATTAATTTTGAAATATTTTGAGCTATACGAAAGGAAAAGAAATTATTGGCAAAATTGAAAATAGAATAATCATGGCTACTTTAAGAAAATATCAAATAGTTGAATCCTGATTTTTGGTAGGAGGGGATGTGAGCAGATACCATTAGAATTCTATGTGTGCTGGTAATTTTTCGTACAATACTTTTCTTACCCTTCACAACTTTGTCATATTACCGTGTGATATAATTACTTTAGATTTCAAAAGACTATTGCCTTTAAACAGGAAAGGTGCTAATACCTGAGGAAGGAAAGGTAAGTGTAAAGTTATATTTTAAATTTTACATATTAGTGGCATAAGTAGTTCATTTACAGTTGTATGAAAGTTTAAAGGATAGAAGATTGTCGTGAATAGTTGGCATTCTTGCTAAGAAATTGCAACGGCCTCCATGTTTATGAGTCTTCTCAATCAGTAGACTTTTAGCTGAGTCTAAAAAATAATAAAAAAAATAATCAGAAATCTTAAGATAAATTCAAAATGAATAAATATGTAAAGGAAACAAGAAACCTTAAAGCCTTCTTTACCCTTTCATTCACTGAAATTTATTTTAAACAAAATCAACAAAGATGGCAACTAATTTATTTCCTTAAGGATTATAGATGATGAAAATTTCCCCAAAATTTGTCCTTTCAATTTGCTAATATAAAACGGCAAATTATATTATGAGATAAATTATCCCAAAGTAATTTTTATTTGGATAATATATTACACTGGTATAAATAAAAACGGTTAGAGGTAGAGGGATATATTTTATGATAAAAATTACAAACGAAATGAAATTAAGGAAAATGATTAAGATATTATCATGAAATGGAATGAAGCAAAGGATACATAATGGTACTTCAACTGCCATCACACACCTTTACTTCTCCATTTAATTATTCATTTTTTCTTCTAGGCATCTAACACACCGACTTCTTTTTTGCCTTTTTTTCAGGCTAATGTTCTCCTCTATTAGGCAGAATCTTTGCGCTTTTCGAGCAAGGGCATCCATTAGAAGGCTTTTTATACTACTTTTCGCATTTTTGCAACATTTCAACACAGGTTGCTCAGCAAGATTGAGAATAAATGGGAAAAACACTTTTCCTCTTGTTTACCATTTGAAAAAATATGTAACTATTTACTTATTATTCTGATAGTTCGACACTTCCCCTTATTTCCTTGTATAATTTATTTGTTTCTTGATATTTTCCAATCAATTCCTTTACTACTTAACTGATGTGTGTAATTACGTAGAAGTGAACCCTCTTTACTGTCTATCCATCGGACAGCTGAAATTCCCTCTTTACTAGTACAGTTTAATTTTGATTCAAATTTAGGAGCATTTTTCCATGATTTTAAGCACGCCACAACAACAACAACATTGAAAAGATTTTCATTATGTTTACTGAAGTAAAATTTCTATCAAAAGAACCAGCATATTACGTTTGGGATATTTTCACAAGGATTCTTAGCAATCTTTTATCTATCGTATCACCATGAGGGAATGGTTCCTCTCTACTCTCATAAATATTCAAATAATTAGTATAATCAGATTTAAAATCGCCCCTTTCCTTTGCTTGACTGGTGCATATTGTTTTATGAAGATCTCACCTTGAAATTTCTCATTGAATCATTATTGCTTTGATAACTCCTTTCTGTCTTAGCTTTTGCAAATGTTAATTTGAAACAATTTACATGTTTTTAATATAATATAACTTGTCTGCGTCAGATAGCTTTACTGAATGTTTAAAATATAGCTTTGCTAGCAAATTCTGAGCAAAATTCCTAGAAATGGACTTGTTTATAAAATAATTGCTCAATGATTTAGGGCTATAAAAGTAATCTCTGGGAGTAGAAAGCTTTTTATAATAAATAACAAAAAGTACTCACGAAAAGATCATTAATTCGCCCTCATCAGAATGAGGAACCCAAACATTTATTATGGTTGTGAATGCTAATTTTTTCGTTGGTGAAACCTGCTACAAATGAATAGCGTCTTATGAAACATGAGTTCGAAAGCATCTATTTCAGGTACTAATGCTTGTAATGAAATCGAAGATTTGGTTGGTAGTTAGCAAAGCTAGAGGAGGCCTGTCAGTACCACGATCGCTAGTTTATTTATCTGTAGATTTAGAATCTATCTTAGAATTATGCTCTTCAACAATTCATCAAGAAAGTTCTCCTAAAGGTTTGACATCTTTCATAGAAATCTCATCTTCCTTAGATTATGAAAGGTAACAATATAAAAATATGAATATCTATAACGGAACAATGATGATATTGCAAATGAATATGTGAATGTCATAGAAATGAGAGCTAAAAAAGCTTTATTCCTTATTTCCACTCTTCTATAAACTAAATTAACTTATATTCCCAATTGCATTCAGGATGTTTAAGAGGCATACCTCCACATTATAGGGGTGTGAAGCTAGGGTTAAATAAAATGGCAAAAATAATTAGGATCTAATGAAGAGTGATGTTAAAAGGAATTATTAATTTATTAACTTTTGTATTATAGTTTTATTAAACCGTTTATGTAAGAAGTACGCTTGGAATTCATTGTTTCACCATAAAATAGCATTGGGTTCATAAAACTCAATATCTATTTTTTTTGACAAAATAAATATAAATCCTCACATAATATATTAGAAAGATCGTTCATACTATTATCTATGTACTAATACATAAATATAATATTAGAGAATAGCTATAGCTAAATGGGTTAAAAACGGCCAAAAAATGGCTTACCTTGCACTACTTGGGCACTCAACTGTTTGTTTAGAAGAAACATCCACTTGTATCTCATCAAGGAATGTTGTTAAACCTATGCTTTTATACATAAAAGCTGAAACTACCATTGGGAGAGAACATAAGAGATATTAATTATTATTTGTGCCTAGTGTGTTTTATTTTTCAAAAGCTATGGCATCTATAATTTATCCCTTTGGTACAGGAAAGGTTATGCCTTTTCTGCAATTGCATGAGCAATGCGAACTGGCATGATTGTTAAAGATATACAACCATACCATTGTTTTCTTAAAAAAAAAAAAATAATTCAATGAACCTATCTAATAGTTGCCATTTATATCTTCAGTCTTGACGAAGCTGAAATTAGAGAGGCATGGTCTATATGTAGATATTTTCTTTACGGGTCTTCAGGTTTGTAGGAGAGATAAGGTCGACGAGTGAATTTGATTTGTTTAAATTTCGATGAGGACATTCTAAGCTGTGAAATTAACCATATATTGTATAAGTAAACAGGAATAAACAATGAATAGGGGTTGTAAAATGATGTGCAATTATAAGCAGTAATATAAAAGCAAACATTAAATTAGAATGTCTTGTCAATTCGAGTCCAACCTCCAAGGTAATTAAACATCTTTTCTCGCTAAATAATATTGATGTTTCGTTTCTTACTCAATGTCTTCCTTGCGACGACCATTCCGCTATTGTACCACTATCTCAAATCAATCTAGTAGGATTTTTATTGTCGTAAAATGATTAAATTGTGATATAGAACTTATTACATTCGCCTTCGGCCTACATCCGCAATACGCGTATATAAACCGTAGTATAAAATATTAAATGAGGATAATTTGTTAAGTGCAAAGATTCCTATTAAAGCATAAGTGCTCGAGGCAAAAAATCGGTTCAAACCTCCAAGAAATGGAAACGAGTTGTGTCGCTGAGTAATATAAAAGTTTCGTTCCCGTCGCATTCCTTTACTTACGAAGACCATTCCGCTCTAGAACCACTCTTCTAAACCAAGCTAGACGAGCTTTAATCACATAAACGCATTTAAAAAGTTTTCGATCCCCTGTTCTCTTCTTGTTGAACATTAGTAGCCAGTTAAATGAACTTCAGTCGTGTATTGCACACTCCACGGGAAGCACGTCCCAAGTTTTAGTTTATGAATACAAGAGAGCGGAATAATCCGAGAGGATTTAAGATTTACTTTTTAATAACTAATCGTTTTGTAGAAAATTTATTGTTTGGTGAACGTTTTTATTATAAATTAATACAAAACTGACCAGTCTTGCCGTAGATTAGATATTTTAAACTAGATTTGACTCTATATTAAAAAATAGTTCGAATAGTCTTTTGTAATTTTAGAAAATAAAGCGTAGTAATAAGTGAGAGAAAACGTAACCAATCTCCTACGGTAGGTTTCTTGTAAGACTTAAAATATTGATGAATTATCTGAATAGAGTTCATTTTATTGATAAAGAAATGTTCAACTGTAGTGATTTCTCTGCTCAACTATCGTGCTTTTTACATTTCGAGGAATAATACAAAGGAAAACGACGCTCATATAACTACGAAATTTATATAAACACAAGACTTCTCCTTTCGTTACGAGGGGCGGTCAATAAGTTTTTCGAATCGGTAGGGCAAAACAGAGGAAGGAGGATGGCTGTTTGTAGCTGTGTTAGGACAAGTTATGACAAGTCAGGACCTGCAGCCGCACTTTCCTGCCTCGTCTATTTAAGAAGAAGTAGCTGATCGCAGATCGTCAGTCACAAATTCTTCAACAATGGAGAAGGTTGGGCACCGCACACTGAACAAATTTTTGACAAAGGAAGGCAAGAATGCAAAAGAGATCCATGAACGCATGATTGCAGTGTACACCGATACCGCCCTTCCCTATGCAACCTTTGCTCGCTGGAATCGGGAGTTCCACCATGGTCGTGAGTCCCTTGAAGATGACCCCCATCCAGGAGGACCGTCTCATGTGACTAACGAGGACAATATGGCCCGTGTGGAGAAGATGATCCTCAAAAATCGACGAGTGAAGTTCGAAGAAATTGAACGAGAACTTGGAATATCACATGGAAGTGTTATCAACATCATCCACGACAATTTGGCCATGACCAAGGTCTCTGCTCGTTGGGTTCCTAGAAACCTCACGCCCCATGATTGACTTCAACGTCGTCCAAGTCCCCAAGGCTAGAGTTGCACAAGCTGCCCTGCGCGAGTGCGGATTCGTTGAGGTCAACCCCCCCCCTACAGTCCAGATATGGCACCTAGCGACTACTTTTTATTCCGGCAGCTTAGGGTTGCACTGCGTATACGCCAGTTTAGGGGTGATAAAGATGTCCAGCTCGCCGTCCAAAAGTGGATTGAACAGCAATCGGGAGATTTCTGTTTATCGGGAATTCTTAGCCTCAGGGACAAGTGGCGCAAGTGCATTGAAGTTGAGTGTAGTTATATTGAAAAATAATAAAACACTTTTCCTCATATCTCGTTTCCTTATATTCAAATTGCAAAACTTATTGACCGCCCCTCGTATTTCTGCTATTTCATTTTCATTTTTCAAACGAGTTTTTCTTTGTTTGACAAATGGAGAGTAGATTCATTCTTGTTTGCTTCTTTATCTACCATGTTTCGCATTCGGTAGCTTCGTAGCAGGGTCAGTGTCTTCCTACCTTTATCCTCTGTATAGAATAATTATACAAATACACAAACATAAACATATCAATTTCATCAAATCGCACATTTTATGGTGCTTAATATAATTATTGTAAATCATTTAGTGCTTTTATCTGCACGGAAATGGGATCCTATTTCCGTAAAATTAGTATATTATCTCATATATAAAACAATTAGAATTCTTCAATGTATATAAGAAAATAATCATTACAGTTTGGCTTTTCTTAATATAGATAGCAAGCTAAATAAATAAATTGAATCAAATTTATTTTCCTTAGTGTAAATATCTCATCATTCTTGAAAATTCATATCATCTTTGGTTTATAATCTATTCCGTTTTCTGTGCATTTGTTGGAAAATCATCCCCATCAATACTATTCTTATTTATAAGTCTATAGCTTACTATTTATTCCCTTATGGCTTTTAAATACTATCTTAAACGATAACCAAGATAGAGCAAAGTTTGTATTGGGAATTCTTTTCTACTTTGGCTTATATTCTATTTTATTATTTCCATGAATGTTATGATTAGATATAAATAGCTTACCATTTATTCCTTTTTCGTAGGTTATATTGGCTTTTTAACTATTTTTTGGCTATAGTAGTTGTATAAGATATCAGGCCGGCAGAAAAGTTCAAAGGCATTTAAAACATAATGGTTGCTACGAGAAATTCGAATCCTCATAATGAGCCTACATGTATTGAACGATGATTTGAAATTCAATGTCGGCATATGTTTCAAATGTTGTATTAAATGGTAGATATATTTAATATGTCCCCGTTAAGTGCATGGCTAGTAAAGGTCTTGTAAATCATCTCTTAGGAAGAATATAACCTTTTTCATTCCATTATAAGACTAATATAGTATTTTATTCAATTCATTTTCTTTAGCTCGATTAGAACATTAAAATATGATAGCGATAGCTTCTTTCTTCTAAGGGAAATGTAATGTTTTGAAGCAGGAGAGAAATATCGACTTTTTATCTATTGACTTTTATGTTGTTGAGGTCTCTTTTTTATTATATTTTTCATTCTTAATTTTAAACTTTAACTGTTTCAGTATGCTAATTTTTAGTTATTTCCTTTATAATGTGGTATAGGAAATGCTCTTGAGAGATCAAATTCTCTGCAAAGTTTTATGCAATTTTCACCATAACTTTGCTGAGTTACAGGACAAATAAGCCTTCCGAAGGAATGGCGGTTGCATGTGTAATCTAATAAATAAATTAATTCATAATTCTAAAATTATAAGGTAAATTTTGACTTCAGTAAACATAACATATAACTAGTGTTTGTCGACAAGTTACAAAATACCCAATTTTATTCCTTTATTCTAAAAATTATAAATCTAGTAATAATTGTTTGACACCTCCTTTGAAAACCAATTAAAATTGTTGTTTTACATTATGTTACATATAATAACCAAAGATGCATAAGGATAAAGATTACATATGAAGAATTTGGAGCGATTGTTGTTTAGTAATCCTTTTTTCTACTCTTACCTTTTTGTGAGAGGTACATTCAGAAGTTGTTTGAATAAAGGTTCTTAGTTACGCCCATGAATGTCTTAGATTAAATGGAAACAAAATACACAAACAGTAATATATGAATGAATCTTTGTTTGTTATAATGTGATTTTACTAATGCTTTATGACCTATTTTATTAGACCCTTCCTATTTGATCCATCTATTGCTATAAGGCAGGAACCACAATGAAGTCTGGCTCAAATTGAATCATCTATCTTATCATTAATCCTAAACGACCTGGCTGATGCTAAGGTATAAACACTCATTGGAAAGGATATGGAATGAACAGGATAGGTAGAATAATAACCTATTCCATATCAAGCAAGAATAAAAAAAAGAGGGGAATTTCGTTCAGTTGGAATCTCTTCTCGAATTGAATGGTGAGCTTATAGAATTTGTCCAAATGAATCAATTGAGCTATAGTTCTAAAGTTATTCTGGCAGAGTCAAAATTCTAGTATTGAAATACATCTCCCACTGTTTCATTTTTGAAGTTTAGACATGGAACGATTTTGAAATGATAAGTAAAGAAATCTGTTTTAACCTTGATACCAAAATATAACTTAACTGTGAATATTCATAGCCCAGGTAGGGTTACAAATCAAGTAAAAGATAGGTGTCAAACTTCGTAACCATTAAGAGATTAGTTAGCAGCAGCTGAAGAAAAAATAAAAAAGGATTCATAGATGAGATGCACTATTCTAGAACTTGTAGCTGACATGGTTAACGAGAAGTTTCAACCTTGTTCAATTATATTGTCTATTAGTTTTGAAAATTCCTCTAAAAGGTTGTGATCTTAATAAGCCTCAATTAATCATTAACATTGGCATAGAGTTTAGAATAACAAAGGACTCTAACTGCCTTTTATAGTCAGCATTGTTGAGTCAAAGGTCTGTTTTGATCAAAGAAGTATTTGAAATCCATTTACGCAAATCAGATAATTGGTAAGAAGTGGGAAAGTTTAAATGGAGCATTGCCATTAAGACGGTGGACTTAAAAGGGGATTACCATGCTTAAGTGGGTAGATGTAGATGGAACTCAATTTGTCAAATAAATGGAAAATGAGATTTAGAACCACGGTGGAGATTCAGAAGGCACAAAAATAAGATAGATAGATACAGGAGGCAAGAAAAGCTTGAGGGGAGAGATGCAGGGTAAATAAAGAAATGGGGTTAGAGGTGGAGTGCGATTGCAGAATTGAAGCAAAGACAAAGGCAGGATATTTCTGAAATAATCAAGAATTTATAAAAAGGATACATGAAAAATACAAAATTTGGGAGAGATGTAGATGAAATGAAATTTTTAGGAAAGATGGTACGACAATGTAGAGTTAAAAACATTGGGCACAAGTTGGTAAAAAATTCTTGATATATACATATAAATATGTCAAATGAAACAAATGTGGAGATTGAACCAAGAAAACAGAGAAAATCCAAGGAAATAAAGTACTAAAATGTACAGAGTATTCAAAATGTTAAAGCAGATTTTATTCTTCTAAGTCGAGAAAATTATCGCGCCTAACACTTGTCTTATTGGCACATAGAGCTACTTTCCTTTATTAGCGTCTACACTAACTTAATTCAGACAGGACATCTGTGCATATTCTGAGTTTACTAAATAAATAACTTCATTAAAAGAAAGAAAATTACCAATCGCTTTTAAAAAATGGAATGTGTGACATCACTTTTAAAACAATGGGAGAAGTTTGTGAATTTTAATGGAAATAAAATGAAGTTATTTTTAGAAAGACTAAGTTTTGGAGCAATAGGTAAAAAATATAGGGAAAAAGTAAAAGTGCATGACAGAACAAGAACGGTAAAAGCAACATGATGTACAAAAGGATATCAATACAAGTAATATATATATATATATATATATATATATATATATATATATATATATATATATATATATAACAAAAACTAATGGAGCGACAACCCAGTGAAACCCCCAAAAGGATAGGAATACTCGTATCTAAAATCTAGCTAATAAATCTAAATTTTATTCACTAGGATGAAATGAAAAGACAAACAGAAGAACGAATATAAGGCGTAGATAAATATTCACTGGAAAAGATATAAAGTGCTTAGTAAACCCTGTCCACCAAATAAAACATCCGTGGAATCCACAAATAGCTGACCTGCTTACATGAGAGCGATGAGTGCAAAAGTCAATAAATATTTTATTGTCCAAAACGCAAAAGACTTTTTGAGTTATAGAATTTTATAAATGGCCTTTTTACATAAAAAAATCAAACCATAACATTTTTTTTAATAAGTCGCCGCAATCAGGACCGCCTATCACTAAGCTACTTTAAAATAAGAATATGAAAACACATCAACAATAAAAAGGGAAAATGGCAACAATTAGAAAGCAAGCTCCGGTGTCGAGGGGAGGCCCCCTCCCCCGGCGCACGAACGTGCGAGCTACAAAGGAAACAACAATAACAAAATAACAAACCTAGTTAAATAAAGGGAAGAATGCTGGCCGGCCCCCAAAAGTTTATAAGTGCACCAGTCAATGTGCACGAGAACTCGTTCCGAGTAAAAGGGACAGGCGGTAGCGACCCCGCCCATCCAGGTAACGGGACAGGTAACGTGCGCGGAGATCGCCTAGACTGGGAAATTTAACAAGAGTGTGCCAAACACTCTGGGGGACAAGGAAATCGTCACAGTAGGGCGCTGGTGAGCGCTCCATCAAATCGCGGTCCATTCCGCGAGTGTACCCAATTCGGAGACGACAGAAAGAAACCTGAAGCCTTCGCGAAATTGTTGGGTAGGTCCATGGGAACAGTAACGGCACAATGGCAAGAAACTTTCAGTTTTCTTCGACCGTCTCCCATCTTCTTTGCCAAGCGGCCCGAAGAAGTGCCGCTTGGTAGGTCCATGGGAACAGTAACGGCACAATGGCAAGAAACTTTCAGTTTTCTTCGACCATCTCCCATCTTCTTTGCCAAGCGGCCCGAAGAAGTGCTCTTATTTCTGCCATGTCGTCAGTTTGAGGAAGAGCGAAACGCTGGTTCGGTTTCAGAGTCCTCGTGAACTATTTCATCCCTTTCGGTGCGCTCATGCCCCGCAATTCCTACATGTCCAGGAACGCAACAAAAGAGCACTCAGGGCGCTCTGTGAGTCGCTATAGATCACAATCCAGTTTCAGAACCGGGTGGGTCGCGTAATCTGCCGTATGTGTGGTGTATTGCCACCAACTCGGGCGTAAAAACAGACGCAGAGCCTCGCAGAGCCCCGCTGGCTTCAAACAGAGGGGATACGGCGTGAAAGCCAACTCCCTCTTGGGACTTAGAGCCATCCATATACACTGGCACGGTTCCAGTGTGATATGAGGTGTGCTCTAAAAAGGTCCACCGCAATACTCCCGGCACTGTATAACCTTTGGAAGCAGAGGCGTGGCGACAAATGGCCAAATGTGGTACCCTCTAGGGTGGCATCATGGTCAAAAATCAGGGGCGCCACCGGCCCGAGAGCTATACCTAGATTTTGAAGGAGTTTCCTGGTCCTAAACCCAAAGGGCTTAGGGTATGACTGGCGTCTCTCAGCGGCATATTTACCGTCAAAATCAGCTGCGGATAAAGTGAGAGCTGCTGGCGACTGGGGGAGGCGCATGGCTTGCGCGTACAGGCTAATAATGCACTGTACACGGCGTGGAGCGAGTGGCATCTCCCCAGCCTCAACTAGTAGGCTCTCAATGGGGCAAGTGCGGAAGACACCGATCACCAGGCGGAAGCTGGTGTGGTGGATCGAGTCCACCTTCCACAATACACGCTCGGCTGCGAATACATAAAATTAGAATCCGTAGTCGAGTTTCGAACGAAAAAGGATCAATAAAAAGGTAAGACAGTAGCGCTATCAGTGCCCCAAGCGCTGAACGCAGGAAACGAAGAGGATCCATGGCACGGGTACAAAGACCATAAAGCTGCAAATATGTGCCTTACAGGTGAGGTGTCGGTCAAATACAAGACGAAGGAAAGGCTGCAATTCAACCACTTCCAGGCGTACCTAAAACATGTGCGCATCGGCATAGCGAGAGACGCGGTTCAATGCCTGTTGGAGACGAAACTCCATAGTTGGCATCTGGGCCCCACCAAAAGAAATCGAAAGGTCTTCCACGTAGAGCAGCGCGAGAACATCTTCCGGCAGTAACGAGGTGATGCTGTTTATGCTCAGGGCAAATAGTGTAAGACTGAGGACGCTTCCATACGGGACACCCTCTTCCAGCTCCATTGGGCCGAAGAGAGTTCACACTACCGTACGCGGAATAGACGATCTCGCAAAAAAATTATATAACATTAGGAGGCATCCCCTTGCCCTCCTCGTGTGGAGAGTCTCCATGATACTGTATCGCTATGTGGTATCATATGCCTTTTCCAGATCGAAAAACACCGTGGCATAGTGCTTTCTACGAAGGAAGGCTTGGCAGGCGGCATTTTCCAATCGGAACAGAGCATTCGACGTGAGTGGAACTTGCGGGAGCCGCACTGCGCAGAAGACAGATGGCCTCCGTTGTCAAGGAAAAAGGCTAATCTAACATTAACCATTTTTTTCCATTAGCTTGCACACGCAAAAGATTACAGAGATTGGGCGGAAACCGGCCAGAGTAGAGTGATCTCTCTCCGCTGTGCGAAAGGCAATTCGCCAGGAATCCGGGACAGGACCCTCCACCCAGGTCCTTTTGAACAAATCTAAGAGAAAGGCCATGCTTCACTCACCCAGGTTTCGAAGCATGACGTACCGGACATCGTCCGGACCATGGGTGGTGTACGCGCACGAAGCAAGAGCGGAGCACAACTCAGCCAGAGTAAACCTTTGGTTAATGTGTTCTCCGCCTCTGGATGTAAAGTCCAGTCGGCGGCCTTCCGCGACGTCGCGACGTGAATTAAATGCTAGCGGAGCAGCGTCCTGGCTAGAGCATGCAGTGAAAGCGGTCGCGAAGGATTCCGCCACGGACGCAGGATCTGAATTGTGGTCATATTCTCCTGGAGAACCGGAGAGGGGAAGGAGTTCCTACGAGAAGTGGCCCGAATCCTTTTAATTCGCTTCCACACCTCTGATAGAGTGGTCATCCTGTTAAGTAAAGACACGTATGCCCGTCAAGAAGAGCGGCGGGTAGGCTTTGAAATATACCGGAATCTAGCTCGTTCAGGCGGCGTTTATAGCGCATGTCGGCATAACGCTCCTGTTTAAAGGGCCGTCTCACACTCGGCTGACCACCACGGGAGTGGTCGGCGTGCAAAACGGCCAGACGTTTTGGGAATAGTAGTCAGGCCCGCGGCGATGAGGTTTCCAGGAGAAGAACTTAACGGCTTCATCTACCGATCTAAACTCCTTGACTGTGATGAAATTTCATTCATTTCCTCAAATGCAGGCCACCGCACCCGTGACAAGCACCACAGAGGTGGGCTCTCAGGCAGCAGACGCCTTGAAAATGATATTTGAATGGGAAATTGATCAGTACCATGGAGGATATCGACCACCCCCCAATCAAAATCAGTCTGTGCATCCGAAAAACACAGAAATAGATCAAGGCAAGAAAATGAAGCAGTTCTTGGGTAGTGAGGCGTAAACTTATCCACATTAAGGACACCTATCTCAAGCTCTTCGATCAGATCGGCAAGGACTTTCTCCCTGGGATTTATTAAGAAGTCTTTCGAGAGAGGATGTCTGCCAAACAAGAGAAAGGGCCTAAAACAACCGTGCCACGACGCGGCGTAAGTCCCCCGCGTCGATGTCAGCTGAAGGTAGAATGTACGCAGAAATAACAGTATACCTCTTATCCAGTTGAAACTGCACAGCCACTGCCTGAAAGGAGGTATCCAAAGTTAAAAGAAGAACAGAGACATTATGCCGGTGTAAACCACACATCCCCCAACCCGGTCCCCATCTCGTGGTGGTGGGCTTGCAAAACCCTTATACCCAGGGAGGGCGGGAAGCGGCCACGCGCCTAATAGGGTCAACTGGCAGAAAAATAGCTAACCGGAAACAGGACGAGACGAGTCTCTGCAGCTCTTCCCTGTTGGCTCGTAGTCCACGGCAATTCCATTGAATCAATATGCCCTCCAGGCCTAGTTTGGAGGAGACGCGGGGGCCCTCTTCGAACAAAAGACCCTCACGAGAATGGCCGCAAAATTCCTGGAGGCAGAACCACGGGAGCTGTTGGCCGGGCAATGTGCTAAAGGCGCTGTCGAATTCGAGGGCTTATTGGGGGAGGTTGGGCCCGCTATGCAAGTCTTTTCCTCGCTCCGCCTCGAAACCTTAGGCGGGCGTTGCGGCTTCGAAGGTGGAGGGTAATCTTTTCCAGTATCTACCGTCTCTGAGCTACCCAGCCCACCACTAGGCGTTGGGGAAGGAGCCGAAGCTCCTTTGCTGCTGTTCTACTTTCGGGGGGCAGCTTTAGGAACCCCGGAAGATATCCTGGCGAATAATTTCAGGGCTGTTGCCTCCTGTGAATCTAACGACTCAGACGGTCATGCTGGGGGAAGGGGAGGAATACATATTCCTTGATTCCATTGAGCAATGAGCAACAGTTGTAAAAGTTCTCTACCGAAGAACGAATTTTATTATAGACATGGATCAATCTCCCTTTGTTTTATTTTTTAAGTTTCAAGCAGGAAACCTAAAAAAATGCGTACTAATTAAATTAGGGATTTTAGTACCTCTAAAGACGTGATGAATATATTTAGAGCGTATACCATGTAGTTTATCGGAATTTTTGTTATTGGAATTCCGAATACAAATAATGTAACTTGCGCAAAGTATATGAAGGGCAGTTGACCAAAAAAACTTGGAAACATGGGACCAAGAAATGTCCTAAAGTTCCTTATCTAGATCAACTAAATAGGAGGCTCCTTGTAGTCATAGAAACAGGAAAGAAGTTAAACACTTTTTGGCCAAGCAACTTTTCCACAGTAAAATTGCATCCCCGTTCGCCTAACTAATCATGAAAGAAAATATACCCATTACTTATAGTTAAAGATACACAAAGAATGAAAGAAAACTAAAAGGAAATGTTTCAAGATATCTTAAAAAAGGTAATGGCTCACAGATCATACTCTAGACTATCAACTTTCACATAATCATAATCGTTTGTTTCCTGATATCAAAAGAACAAATGCGCAAAAGATGATGCCCGTTGTTTAGTCTTTTTTCTTCAGCAATTTGAATGAATCTAACTTAATTTTTATTTACTTCCAAGCATTTACTCTTCTCATATTTTACTAATTATGTGGTTGTAAAATTCTAATTAAATTCCAAATCAACTACTTATCTTTAATGGTCTCATCACTTGCTAAAAAGTCAAGTAAATAACCATATTCAGTGTGAATGTCACCCCTACGAAAATCAAAAAGCTAGAAAACATTGATATTAATTGGAAAACGAAAATTTAACAATCTGGACAAAATAAGTAAGGAAAACTTGTTTTGAACCTGATCTCAAAATTAAACAACTTTTTCCTAATACTGTCCTTAGGTTACTCGACTAGAGTAGATTTTAACTTTGTCATTTTATTTTGATGTATCTTATATTTAGGTTTGGTTCGCTGATTTACAATAGAATATTTTCATTTAGGGCTAATTTAGTTTATGTATAATTTTGATTAAGTAATTTAGTGAGATTTGGAGACGCTATATTAGTTTGGTTAGGTTATGTTTAGTTTACCTTTAAATAACTAGTATTTATTTAGGACTGGCTAAATTATTTCAGATTTAAGATTAGAAACTTTATTCCACGAAACAAAATTATAATTTAAAATGAAACATGGCAGATTCTTCTGTAATAGGTTCCTAGCAAAGTGGTAATTTTAGATGAAGTGCGGATGTATGGACTGATTATATACAACGCAAAATCGATTTAAGGATCAGTCTCAAGTGTTCCTTTATATTTACTCTACTGGGATTATGGAACGAAGGCACTTAATAGATAAAAACTTTCTTCATATTCCTAGATTTATTCTTTTAAGAACGGATAGCTGACAAGTAAAGCTCATTTATTTATTTTATCTTCTACCCTTCAAAATTACTCTAAAATGTTGTGATTTTTATAAATCTCAATTGCTAATATAAACTGTGGTATTTTCAAATGCATCAATTAAATTAAATTTCTTAAACTAAGTGGAATATTCTATTTTTTCTTTGGAATGTTTAAAACCTGGAATTTATCTTGAAAATTCCTTTCCCTTTCGGCTTTTATTCCATTGCATTTGCTACAATATTGTGTTCATCAATATTACCATTGTTTATCGAATTATAGGTTATCATTTACTCGTTTTAGCCAGTTTTATACTGTCGTACACTCTTTTAATCCTTTCTAACCATTCCCTTCAATTTGGGAAAATAATTCACAATTAAAACACATTAAAATTTTTGTTACTAAACTTAGCCGTTAAGCGAGAATCTCTCTGCTTCTTGAAAGGTAAGGATTTTAAGGAGGAGGAAAATACAAATTTTGTCAAATATAATTTTTATGTTCTTGAGATCCTTTTTTTTAATATTTTTTCCATTCTTAATTTTAAATTTTTATAATTTGATAATTTCTAGTTTTTCTTTTCTAATTTGGTTGGGACTTTGATCATGTGAGCATAATTCTCTTTAAACTTTAATAAACTTTGGACCAGAATTAAGACAACTGTTTAGTTACAAGAGATATAATCCTTTCAAAAGAAATATGTTATCAGTGTGACTTAATTGAACAATGGCTTCTTAAATTTAGAATTCTAAGTTAAATTTTCAATTAATTAAACCTAATATTTATTGCAAATTTGTCGACAAGTTAGAAAATAACTAACCTTTTCATTTAATTGAGTAGTACTGCAGCTATGTTCTTAAAAAAAATATATAAGGCTATGAATTTGTGGGTTTGACTACCCTTTGAAAACTAAGAATAAATTATGTCTTACATCATGTTACATATAATACGCCAAGATGGTTCGGCGGAATAGTAAATATGAAGAATTTGGAGCAGTTATTCCTACTCTTCTCATTATGTAAGAATGTTTCATTTAGAAGTTGATGAGAAAAACTGTTCCAATTACTGGCATTAAACACAGATAAATGAAAACAAGAGACACAAAAAGTATCATGAAAATGACTTTGTTTTTTATTCTGTACTTAATGCTAATGTCCATACGAATAATTAAATATAGGCTGTTGGTAGTTTAAAAACAATAAGAAACTTCAAGGTAAACTGAAAGTAAACATTTCTTACTAAAATCTTTAGAAATATAATGGATGGCAGATCAAACTAGCTTAACAGCTTTCATAAAACTATATTCGTTCCTTTACAGATATCATCGAAACAAGGCAAATATATTCTCTTCTATACATCTTCTTTACTCCATTCCTACTAGATTTCGGTAGGAAATTTTAGTTTCTTTACTGATTGTAGAATTCTAAATACCGCGTACATAAGTGTACGCAGAAATACTCCAACACAAGCTGCGTGTCCTATGGTATCTCTAAATGCACCACTCGCTCGAATTCTCTGTCGCCCTCTTTGGCGCCACCGTAAATTCTGAGATGGCGCGAAGGCCTACTGTCTGCCCAAAGATGAAAAAATGTCTTTCGCGCGACGATACGGATTTTACGAGCATTCGATTCTCTCTCTCGATTTCTGCTCGGGAGGGAAATAATGGGAAAACTTCTCCTTGGAATCAGCCAGAAAATCTTGGACCTACGTCGAGTTTATGTGGAGCCCGATCCATAAAGGAAAACGTTCGCCCGCTCCAAGGAAGGAACTTCTCGGGGAATTGGCTGTTGCCGTCACGGTACTTTTAGGTGCTAAACTTCTCGCAGGCCCTCCCCTATATGCGGATTAACCTAAACGTAGCTAGGTAATCAGTTTTGGCTTCCCACTCCAGGAGCCGAATAATCTGACAGATACTTCGAGGAAGAAGTCCGATTTAAGTCACCGTTTGGCTCACCTTCGTGATCCGGCATAGGATCATTCTATCACCGGTCTAGGATTACCTTTCATTCGGTAACCTCGAAGGGCCGGACTAAGTGCGATCATGGTCACCAGAAGAAGATCTTCACCGTTATTCTCAAACAAACTTATGAACTCAAAGGTATCGTTGATTGAATTATTCCCTCCCCTAACGTCACCAGTTTATTTGTGAACTAGAATTCATATCCCGAGCCCATAACCTCGAGCACTAGAAGTGCTTACATAATTCAGTGTTTAACACAATAATAATATTCCATTCATGCTTTCGGGTGTCATTAAGACGCAAGCATCCCAGTGAGTAATTTTCAAGTAATCCCTAGATATTTTTGTAGACTTACATATTCAGTGCAAGATTAATTTTATTTATATTTATATAGGCTGTTGCTTATTTCAACTTCATGTACATTAAAGATTATTTTTGTATCTGTGTGTTTAACTATCTTTGACGATCCCTTGGCAATTATCAAGCAATCCACTCGGCTTAGATCTCAATATTACACCGATCCATCCATGATTGGCTTTTAATAAGTGGAGACACATTCAGGGTATCATCATCTTAGTTTTGATCAAAGGTACGAACCGGGGTAATTCTTATTCACCGGAAGGGGCTACGGTAGGTGTATTGGATATGTTTCGCCTCCGCTTTACATCGGTGTGGTCATTAAATATATGTCCAGGAAGTGGGACTGGGATTACCCACTCACTAAACCTCGACACTGATGAACAAAATAATTTCCAGCTATCCTCTCTAACCAACAACTTAAGTGAATAACTACTTAATATGTAAATTCCTTTTAAAATAAAAAACCTTCTGACCTCTTATCTTGATTGGGAAACAAATATCTACTGATTTTTATATGATTAGTAAAGAAAATTTCTTTTGAGCCTGACACCAAAATCCAAGTCTACTCTTGTCCTGGTTGAAATATATTATTTTATTTAGGAATAGTTCATTTCTTTATCGTTTTATTTCACAACTACTTCGAAAGATCTTGTTCGCAGTTATACTACAACTACTTCACACTATTAAACTAGACTACTTTACAGCAAAAAATTCTGGAAATTAGTCTAAATTTCATATGAAATATTTCGATCACCCCAAAAGGAAAAAAGAAATATAGGCAAAATACAAAATTGGATGATTTGAGTACTTGAGGAAAATTTCAGATAGTAGAATTTGTCAGCATTTGGCAAATTTTATGTGAGCAGGGGCCTTTTTAATTCTCGGTGGCATGCCAATTTTTGATAACCTAGCTTTTCGGTCCTTGTAAAATCGGAACATTGCCTTGTGAGATATTTATTCTAGATTTCAAAAGCCTATAGCACTTAAGCCCCCCAAAAGAAAATGTGTCTTACATCGTCCATTTATAAATGTGAGAATTTTAAAAAGAATGAGATGAGCTTAAAGAGCAAGGTTGTTAAAAAGAAATGTCCAGTACCTTCACCTATATTTAGTCTTTCAATCCTTTACAAAATTAAGCCAAGTATGGGAAAAATAATAAATAAACAGAAATCTAATAATAAAATAAAGAAAAAGTTAAGTATGCAACAATTACATATTATGGCTTCAGTAAATTTGAAAAGGTATGGAAAAAACGTGCTCAACTTTAAATTAATTCTTTCATCCCAACATTTTATCCATAAACTTGAAGTAATGGGATTAAGTTGTTATACAAGTATTAATCTTCGAAATTTTAAATATTTTATTCTATTGTAAATATTTTGTTATTCCTATATTAAAGTTCACATATTTAAATAATACCATTTCTCAAAATTGAACTCAATTCTATTTCATTTTATTACTATCAGTCAAATATATTTCTTAAATTTGATTTAGTATATATATGCAAAGGGAGCAGATGAATAAAAATAATTTATAGTTATAATTAATTTCATTAAATCATTGAAAGTATCGAAAACAGGTTGGTAAATGGCTTGTGCCATCATTCCCATCAACTCATATTGTGTGAGAAGTTTAAGCGAGAAACATATATTGTCCCGTCAATTGAGAAATGGATATTACCACGTTACCTGATAAACAGATATTACCACGTTAATTCAGAAAAAGATATTGGCAAGTTAATTAACAAAGATATATTGAAGGTTAATTAGGAAACAAATATTGCACCTTGTTATTTTGAAATGATTGAACAGATTTTAACACGTTAATAATAAAAATATATTCACATGTTAATTTAAAAAATATATATTGATACCTAAATTAAAAAAGGTTATTGCTACGTTAATTTTGAAACAAATATTGACACGTTAAGTGAGAAACTAATTTGACAGGAAAATTAGAAACATAATAAACGATAATTGAGAAAGTGATAATGCGACGTAAATTGAAAACAGAATATTGTCACGTTGATTGAGAAAATGATATTGACTCGTGAATTGTGAAAAAGATATTGACACTTTAATTTCTAAAACTTAATGCTTCGTTAATTAAGAAAAATATATTGACGTGTTAATGGAGAAATATATACTGCCGCGCTAATTGAGAAACAAATAATACCACGTTAATTGAAAAACAGATTTTTAAACAGTGATTGCTAAAAATATATTGACACGTGAATTGAGAAAAAGATGTTAATAAGTGAATTAAGAAAAAGATATTGACTTGTGAATTGAGAGAATGATAATGAGACGTTAATTAAAAAAGAGAAAATGCCACGTTGATTGAGAAATATATATTTCTTCTTGAATTGAAAAATAGATAATACCACTCAAATTTAACACATATATTGCCATGCTAATTAAAAAACCGATATGACATGACAACTCGTAATTGAGAAAAATATATTGACACCTGAATTTAAAAACAGATAGTGACACGTCAATTGAGAAACGGTTATTGACACTTAAATTGATACAATGTTATTAGCACGGTAATTGAGAAACAGATAATTTCAGCTTGATTATAAAAAACTAATGGGAGGTTTTGAAAAAGTTATCGTATGCGATAACAAGGTCTGGAGTGCTGTTGTCGTTTTCTCTACGACTGGAAGAGTCAAGGCAATCAAATTTATTTTTTCTGATGAAAAAACCTTCACAGTTGATAGGCTCATCAATAGGATGAAGGACTGTTGGGTAAACTTCGGTCAAGATGTCTCTGAGGTCCGCTACGTATCCACGACAAAGGCCCCTTTCTTCATGATGATGCTTGGCGTCGTGGCTTCGAATAAAGATAAGATTCTGACTGCGTGGCTCGCGGCCCGTTACAAGTATATACTCGCCTCGAAAATCTGTCCAGGTTGAGAAAGATAACGAAGACGGCTGTCTACGTCTATACATGACGGTGTCCGGGCCCACATGGCCAGGACCGTGTTGAATTTTAACTTATATTCATAGGACATTTGCTGCCTTGCTTGACCATAGCATGTGAGCGCATTTTTGTGGAAGGACTGCAAGGTAGGTCACAAAAACGTCGTAGAGTTGAGGCCCTCCATTAACTGCGTTTAGGCCAGCGTGTTTAAGTACTTCGTCCGCAACCTATATGCCGCCTTTACGTCCCGCCTACAGCGAGTGCTTGTCGCCGAAGTCAGCCACATTGATTATTATTCCAATTTAACACAAATTGATATGTTAGCATAATAAAAATCTGTTTGAGTCATGAAAACTATCATTTTGTCCTTTGTTGAGAGCGTCATAACAAATGTAACAGGACTTTTGCAATACTCTGCATTCCCCTTAAATTTCCAAAATATCGAAATTTCATTTTCTGTAATTACATTATAGAGCTAAAACCTATCGACTATTTTTGAGTAGCAGATTACACGTTGGGACTAAAACTATTTGTGTTAACAGTAAACAGGAATAACATTGACTAGGGTGTGTAAAAAGATTAAATTTGGCCATATATCTCATACCATCCTTTTCAGAAATACATACACAATGCGCATATAGAAACCATAGTATAAAAGAAAACCTAAAATGTAGGTATATTTTTTAAAGTAGGTTGTTGCCACTCAAAATAAAATGCTCGATCGGACAAATCAGGTTACCCCTCAAAGGAAATGAAACGTGTCGTCTCTCTGAGTAATATATAGGTTTCGTTCCTGACGCAATTTTTTCCTTAAGACCACCAGTCCGCGCTTGTACGACCTTTTCTAACCCAACTAGGAAGAGCCTTAATCCTATAAACTGTGACAAATGTTCTACATCTCCTGTTTTCTTCTCGTTGCACATTAGTAGCGAGCAAAGGAAAGCCTCAGCAGCGTTGCGACAACTGGGTGTCTAAAACAGCAGAAGTACCAAAATACTACAAAAAGAACCAAATCAAGCCAATTTTATCATGTATTCATTTAATTAAATTTTTGTTATGTATTATGAAGGTCTCGGTATTTAAAACATAAATGATTCTATTGCGCTAATTTAAGACAAATTCATGAGAATTCTTGTATTAGCCCTTCTACGATTTACAATTGGTTCTTTCTGATACCTTTTAACTCCAAATTTTTGTTCTTTTTAAAATTGGCTTGTGGTAACCTTGAATCTCCGTCGCGTGTCGCACACTACATGGAAAACACATCCCAGGTTACTTTGCTTCAACTGACAATTGTGTTGAAACTTATATTTTAGGTTGGGAAGGTCTTTATTAAATTGGAGTGGAATAGCTATTTTACACTGGTTCTGTTGTCGTTTTAGAGTAAAATACTAGTTTAATAGCGTAACACCCCCCACCCCCACTCACTCCACATCTCTTTTACACTATTCCTGTGACT
The DNA here is from genome assembly GCA_963969495.1 of Ceratothoa steindachneri. Lineage (NCBI taxonomy): Eukaryota > Metazoa > Arthropoda > Malacostraca > Isopoda > Cymothoidae > Ceratothoa > Ceratothoa steindachneri. The sequence continues at coordinate 38,362,752 of OZ018318.1, forward strand.
TGAGCTCTTTAGGTAGGAATTATCTTAATTGACTTAATTATATATAAAAGGAGAAACTCAACCTTACTTACTTTCATGCTCTTTTCTTGACTTTTTTTAACAATGATAAATCCAAAAGGATAACAAGGCTCATAAATCCATTAAATATAATTGAACGACAGAATTCTCTCTCAGACAATTTGGCTTATTTTATAATTTAATGCTAAAAAGAGATATTTTTTTCTTTGTAGGAAAAGTGAAGACTAAATTGTATCTTGTTTGCTTCTTCACCTAAAATGCTTTGCAGTCCATAACTTCGAAGCACAGTAAGAAACTTTTTAATTCTATCTACAGTATAAAACAACTTTAAGCATCCAAAAACAGAAACTTCATATCTAATACATCACATCACACAAAAATAATGATTCTTTATATAAATATTGACAATTCGTTAGCGTTCTTCTCTGCTCGAAAGTCGCCTCTGTTGCATGAATTTTATTAAATTTTCTCATTTGTGAAAAATGGATAATATTTAAATAGTTATACAAAATACTCATTTTCATTATACTTTTCATAAAATAGAGAGCAAATTGAAAGTTTAATTAAATTTACTCTAATTGATGAAGTCCAACTATCCTCTTTTTATAGAATTTGTCCTGAAAATTCTCTTCACTTATATTCTTTTCCATTTTCTTGGATCTTTTTGTAAATATTTCAAAAATGAATACTACAATTATTTATCTAGTTATGACTCGCAATTCTTCTTACCTTGGAATGGTATATGCTATCATATACCATACTCTGCTTATATTATTTGTATTAAAAATCATTTTGAAGTATGAGTCATAAACACATCCCAAAAGCAAAATAAAATTGAAGCCTAATATAAACAGGTATAGTGAGAATAACAAATTCAAATTATTAGAATGAGCCACGTTTCTTTCATCGATTATAATATTTATAATAATGGCGTAGACTTCAAATGTATTAGGTAAAGAGTAGATATTCTTACCCTATCTCAGTTATGTACATTACTGGAAAACTCTTGTGAATCCTCTGCAAAGGTACATCCTAAATTTTCATCCCATTTTTATTTTTGAAGCTAAGGCTGACCATTAAGATTAAATGCGAGTGGTTGGTTCTCTCTTCCCTTGGAAATGTGATACTTTTAAAGAGAAGATAAAAAATTAATTTTAATAGAATATGATTTCTATGTTCATGAGGTCTGTTGTTAATCATATTGTTTCGTTTTTTAATTTTACTGCATTATATCTTGTAATTTGTGTTTAGTTCCTTACTAAAGTGCCATGGGCGTTTGTTTAGTTACAAGAGGTAAAACATATCCAAAATTAAAAATCGTACCACTATAATATAGAAAATAAATAAATTTTCGAAGGAAAGAGAGAGAGAGAGAAAGAACGAGAGTAAGAAAGAGAAATAATAAGACATAGAATGAGTGAACGAATGGAAGAGAAAGATAATGAGAGAGACGGAAGGGAAGAATGAAATAGGATCAAAGATAGAGAAAAACAGAGAAAGGTCGAGAAAAGGAAGTAAGAGCCATCAAAACTGATATATCGCAAAGATATAAAACTAAAGTGTACAAAGACAGAAATTTAAGATACAAAGAAAAAAAGAGGTTTTGTTAGAATGAGAGAGGGAAATAGAACAATAGAGAGCGATAGAGCTAGTTAAATTATGAAAGAGAGAGTAAATGAGTATATAGGAGAGGGAGAGACAATATATGTATATATATATATATATATATATATATAAGAGTGAGATGGCTTCTGAGAGAGAGAGGGGGTGGGGCTAGTGTTACAAGAATTTAGCAGCAGGAATGTATGCACCATTAGGCCGTTAAGATCTTTGATGTAACTTTCTTTTTGGAAGACGAGCCATATCCATCCTGATATCTATTCTTTTATATTGAGAATATGGATGGGAAAAGTCGATACTTATGACCAAGCTCCTCCCAGCCCATCTCATCCGCACGCCAATGCGCTTATGAAATGATGGTTACTCGCAATTTTAATAGTAAAAGTTAATATTGCACCTATTAAATTCATATTCCATTATTTAAGGTTCTGAAAATCTTTATTCCGTCAATATCTTTCCGACATTTAGTGTTTTCTGTGAGAAGCTATCTTATAAACTTGTCCTAAATGGTGTAGAATCAATTTTGACACCATTTTAATGTATAAAAATTTTATTAAATTTAAAGGAGATGGAATGGTCAAATTATCTTATCCAGCCTAATTTCTATGCTGAATAGGTTTTTACTATCACATCCGCGTTTATAGTTGTGGTCTCTTCCAGATAGAATTAGTTTAGCCACCCTGGCTGGCAAATTTTCTAATTATTGAATATGCTTTCTAAAATATTGGATCTATTCTTATGCGCAGTGATCTAGCTGTTGTATTATCAATGTATAATGTATGTTAATAAAGATTGTATGGTCTTTGAAAATGAATTATCCTTTTAATATATTCGTAACCTAGTATTCTAAAGCCTTCTTTCCACCTTTATTGATGTGCAGAATTAAGATCGTTTCAAACATAAAGGACGAGGTCTTATCACCTTTCTTTTACATCTATTCTTCTGTAACGTATCCTGTATCTGTTCTAGTAGTCTTCATTGCTGCATTAAATGATTTTATGTTTAGGAAACGCAATTATTTGAGGCATTAAGTTGGTATAATCTCATTGTAATCTTTGACGATAGAAACCCAATGATATATCCATTCGGCTAAATGTGCTCCTTGAAGATTTGTTGTTTATGTCAGTAGCTACCTTTTAATTTGCCTTCCTGTAGATGATCCATATTTTGTAGCCGGGTACATAATCCCCTTTAGTAGGCTAAAATATGTGAAAAGCAATACCAGGGCTTCTCCTCACAGGAATATATAGATGTATTTTCGGTGTTTTCTACAAAATAATTTTATATTTACTCAACTTTTTGAATTCTTCTCTACTACTTGCCCATAAATAATTTTCGGGTGGGATATTTATAGGACTATCTCCGTCCCTTGAGATTAGTAATTCTTCCCCATTATCTCGATATTCTAAGGGGTTACCAATAATTTTCCCTAAGCCATTCCTTCTCGATCCGATAGAAATCAATTGTCACGACTACTCGATGTGTCCTTATTAGCGGCGTCTCTTCGGATGCTTAATTTATGGGTGGTAATTAGCCATCAGGAAATCGCGTTAGAAAGGAAAATGAGCGCCTATAAAGGCCTCTCGCTCTTGTTGATTAAATGCACTAAGAGGCAGCTTGGAAGAGCAAGTTCCTCTCCTGCAAACGTTAGGGGTGTCTATGTCTTCAGCTACTTACACGGTTCAAAGAGTAAAACAGGGAGTATGAAAGACAGAATGGTATGTAGGACTTAAAAGCATATTTTAAGTACATGTATTTAGTTAAATTAAGAGTTCAGCAAAATTGCTAAAGTAGTTAATCTTATAAGTATGCTATATTAAAGAAGTATTATATAAAGGTTTCCTAGATAGACAAATAAATATAATCCATTAACAATTATTCATCATTGCTTTCCTCTCCTAACAGAAAATCAATGAGAAAAGTGGAGAGATCATTTTTGGGTAGAACAAATATATTTTAACGCTTTGGCATAATTTGCCATTAGAATCAATACATAGTCAAAACCAAAAATAACTTGATTTTGGTAAATGTTATTTAGATGTTAAAGTTTTTGAAGATCGTTTGAAGGTGATCTAATTGCAATTACCCAGATGGTTTATCCAAAATGGAAAAAACACATTTTACTGAAGAATAATCAACCTATACATCAAAAACTTGAAAGCGCTACGCCTAAAAAATAAACATTTCTTAAAAGCAGCTATCAATAATTTTATAAAATATCAAATTTAAAAAAAATGTAAGAATAAACATTTTGAAGATTTAGTAAACAGATTTGTGAACTGATGTTTTATAAGAGATGCATTTCTATTTTCATTAAATGCTGAAAACTAAATAGCTTTAGGTATTGTTAAGCAATGAACGGAAGGTGCCTAAGTGAAGATTAGTTCTGCTGTAAAAAAAGTTCCACAAAATTAATTTAGGCAAAGATTATTAAACTAAGTTCCAAAAATGCGAATCACCAAAAAATCGACTAAAGAAAGAATTTAAAATCATGTTCCTTCAAGGTTTTAACTTATCCTCATGTTATAATTCATATAAAGAGTAAGTGATTAGATTGATAAACAGAGAAGAAAGTGGAATTTGATAGGAACAGCTGTTTGAGCAGCATGACTTCTGTTAAAATTAAAGAAGAATGAATCATCAAATAAATGTTGGAAATGTGATGGAGAGAGAGTTGAATCAATAATGGTTTGGTGCATCGTCCTCAGAAGCTATATCTAAACCATCGAGAATTCTACTCATCTCCCAAGACAACTCCACTAAGAATTTTATGTTTGACATTGCTACCATTTTAAATATATCAATCCATTAATAACACATTATATCTTCTTCATTCGCATGAGAACATGGCCGTAGTAGTTAATGTTGCTTAAAAAGTAATTTAAATTTTGACGATTGTAGAAGAATAAGATCGAAGAGCGACCACATTGGCCTTCTTTACCTACGCGGTCTCGAGATCACCACATGGAGCTTTGAAAGCGTGGCTGATGTACGACGAGGAGGCAGTCAAAACCGTATTATTGCACCACAGCTGTACATGCGTAGAGACATATTTTAATACTCTCACATGTCCTCTTAGCCTGCCTTTCTCCCAGCCGGCATAGATCGATCTTCTTCGAACATTCTACGACAAATTTATCTCGGTTCTCCCGAAGGAGTCGTTGCTTTTTCCCCCAAGATCGCACGAGTTGTGAAAGTTCCCACGAAGCCATTAAAACCACCCCGCAGACCGTTTATATAATCCCGTGACTCAGTTTAGCGTGTAGTACTTTAAAACTTTCCGCCTAATACGGCATACGAGCTAAGGAAACGCTAACTCGTCGTTGTCGGTGGCAACAAGGATTTCAATTCGACAAGAAAGACTAAATCGACATCCGTGAACTCTACCATATTCAATCGGCGAGTATCTGACGAGGTTTTCCATTTCTGAAGATCAAACTACGTGTGCATCCTTATCTGCCCCTTAAAGTAACATAACTTCCCCATTTCAGTAATCATAATCGTATGCTGACTGACCCTTCCTTTTAACGAACACATAAGCAGTGCAAACGTTTATGGCTACAGATTATTGTATAATCTGACCTACCCGAGTCGTCCCATCCTTTGTGTGCGAGCGCCGGTTTAAAATCTCCTTTTAATCACCAACCTGAAGCCAACCACTAATCCTATAATTATCCTTCCTGTGTCTCGTGCGGATATTTAATTCCCTTTAAACCTTATATCTGTGTATATCCAAATTCTATTTCTTTTGTGGTTATTAAAGATATATTTTCGTAATTGTCTTTCTTTTGCAAACTTAAGCATGTACCAGCTACCAGTAAATCTTTGCTAACTTGCACTCTGAATTATTTGTTTTAAAAGGACTCCGTAAATTAAAATTAAACCATCTCCAGTGAATTCATAACTATTTGCCGTCACAAAACGGCCAGGTCAAATTTTAAGCCAACTTCGACCCCAAAACTCTAAAAGAGCATATATATATATATATATATATATATATATATATATATATATATATATATATATATATATATATATATATATATATAGAGAGAGAGAGAGAGAGAGAGAGAGAGAGAGAGGGAGAGAGAGAGAGAGAGAGAGAGAGAGAAAAAAGAGAGAGAGAGAGCAACAAGGAGTAACAAGGTAAATAAGTATCCTAGAAGAGATTACGGTCCATTTAATGAGGGTACTTTGGGACTAGCTGTCGAGCGGGCACATCCCTCTTAAATTCCCTTACGTCCTCCCTAAACGGCCACTTTTTAAGACTTTGTCTATTCTTGTCTTCAACTGGTCAACAGAACTGCTGTTGACAACCTCCATCGGAAGTGCGTTGCAGCTACCCCAGATACTGTACGTGAAAAAATTCCCACACAGATCACGGTTGTAACGCTTCAGCTCAAGTTTGAAGCCGTGATTTCTTGTTCTGCTCTCATTAAGGCTGAAAATATCCCTGTAGTCAACATTGTCAATCCCTCGAAGTATTTTGAAAACTTCGATAAGCTAACCACGCAGTCTACGGGTTTCCAACTAGAACAGATCTAATTCTCTTAATCTATCTTCATAACTTTTTCTGTCTGATAGAGGGAATCAGTTTGGATGCCCTGGCTTGCACGCGTTCCAATCTCGCGATGTGCTTTTGAAATGAAGGACTCCAAAATTGTACGGCATACTCCAGGTGCGGCTAAACAAGTGGATTATAGAATCAGAGTACTATTTCCTTGTTCCGATATCCAAACTGTCGCTTTATAACCCCTAGCATCCTTTGGGATTTCTTCTCCGCCTTAATGCACTGCTTCGAGAACTTGAGATCACTAGTTATAGTTACACCCGTTTTTCTCAGTGTCGGTAGATTCAATAGCAGTGCCCTTAAGGATATAATGAGATTGGGGGCTGCGGTGGCCTATATGCATCACTTTTCATTTGTTCACGTTAAAACGCATTTGCCACGTGTCCGACCACTCCCCAATTTTTCAAGGATCTTCCTGTTGGCGGGTAGTATTTTCATGCTTTGTAACGTTCATACCAAGCTTGTTATCGTCGATAAACTTAGAAATCTTGGCGACCATGTCACCGTCCATGTCATTGACTTAGATAATGAATAGTTTTGGTTCCAGGACAGAACCTTGAGGTACTCTGCTAGTAACGGGCATCCACTCACAAGCCTGTCCATTCACCACCACCCGTTGCCGTCTGCCACTTAGCCAGTTCTCTATCCAGCCTGCTACTTTTACATCTATGCTCAGTACTTGCATTTTCCGGAGAAGGCGGTGGTGTGGTACCTTATCAAAGGCTTTCTAAAAGTCTAAATAGACCACATCTACTGCCTCTTCCCAATCGTGCTCACTGAATATAAAGTGTAAGAATTCCATAAGGTTCGTCAGACATAACCGTTGCCTTTGGAAGCCGTGCTGGGAACTCCTCAGTAGTAGGTTGGACTCTAAATTCGACGTCATTTTGTCCACCATGATGCTTTCATGGTGGTAGGTCGGTAGTTCGACGGTTGGCTACGGTCTCCTTTCTTTAAGATAGGAGTCACCTCTGCTTTACACCACTCTCTAGGAACGCATTCGGTCTGGATTGACATGTAAAGGTTGCGCTCAGGTGTCGTGACACTTGATCGTGCACTTCTTCCAACACTTTAGGTAGAAACCCATCCGGTCCAGGTGACTTATTCGTCATTAGGTCAGTGATCTTCTTTTCTATTTCTCCTTCGGTGAAGTTCATATCCACCAGCCTTTTTCCTGAGTAGGAATCCGTTGGCTGGGGAATGGGACCACACTCTTCAGTAAACACTGAAGGGAAGTAGTCGTTGAGGAGGTTAGCATTTTCTGCAGCTGAGTGCTTTAATATCCCCTCCTCATTCCTCAAAGGGCCAATCGTTGGACGGATTGCTTTATGGCTGTTAACATATCCAAAAAACTCCTTGGGATTCTCTTTACAAATTCTCGCCACTCGAAGTTCCTCAGACCGCTTAGCCGCCCTTATGCTGGAGGCCATTCCACGAAAACGATGCTTAGTTTTTTGTGAATTTGCATCTTACGAATCAAACTAATCTTAGCAAATTCATTTTTAAGTAACGGGAACGTAAATTGAGTTTAAGGTTAATAAAATTAAAAGAAAAGTATATGTAATAAAACAGTAAATATATTTGTATTACAACCCAACTGTGCATGCGTATGTCCTCATAGAATATATCAAAGAGAAAAGAATTCATAAAAATGATCATTATGCCTTTAGTGATAGTTTTTCTACCGCAAAAGATGTGAAATACATTGAATATGTAACGTTAAATTTTGAATATGCTAAAATGGTTTATTTTGTTTTCGGTTATTTACACTTTTTATTTAGCTAATATTTTTATTCTCTAATTAATTTTTAGCTTTTTTGTTTCATTTTACCTTTGGGAATAAGTTGACTTCAATCTTATTCTCTTCGCTTTTTTTTCGAGCATTTTTGTTAATTTATCTGCCACTATCTCATTTTTGTCCTGTTTAGTTTCCTTTTTTATCTCTGAAACTAAATTCCTCTGAGAAAACAGGAATAGAGGAACTACTTTTCTAATCTCACTAGTGGTATTCTCTCTATATATTATTATGTTTGATCATTAATTAAATCCTAGACATTTGTTGACCATCTCTAGCAAGTTGTTTGCACTTCTTTACAAGTTAGGCCGTAGTCTCTTATATTCCAGAAGGTCAGATTCTTTTTACTCATAGACAAGATTTTTCTGCTCAAGGCAAATCATTTAGGCCGCTTGTAGCAGTTAATTTAATTTTAAATGTAAACAACTTTGTGCAGTATTTCAATCTCTTAGATTACTAAAGTAAATTTTATTGACAAGTGATATAATATTAATTTTGTTCAATTTTAAAATCTGTAATGTTATAAATGTCACATATTATTTGGTCTAACATTAATCCTCTCCACCTTCTCTGATAAAGTAATCAAAGTGTGCATCAACTTTGGTTTTATTTAATCGCTAAAAAATTATGTAAAAAATGAAAACTGCTTCTTGTTATGTGGAGAAAATCATTGAGATATCTCAGATTCATCCTAGTATAAATGATTGCATCATAAATGTCCAAGATATGTCGTGAAGATCAAAATATTAATTGAGATAATAATCGAAATAATCCGGCAAAAGTTTAATTTATATGATATAACTTAGGCCGTGGCTCTTGGAGCAGAAGCCAATGATACTAACCCCTTTATGAGTGAGTCCAAGGAATGGAAAAAGGTAGTATTAGGAAATGAAGATAATCCAACCAAGTCGTGTTAGGTAGTAAAGAAGAACATTAATATTTTTAAATATTAGATTGAATCATTAATTCTAATGAAAACAGTGAAAGGAGACCAAAGAAAGAAGGGAAATATTGAAAATGAATAAATAAAAGTAAGCAAAAAAGAAATCATGTAATAATATATAAAAAAAATAATTATAAAAATCAGTCCGAATGACTGATACTTCCTGACTTCCGAGATGTACACAAAAGAAGTTTTGTATCTCCAGGAGAAAATAGAATTTTCGTCATTTCGATCAACCCTTCTCAACTCTCATCTATTCTCCAGTCAAATTCAATTTAGATATCTATTCGAACACATCTTTAACCCCTCAATACATATAGAAATTTCTAAAACTGAAACACGTTTGTCCACTTTGCACTTTTTACTATTTTTTCATTATTATATTCTGTCTTTTCTCGTAATTCCTTTCAGTGTGGCAAAATTAATGGATGTTGGTGGACGCAGCTGCTATTCGGTATCTTCCTCCTCCCTTCGTTCCTTTGACTGACCCATGGAAGTCAAAAGACCGGTTAAAAAAAAAACAACTTTTAGAGAATTTAGAAGTTTTTGATAATTTTTCTGTTTTAGTTTCTTTTAAGAAATGTTGTTAGGCGTGTCCTTTACCTCACGTCATTTAAACATTATAAGGTGGTGTAAACCCTTTTATTTCACTTGTTTACATGGCCTTTTTTCTGTGTTCACCACCAATTTGAATTGTTATTGTTTAGATTTTTCTAAAGTTTTGTACAAAGGAATCATTGTTAAAATAAAATAGTATAATTCTTTTCAAAGATAAGTCGTTTTAGAAAGTTATAGGTTAGGAAATGCGGACCATCTCTTGGGTAGTACGCACCAACACAACCAGATAATAAAACCAACATGAAGAATTACATGCTATGAGTAATTGCTGCTGAGCCAGAGGAGACCGCGATCTGTTTTCCTTTTGGTGGTTAAGGTGAGGCGAGGTATTTGTCTTTGTCACTAACGAAGAGAGAGCCGTTTCACGCCAGTGGTGCGGGAAAGGAACTCCCCAACGCAGGATTCTTTGGAGTAGAGGATAAGATTACGTGTTGTGCTGTGAATACGAGAGAGGAAGGACAGTTGTAGCCTAATTGGCTCGGTTTTATAATAAGCTGTGTAAGATTATACCCACCCGCGCGGTTGACAGCGTAGCTTGCTCATCAATCGTTGCCCAGAATTCTACTTGCGATGAGGTTTTGTCTGCTCTCGCTTGGTCTTGATTCCGAAAACTTGGTGATAGAAACCCAATACTATTTCCATTCTGCTAGAAGTGCTCCTTAGAAAAATAATTCTAAATTTCCTCAACTTTTTTAATTCTTCTCTAATACTTCCCCATAAATTAGTCTTCCTGTTGGGATAGTTATACCGTTCATTAATGATTCTTCTCTTCTACAACCTTTCATAACATCGCCAGCTTGTTAGGGGTCGTCTGAAAACGTGAATTCGAGGTGAGGATTAGGAATTTTGATCAATTTGTTTCTCTCTTCACCTCTTTTGGAGAACGCGCTATTGATTAGAAACGTGTCTTTTTATCAATAATTTAATTAGAATTTTGGTTCATTTTGGAAAAATAAAGCAATGACGAAGGAATTCATTCTTTTCTATTGTTTTTGAAAAGAGCATCTAAAATGGGGTAGAGTTAGTGGAAGCTAAAATTAATGAAAGTTAAATATACCAAGCTTTGTCGAAAATGATATTAAGTATGCTTCAAAATCAAGCCTTAGTGTAAGTTTAGTTTAGAATAAAATAAAATAAGTATTTAATACAAAGAGTGATGAGGTCTGTAGTGTATGATTATGTGAGGAAAAGATGGATTATATGTGGGTTATGCTTAAATCCATATTCTTATATCCGTATGCCGAATCTGTAATCCTAAAAGGATAGTGGATGTGAGAGTAGTTGTTACTTAACAAATCTTATTAGTGTCTATATTTATACAGTAAGCTAATGTATACACGAAAGTCTGTGGCTGCGTGTGGCGATGAGACGCAGGCATTAAATTCTCCTCCCTCGATGGCGGGAGATTTCTATTCAAATTTGATTATAGCATTCGGCAGGAAGGGAGGATTAAACCCGAGTTCCCTTGTGGACCCACTCCGATTTCTGGCACTTGGCTAACCTGTTATTATTACTAGATACATTTAGTGACTCTAACTGAATCTCGCCTGAATAAATGGTGGCCTAACCTATAATATCCACCACATCTATTTTAACGAGATTAATATGAATTCACTTAAAATAATCTGTATTATATTACAGTTGATTGAAGACGCAATTAATGTAAATGACCTCGATTAATAACGTAATTATTAATATTTCCTTGTTGTTCGCTAATTATTACCCGTTATCTAATGGCCAAATGTTGCGGGAAATATTATACTAAATGGAGTTGCCTAAATAAAAGCAAGGAAATAACATTAAATCCCTCATATTGCTCGGTGCTGACATTCACGCGGGTGAATTCTAATTTCCAATTTAATTAAGGAGATGCTCAAATTAAGAGCTGGTATAGCTTTATATAAAGAATTCTAAAATCATTCATTGTAAAAAAAAACGAACTAATGTCCGAAAAAATCTCCCTTTTACTATAATGTAGTGTTTGTACTCACTTGTACAAGCTTGGCTCATGGCTTGCTTTTCAATGCGTTACCGCAATATATAATTCAGGCCATGCGGGGTTTCTTAATCGAGAATTTGGCATTTTATCGCATTTACTATTCCTTTTCTTTCAATTTATTCTGTATTTTCATTTCATGAATATAGTCGCGTGCGAGTCTAATCATGCGCAACTCTACATCTCACTATGTCGGTCGGTTCCCGTTTTTTTTTTTTTTTTTTTTTGGCAATAACATCAAAACATTTAGGCCGATTCTAACTAAATTTGAAACACATATGTTGTTTTACATTCTCCTTCGAATTCTATAATTGCCAAAGTTTGAACAAGATTAGCCCCAAAATTATTTTGTTTTGGCAATAACATCATATAAATTCCGGCGAGTCTAACGAAATTTTATACCTGAGGTTGTTTCACATTCTCTTTCGAATGATATAATTGCCAAAATATTTTCAGAGTTAGCCCGGGAATTATTTTATTTTGGTAATAACATCCTAACTATTCGGCCGATATTCTGCTAGACTAGACTAGGCTATAATATGTTAAACTCTAAAAGGCCAGGCTAAAATAGGATATACACTGCTAGGCTATTATGGTCTAGGTCAAGCTATGGTAAGATATAATGTACAAGGGTAAGATATACTATGCTAATTTAGGCTATAAAATTCTATGCTAGGATATCATATAGTCTGTTAGGCTAGATGATACTGAGTTATGCTTGACCACGGTATAATAGGATAGTATAGGCTATACTTCTCTAGGATAGTTATTGCTAGGCTAGTTATTGCTAGGCTAGTTATTGCTAGGGTGAGCTAAAGTATAATAAGCTATGGAGGGCTATGCTCTGCTATACTAGAATATGAATGGTATTAATATCTTAGTGTATGATGGGCTAGCTAACCATGGCTACAAGAGCCTAATCTATGCAAGGCTATTCAGTTTAGGGTATCGTATGCTATATTAATCTAGGACATACTAGGTTGGCTAAAATGTGATACGCTTGGCTATATTATGTTAGGTGTGGTTATGCTCGGATAGGCTATATATACCAAGCTAGCCAATAGTATGCTAGGCTAGGTTATCGTATGCAGTAATATGTTGGTTAGACTATAGTAGCCTTTTCTAGCTTGATTGAACTAGGCTAGGCTCAGACATTAATGCTAAGCCATACCTGGTTAGCCTAGACTATAGTAAGCTAGGCTACGCTAGGCAAGGCTATAATATGCTAGGCTGCGCTAGGCTATACTATAATATGCTAGGTTAGACTAGCGTCTACTAAGCTAGGCTAGGCTATACTAAGATAATCTAGGATAAAGTAGGCTATACTAAGCTAGGTTTTACTAGGCTGGCTAGATTATATTAAGCTAGGCTAGGTTAGACCCGGCACAACTAGGCTATTGTATTTTAGGCTAGGCTATCCTATGTTTGGCTATGCTTGCCTATACTAGGCTAAAACAGTGTAGGTTATACTATGCTATGTTTCAACCTCTTTTGTTGTTGATATTTTCATTCTCTTCACTAAACTCCTAAAAAGATAATAATCTGGTGGTGTAAGTCGGAGGGGCATGTAAGATGACTCATTAGTTTATAATCGAAATTGTTAAGATTTCTATTATCAATGCGATTTACAGTCACGCATTTTCTTGATGAAAGAGCACTCTTCTTCCATTGAATATCCGTGTTCTTTTCATAAGTGATGCATGTAAACGGGTCACCTGAGCAAAGTAATTCGCTTTGGTGAGGGCCTCTTTTGGGTTAAGAAGGTCCAAATATACCAAGCCATTCATATCCGACCAAACGCACAAGAGAATCTTCTGAGGATGGTGCCCCTGTTGCGGCTGGGCTATTGTTTTCCACAGGGCGTTTAATAATTTTGCAAATAAAACACTTATAGTATCCTTTAGCGATCCTAATAAAAATGGTTAATATTTTAGTTGAGAAAAGGGGCCAGAACAAATGTTGATACTTTTTTCAAGTTTCCCTTTGAAGGTCATAAGGATTCCATTGAGCTAATCGTGAAACCTGGACACTCGCTTTTAAATGACGATGCATATTAAAATTATTTGTAGGTATTTTATCAAACAACTTAAGAAATTTTCTTCCACTCTTATTTTTAAAACTCTTGATCAAATTCAACTGGTCATCCTGGACGGGATGCATCTTTTGTGACTAACGTTTCACGAGCGAAAAGATGCCGTAATATTTATAGGCGACCCTAATATACTGTAAACGTAAATATAAAAAAAATATTATTTTCTTTATACTTCAAACTCTTAATACATTTTTTATTTATTTATAAACAATTATATCCCCAATTACCACGTGTTTCAAACAGCTAATCACATAGGCAGAAATCGTAAATGGATTGCAATAAAGAGCATTAACAGTCTCACTCTGAGGTTCTTCCTTTACCCCATAAAGTGGCAATTCGGAGTAAAAGATGAAAGTGCTCATTTTGAAGAATCCGGGAAAGTTTAATTATGCAGAAGCAAAAGATGGCATAAGGATGTTAAATGACTTGCTACGAGACAGTCATGTTTACCATTATAAAAGTCTTACCATAACAATCTCATTGAGACAAGAAGAGAGAGCAAAGCCCGGTATGGGAATGCATTTTATTTTACCATACTTGACAATATCACAACTGTTAGTTCATAAGCTTGGCTCACAACAACAATAATACCTTTTTTTCCAATTTTTTAATATCTCATCTGGCGACTGCCTTCTAGGGTATTAGGCACCGTACTTATCATAGCCTAAATCTAGGCTATATTAGAAGCCAAATAAAATAAAGAAAAAATACAAACCAAAAAAAAACAAAAGAAAAAAAACAAATTGAAAAAAATATAAAGCGAGCTCCGTCGACGGGGAAAGGCCCGCCTTTCCCCGGCGAAGAAGCACGCGATCCATCAACAATAGTACCATTTTTTCAATTTTTTTTAATATCTCACTGGCGACTATCTTCAAGGGCATAAGGCGCCGTACTCATCCCAGACTAAATCCAGGCTATATTAAAATCCAAATAAAATAAAGAAAAAAATATAAACAAAAAACCAAAACAAAAGAAAAACAAACAAATTGAAAAAAATATAAAGCGAGCTCCGTCGAAGGGGGAAGGCCCGCCTTTCCCCGGCGAAGAAGGACGCGATCCATCAACAATAGTACCATTTTTTCAATTTTTTTTAATATCTCACTGGCGACTATCTTCAAGGGCATAAGGCGCCGTACTCATCCTAGACTAAATCCAGGCTATATTAAAATCCAAATAAAATAAAGAAAAAAATATAAACAAAAAACCAAAACAAAAGAAAAACAAACAAATTGAAAAAAATATAAAGCGAGCTCCGTCGAAGGGGGAAGGACTGCCCTTCCCAGGCAAAGAAGGACACGATCCATTAACAATAGTGCAAGTAGTCAGGACCCCGAGAGCATTATACATTTTCTTTCTGGAACATCGATACACAGGTTTATTTGAATAGTGCCTCTCTTAGCTACAAGTTTCCCGCCACGGCCATTGTTAATCTTCCATTTTAATCAACATATCTTTTACTATTTTAGGGGTAGTTGTAAATATAACCCAATGCCATTAAATATTAATGGGCGATTTTATTTAGAAGCTCTCCGTAGTTATCGAACAATTACCATAGATATAAATTAACTACATAGAATACAAACCAAAAAGACGATATTTAAATGCATAAATAAACGAAACATTCAGAAGAAACACACTTCTCTTTCCATCTTTACATATAAAAATGGAAGAAAAACAAGAATTTCTCATCAAATTAAAGGAAATGAAAAATATTATTAAAATGGTTCGTCTCAAAGTAGAGTTTACCCCCCAAAAAAGCCCATTCGTTTCTTATTTAATTCCAGACTGAACAAAATGGCACATTCCACCACGAAGGAAAAAAAAACAAAAGAAATTTGCTCATATCAGTAACAAAAATGGATCTTTTAGCCATTAGGGAATGAAGAAGTGATGACGCAAAAGATATATCGAAGAAAAGAAAATGTATAAAAAATGAAATGGGTGGTAAAAAGTAGGGGATTCATAAGACCAAAGGGCTAAAATAGAGAAATTAACTCAAAAGCTTCATTTTTCTTTGGGCTTTGTTACGGAAGGAGTTTCTTATTAATTTGAAATACATTTCTACTCCCAAAGGAATTTCAGAAATATCATCCAAAATTTGTAGAGCTCAATATTTTATTTAAAAGTGTTTGGATGGGGTTCGTAAAATACTGATAGAAATATTACAAGAGTGACTTAAAAATAATAGTCAAAATTTTACATTTATTAGTGATAGAGACTGGTATGATACACAATTTTCATTAACCTTAACTAAGCTAACTTAATTTAACTTAAACTAACCTATGGGGATCAGTATAACAGTAGTTACCACGCTGGATTTTAATCCTAAAAATCGAGGGTTCGATTCCAGCCGCGAAAATAATTCTAGTGTCGACTACTTTCGCTAACAGACCCAATTTACCAACTAGCGTTGGGACAGCATCGAAGATTATGGCCCCCAAATCCTCATCTTGAATGAAAAATGATTTCGCTCAGTTGTGGGAGGCAAATGACTGAAATGACGATGATTAACCTAACCTTTGCCTTCATAAGCCGGATTGCCATACCTTGAATTATATCTCTTTTGTAGGGATATTTTGCTTTGGGGGATTTTATTTGCCCCCCTCTGACTCTGGGCCGGGTGGTTCACAAATAGGTCAATTGACTGCATTATGTACACAACTCTAGTCTGCCGAGGCAGAAGAAGAGAGAAAGGTAAGAGGAATTGAAACGATAGTTCTATACGACCAGCCTTTTTCTCTAGAATGAATGTTTTCGCAAAAGTGGGAAGGAGCTGAAAAAGGCAAGTTGCCACTTCGTTATTTATCAATAGAAAATTGCCTCACTGGTAATTTTCCCCTATTCTTATGTTGGCTCCCTGCCATTGATTCCGAAACTCGACGGCCTTGACATGACTTCAATTGCATTGTAGGTCTATATCTATTTTAAGTGTCACTGGTTTATTTTATTTTCTGCCTAATTTTTAGACTTTCTGGTATTTGTCTATTGTATTCCAAATTAAGAAGTATTTTATTTAACCCAAATTCAAATAACCAAACAAGGAATATAAGTAATTTGTTTTAATAAAAAAAAAACGTTTAAAAATTATTTCAAAGGCCTCAGAAAAAAACTAGAGCCGAGTATTAGTAGTATTAAAGCCGATTCTAAGACCTATCTGAATTTTCTGATTAACAATAAATGGGTTAGCTCTGAGTTAGCCAGATTTAGCAAAGTGAAACTAAGTTTTGTGAACCCTTCTTCGTATAATCTTATAAGAGACTGTCTAATAATAGCTTTAAAGGAGGGATTTAAGAAACATTATTCAGAGACTTGAGAACGAAAATCTACAAATAATTTCTTAGCTAGAGGTATTTATCAAGGAAACGCATATTTTGTTTCTCAAAAGATTTTATGAATTTTTTAGAAAGAGAAAACCTGAATAAAAATATCCAATATAAAAGTTGCTCAGAGATATGCTTTCAAAGTTAATTTAAAAATGGTCTTTAAAAGGTTTGAAACGGATGGCCTTCAAAGGTCATCCAAATTTCGGGCAACCTTTGGAAAAGTTGTGAATGGGATATGAGACAGTCTCACTGATAATAACCATTTCAATTTAGAAATAAACTTTTAGAACTCATCATTTTTGTGGTGCAATATTTTATTTAAAAGTACATAAATACAGTCAGGATTTGAAAACCATCAGAACGACCACATACGTAAAGAATACTATACAGGAGAGTTATGAGGTTTTTACGAAACCATAAAATGCATTCCTCCACCTCAAAAACCCTACATAACTCGCTGATTAGTTGGTAACAATTAATTGTTTTTTTTTTGTTTCAAAGCATAGCTGATAAGCTATGCTATGTCACTCTAACTTATCCATGATATTTATCACCATAACTATTTTTCCCAAGTTATGATGACGACATACTACCAGACATCTTTGAGATGAGTATTAAGTTCCATTTAGGCGGCTATGTGGAGATACTGGAAACTGTTGTGAAGGCCTCGCTGGAGACAATTGCTGCTGGAGGGCTTTTCCACCGAGGGAGGGACAGAATTTTATTGGAGAATACAATACCAGCCAAACTTTCTTGCCATCCAGATCCCCGGTGTAATCCAATGGAAAACGAACTGTTGGCCAAGTTCAGGACGTGTTCGAAGATCTTTCTCTGGAAAAAGAAAGGAATATATCCGAAAAGATTAGGAGCGTCTTGAGGGCGTGGTGGCAATTGAGAGTGGCTACTTTCAATAAACAGTTATCTCCCACACATAATAGAGTTGATATTTTGAGAACTTTAAAATGAATATATTTTTGGAAGAGATATTTTGGTAGGTTGGGGGCTTTTATGCAAACGTCAAATTTAGCCTAAAAAGACAATATACATATATATATTATATATATATATATATATATATATATATATATATATATATATATATATATATATATATATATTTATATATATATATATTTCGTCTCCATTCTATTTGATCCAGCACTTTCTTACATGAGATGTGCGGGTTTATTCGCGCCGAGCCGCCATGGGTAAAAGCGATCCGATCTAAGGCAAACAAAATTCGCCCCTCGAGTCTGGTATGGCCTCAGAAGAATTTGGGTTAAGGAGGTTCAAGCTTAAGTGCGAACTGCCCAAGGTTGGCGCCATTTTGATATCAGTGAAGTTACTAAAGATTTAAACAGTCACGAATAAACTCATCTTACCTCTGGCTCAGCCATGCCTTTGTGCTTTTGCTACCTCTTTGAATAACAAAACACGGGTATCGCTGCACAAAGCAAAAAATAAATTTATATTGAATTAAAATCTTTAAAATAAATCAGGCATTTATAGATTTGGGAACGAAAGAAACATTAATTTCCTTAAAATGAAGAAAACTTGCCTGTCTAGAGAATGAAAGATATACGGATAGATCTAGAAAACAAAAATAATTATACCTAGAGAGAAGAAAATATGTCTACCGTTATAATGAAAAAGAACTGATTACCTCAATAACAAAATGTACCTCTGTCTAGAATGAATGAAACAAAGCTATTTCTAGAATAAAGTAAACAAGGCTACCTCTAACATGAAAAAATGGGGTCTCTAGAAAAAAAGGGTTACTTTTTAAAAGAACAAAACATGGCTATATTTTTAATGAACAATAAAAGGCTATTCTAACGGATGTTCCGATAATAATAAATTATATTTAATATAGTAAACTATTAACTATCTACCTCTAGATTTAATGAAAATTTTAGATAATTTTAAATTAACCAAATTTTTCGATTACTTTTATATAAAGAAATCATCTATGATGAAAAATACCTCATAAATAAAAGAACAAAATTTGGAAATATTAACAGAGAAGAAAACGTTGCTATATATAGAATGATAAAAACATGGCTACCTCTAGAACGCAAAGAATATGGATATCCCATTGAACAAAACATGGATATATCGTGAATGTAAGAACTAAACTATAGAATAAAGGAAAATATGGTTTTCTCTTGAATAACCAAAATATGGCTCGACTTATAAAATCCAAACATGGCTACTACTAAAATGAAAGAAATAGTCATTTCTAGAATGAATAAACAATTATATTTCTAAAATAACACAACATGAATATCTCAAGAATAAACAAAACCTGGTTTACCCTATAATAACAATAAAGCCGTATCCCTATAATTAGCAGTGCGCCAAAGCCCACCGACGTGTGGACTTGACCTGGCGCACCGCCTATACCTGTCCCAGCAAATGGGTAAATTTGTGAAGACCTCAACGGCAGATCAAGTTTCTCGAGAAGGCAAATGAAGCCAAAGGCAGGTAAGCTGGCTTCAAAAGGCGGACCCAACAAGTAGCTGGGCTTTCGGCAGCTCAATGCAGTCCTGGGACATCCCTAGCAGTGTCGGTCTTCCATGCCGATGGACTCGGACTACTGGCGTCACGTATGTGGAATCGAGGACTGCGCATCTTCTTCGCCACTTTATAAAACTTCACGCACAGGAGTCATCCAGCTTCATCACCCCATCGCAATCACTAGAGAGTAGTAGTCAGGTGGCGAGTACAAATCTTTAAAGGAAATCGCCATTGTCGTCTGGCTGAAAAGATGGAGAGGAGAAAAGCCCCAAAACAAAACACTAGGCCAGGCGCTTTCTCTTGTCCAAACTGTCCCAGAATCTGCCTCTCAAAAATCAGACAAATTAACCACTCGATGATACACCGGAACCCACAAACTCACTACTCATTCCCCAATAGGCTGGAACAATGCAGTCATACTCATGTTTTGAGAGACTTCAATGACGACGACGATCCCTATAAAATCCAAACAAAGCTATCTCTATAATGAACCAGCTATGTACCAACATGGATATTTCTAGAATTAACAACATATGCTATCTCTATAAGGATTATAGAACTACTAAATATATTATAAACGAAACATGAGTATCTCAATTATATAAAAGTTTATGGTATCATAATAATGAACAAAATTTTGTTACCTCTCGAATAGGAATAACCATGGCTATCACTAAAATGGAAGAAACATGGTTTCCGCTGGAATGGACAAACCATGGATATTGCTAAAGAGAACAAACATAGTTATCTCTAGAATTAACAAAGCATGGCTTTCTCAACCACGAATATAAAATGGCAATTGCAATAATTAGTCAAAAACGGCTAGAAATAATGTTACCTTATAATGAGGATCCCTCAAAACAATAAATAAGGTCTATCCCTAGAATGACCAAAATATGTTTAACTCTACAATTAAAATAAATTTGCTCTTTCTAAAATTAATGAAATATGCGTAACCTCATAAATAACATAACAGGACCTTCCAAATAAAATTTAAACAGCTATTTATTCAATGAGCAAAGGAAACTAAGGTTATATGTATATAGAACCATAAATCATGTTACCTCTGAAATAAACAAAAGTCTGCATCTTCCCTCTGTACAAAGACTGACAGCATAGTACCACATTTAAAAGGATAACGTCTGATTTTAATATGAGCTCAAATCAATATAGCCTCGATTAAGAAAAAGCTGAATTTATTTATGCCTCAAATGAGTGGCAAAAAGGACAGGAAATGGAAGCCGCATTAATCGTTTCCACCTCAAACTTTAATCTCTCAAATTCAAAATGTTGGTTAAAAAGACCATTAAGTCACTAATTACATCCCGGACAGGAATAACTTGATTACACCATTTTGTTAATATATCCATGCGAGTCCCATTACCTCGGTCATTATTATTTTTTGTAATGCGTTTTGTTTTATTTTTGCCTGTCGTATTGTTCATTAATCTTTATTATTTGCATATAGGTAGTCACTTAGGGGATTATGTTGTAAATCATTTTACAGATAAAAGATGGCGCGTGGTGCTCCAACACTGGTTCCGTGATCATAACATTAAATGTTGTTCTCAGCAAAGCTTTTATTTACAGTTAAATATAAACGTGTTTATTATGTTATTACTTACAATATATAAGATATTGTAAAGATGAGGCATTCCAAAGTTTTTTTGACCATAATATAACCTAACCTATCTAAACTTAGCTTAACCTAACCTAACCAAGCTAATCTTTTCTAAATGATTTGCAGTTATAATTTAAGAAATATCTTCCTATATATATTCGTTTCTGATCTGGTTCGGATCATTTTAGAGTCTTCGATCTTTATAGTAAATTAATTGCTTATCTAATAATAACTTTTGTTTTATTCATACAAATTTGCGCACCCTTGAGGTCATCGTACATCATTTGTGGAAAAAGATTTGCTCTGGCGAAAGTTAATGGAAGCAGATATAATAGAAATAGAGGCCTTTTACTCATTTTATACGGTACTATACTTACCATTATTGTGCAAAGGACATCTCTCTTTGGGCAAATGGAGGATTGCCATGGTTCAACCAAACTACATCGTTCAACATCGCCAAGAATCAACATTCCCCGAATTAGTGGGAATAAATCCATCTTGGATGGTGGTGTGAACTGAGTGGTAAGTTGATTTGGAGGAATGCATTAGAAATGTTAAGATCCCCTGAATCACCTAGCAAGGCGATGAAAGTGGTTGTTCATTGCCTCAGTGTGTCTTCTCCCCTGCAAGGAATTTTACAGATCTTTCAGTATAAGGAGAATTAATTTTTCTGAAGAAAAATTATTCCGTTTATCTTCTCTTCCTTTTGCTGTTTGATTGATTTATTTCCATAATTCTCGCACATCCATGATATATATATATATATATATATATATATATATATATATATATATATATTGGTGGACAGTAGATTCTATTCGTAACATATTTTTTTAAGGACTACTACGAATTTAGTGTTATTTATTTTATTTTCTAATCATTCGATTTGTCTTATATTTCACGTTTGATCATACACCTGAATCTTGTATTCAAGTAAATTTTAAGAGTTGAATTTTTTTAGATATTTTTTACTCACTGATTCTAAGAATGAAAAAAAATAAATTCGGACCCTTTAGCTAAGGGTTTTTTAAGCACTCTTCAACACAACTAACACAAATCATCCCTAGATACTGCAAATTCTGTGTGTGAGTCGTATTCCGAATTTGATTAGAATATTTTCAATATTTTGCTTGCTGTATCTATGCCATGACACTATGAGCAAATGAAACAGGTCTCATTATGCAGATGGTGCGAACTACCTGTTGACCTCATTCTTAAAAACTTATTGAACAAGTTATTTTCTTACCAACTTTTAATTGCGCAATTTCTGTAATAAGGCCATGATTCTTTCTGTAATAAAAACAAGGTTTGCTGACACAGAGGCGCGTGCTCTCACTTTTTCTAATTTATGACCTTACGACCTTAAAAAATTTCAATAATTCCTCGACTAACCGCGAGAGGAAATTGGTTCTATCATTCGACAGAGAATATAAAACGACACAGTTTTCAAATTTCGTTAGAATCGGCCGAATAGTTACAATGTTATTATATAAACAAAAAAAAAGCAAAACGGACCGACCGTCATCGTGAGATGTAGAGTCGCCCCTGACTTGACTCACATGCGACTTAAAATCATACCTAGGTAATTTAAGAACGAAATCCTATTAAACTAAAACTAGAAGAGAAAAATCAAATTATTCGGCTAATATTTGCTTGCCTCTCTGGCCAAAACTATAAAGCAACCTATTGAATCTTTTATATTATGTAATAAGACATTCGTGGTAAATTAAATAAATATATATATATATATATATATATATATATATATATATATATATATATATATATATATATATATATATATATATATATATATATATATATATAACAAATTCCTCCTCCAATCTAGACTAAAAGTGAACCAATGTCTCTTAACTTCCCTTCCATTTGATAGCGATGCTCCCACACAACTCGGCCATTGGCCAATGAAAAATAACGAATGACAAGCTTAAAATAACATAAAATAGTTCTAATCACGTGAATAGTGTATCCAGAATACATACGCTTACTTAATTCTACACGGGTACACAGGAGCGAATGAACCTATGGACTTAAATCCCCCCCCCCCTTCGTATTATCAATACAGATCAGCGCTGGGAATCTAAGAGCATCTAATCAATTCCCAACGCCATGGCCTCTGCTGAATGCGGCTCGGACGGTTATGGCGGCTTCCTATAATGCACAGGTAGTTAAATATTCTGGCGAGAACAATTCTGCGCGAGGATGGATTCGTCTAAATGGTTGTATTTAAACAAAGGGGAGAAAAGCGAAGTTAATAATGATCATAAATTCCTTAATTATCTTATCCCGAATTCTTGGTTGCAGGTTTAGAGATTAAGATAAAAGATCAAGAGGTCATTTAAATTAGTTCTTCTCAAGTACCTCTGATCCCGTTTTCGAACTTGCTACAGAAATTATGACTTTAACCTATTGCCACATAGGTGAGGTGGCAAGAAGCTAGCAATTGAAGACTTTTTAAGCTTGAAAACTTTCATCTTTCTTTCTGTACATTTTTCTCTTTTTCTAATGGTATTTCTATGTTTTCCTTGACGGGTACTCGTTGGATTGCACAAATTTATTATAGTCTCAAAAGTCTATAAATTTCATATCACAAAGACTACTATAATGAGGTTGATTGCACCATGCAGGAAATTGAAGAATTAAGATCTTTGGTGAACTGAATTCGGATCGGGGGCTGGGCGAAGATGTTCTAATTTCCCCTAATAATATAAACATTTTTACGAATGCTAGAATCCGATAATTACGAAGGGAAAAGCCATTTGCTTATTTTCTTTATAATATTATAAAGAACGCAGGCATCTTCGTAATAAATTCAAGTGGTTGAAATTAGAGAATGTAAAGATGGATAAATGGAAGATAAATTAAAAACAAAACAAGGTTAGGCGGTAAAAAAAGGGTGATTCAAAGATATTTGGCTCTACCAAGTTTATGTCGCTTCAACGCTTAAAATCTTCGTTAGGTTAGGCATATTTCGCCTCTGTTACTTAGAAATAATTATAATAAGAAGAAGAAACAAGAAAAATGAACATAGAAAAATTGAGTTGTTGTTTTAATATTGTTTCAAATAGTGATTCGCACCGTCTGGTGTATATCGCTGTTCTCGATAAAATAGATGACAGTCATGTCGAATCTAACTGGTATTTGGAATGCATCCCACGGGATAATAATTAAAATAATAAAAAGGAGGAAGCGGAGATCTTTCACTCAGTATCAATTTTCTTATATGAGCAAAGAATGACGCAATTCAACCTAAAACTATATTATCGAAACCGGCTTCCTTCTTCTGTCGGAAAACAATGTTTATGACTCAAGATAGAAACCAGTGACTTTGGAAATTGCTGTAGAGAATATAGTTTTTCGTAGAACTGCGTATTCTTTTCCAAAAATAATAGGCAATAGACCTTGGGGAAGGAAATCCATTTTTAAGTAATTTTATACGAGAGGGCTAAAGGACTATCAGTTGCTCCTCGAATAAAGGCACGCGTTCAGTGTGATCTTTCCTTCTGTGATATCATACTGAAAACTGAGAGAGATCAGTTTGGGGTTGAGTGACAAGCTGTATTGAGGGAAGCTACCATTTTTGCGACCATGAACAGAGTCATAGAATGGTAGAAATGGGAAAGTTATTCACATTAGAAAATATTATGAAGGCTACATTCTCCTATGGTAAAACCGGCTCCACCTTTTGAGCGAAGCTACATTGGCTATATTAAATGTCAGTTAGGGCTCAATTACTGATGAGGTGACTTTGAAGAGTGACAATGGTTTCATCAGGAAAAATAAATTTGTTCCAGGCTTATCCCGGCCAATCCTTCTGCACAATGTTACCCTCTCGGAAGTTTCCTTTGTGAGTAGTTAAATCATATAGTACTGCTTGTCATGAGATCGTTGTACCGAGATTTACTTTCAAATGTACTATTTCTACTCTTAATAGGTTACAACAAAAAATTACCGTACGATATCGATGCTGATCCTCCACCATGAGAATTACCTGAAGCTGCCCGGATACGGTTGGACGTTCTGGAGCCTCCCTCGTTCCATTTTTCTCCACGAAGGTCTTTAAGATCCTGCAGATAACTCTCAATTGTGGGCGGAAGAGTACAAGCTTAAATGCCTGTAAACGAGAGGCCTATTTGCTGCAAAGAAATGATCACTTTACGAGTTTCGGTGGGACAGCAGTATGGTAACAGAGTATTTGTTTTGTACATTATCCTTAGAGAGGAGAGAGTAGTCGTAATTGTGTTTCTCAAAGATAGCTTTAATTTTTTCTTTAAACACCATATCTGGATTTATAGATACTGTATTGCCTTGTTTAAGTAAGAATCCACACACGAAATAAAAACCTCCAAATCAGATACAGCATATAAACCACATAAAAATATTCACAAAATCACATTATTAAATATAATTAAATATTATTAAATACAATATTTAATAAGATTACATAAAAATGCGTGATTTAGCGCAAAATAAACTTTATAACTCAATAATCTTGGATATTCCTGTCCAATAACAAACTCAATTCTCACATTTACCTTTGCAAAATTAATTCTTGATTTGTCAATTTGGCTTAAGTTAGGTTATAACAAGTTAGGTTAGGTTAGGTTATTGTAATTCGGCTTTGATATATTTGTTTGAATTAGATAAAGTTAGTATACGTTATGCTGGGCTAAGTTAAATTAAGTTAGGTTAGGCTAAGTTAGGATAGGCTAGACAAATAGGTTGGGCTAGGGTTAAATAAAAAACCTGGAGTACAAATATGTATTCTGGGCGGTTAAAAATCTTTATTTGTAAAGATAGGCTAAGTTAGGTTATCTTATGACATCAATACTATTTCCACTATTTATTTCACTTAAATTATGAAATGCAGGAAAATCTTCAGACATAGATCAGTATTTTCTTCTTTTCTACTCCATACAAATTTACATAAAGGCGAATTTAACATGGAGTGCTACGTCCCACAACTACGTTTTTTTTCCGTTTCAGACAATTCCAAGGAATCAAAGTTTGTTGTGTGATGTCTCATTTTTAAAACGAACCGGGCACCATGATTGGCGGTGTTATATTTTAAGTTACACGCATGAATATCTTTAATCCGTTCTTACTTCGTTTGCATGTTTCTATTATTGTAGACCCAGGTAAAAAGGAAGACTTAATAAATTATGGCAATCTCGTGATCGAGCAACGTAGATCAAACCTCACTCGTTTCTTAGCAAATAGCAAATACGCGCTGGCCTGAAAAAACTCTGCTCTTGTTTTATCTACTTTGCGAATAGATGTTCAGTTTGACCAATTTCAACATTATTTCTAGAAACGCCAATTGAAAATGCTTACTAAGAATATGATTAGATACACTTTCCGCAGATAGTAGTTGTAGTTCACTGAGTACATTCAGTGATATCTAGCTCCTCCTTTTAAATGTAATTGCAGTCATCTTGTTCCATAGGTAGATAAAAGCAGCTGCTATGGATAATGCAAGCAATCCGCCCGCAATCTAAGTTCCTTTTCTAACAGAAATACACTCGTTACAGTGATATTTGTGGGCAGCGGCACGCAGTAGATCCACTAAGAATGTTTATTTATATTAAATGTTCATGGCCAGATTAGGAAACATGAGTAGAGGACATTACCTCTCCCTGCAATACAATGAATGAAAAGATATCCTCAATCTTACTATCACTTCCATCAAAACAAGAGCAGTCACTTGGGAAGCTGGGTCAGAAAATCATTATGAATCTCTTCAATGGAACTACGAAAACCCGACACAACACTAATGAGCTGATTTGTTTAAAGTGCGGGAAACTCAGCTCACGGAAGAACTAGAGATAGAAAAATAGTCTGGAACGGTTCCTTTAAGAAATCCCCTCGTTACAAGCGGTTTTGGAGCAGCCCCACTGATCAAATCTACCACAAATGATGTTTATGTTTATCGAATTCTTACGGCGACATAATTTAGAGTTTGGTATGATGTCTTATTTGTAGAAAAAGCTAACCTCATATTTTCGATTTTCGAATGAGACCATAACTTTTTGACATACTACACCATATAATTATACTTGCCCCTCTGAAATAATCATTATTATTAATTAAAAAACAAATAATTGAAATTTTTTATAAGATTAATAATTTCAACTAACTTAATAATCAGCAAGCAAAGATAGTTTTGGCCACAATATAAGAATTTCAAACAATATGCGTTTGTATTTATTTGCGACAGGACTCTTTATCCAGGGCAATCCAGGGAACTTATGCTAATAAAGCATAATATCTAAAAAAGGAAATGCACATAATCAGCATAAAAATGTATTAGTGATGAAATATTTCCCAAAAAATGGACAACGAGCACCAAACCCAAAAGCCGCAACACCCTTTCATCAATAATAAGTAGAAGTTAAAAGTTTCGATCTTTTAACTGCTGCTTTTTCTCAAATGTACCTGAACCTGAATGTTATCTACTAGTTATCGAGGCAGTAGATCGTTTGAACTTTAGTGTTTCATTCAGCTTTATTGAGATTAAATCATCATTACGAAGATTATTTAATTTTTTTCATTTCTTTCACTGGAAATTCTTCTTCTTCGAGAGAGAAAGAACTGGCGATCATAAGGTCCGCATATAGATTATTATGATCCTCTCAAAATAAGTAAATCGGCATAGACAAAGAGGGCATTTATTAACATGCTAAAAATTGTAGATCAGAGAAGTGAAGGGGCTAAAACGGGGAAAGAAAAAGAATCATAAAAAAATAAAGGTAAGACGATCATAATATCTAACATTCTACTAAAAGTCTACTAAAATTATTGGGTAGAAATGTGTAAAATAAACTAAGTTCCCATTTTTTATGATATATATTGAACAGTATGCAAGTTACTTATTTTCATCAAAAAGTGTATTCAGAAAAACAATGGGCTTCGTCAGAATTAAACTTAAATGACTATTATTCTGCTTGAGCATCAGCATAAACAGATTGAGCGTGAGATCTAAGACTCTAGAATTTTCCCATAACAATCTAGATTTATTGCGAGACCAGCGGTGATAAGTAGATTTCTTCTCTTGGTATGCCATTCGACAATCATCGGTGAACCACACCTTGTCTTTTAGTCTACATCTTATGATCTTAGTACGAATTCTACTGTTTATTAGATTAACAAGCGAAGAATTTAAATCACCAATCAAGTCTAGTGAAATAAGTATTCGTACACCTTAAAAATTCAATTTCAATAGATTTACAACCAATCAAATTCATGGAATATACACAATAAATGTATTTTAATGTAAATTTAAAAGTTCTGTGCACAGAAATGCATGAAATGGAATCAATATGCAGTAAAATTGAAATTAATGAAAACAGGGGTGAAAAAGTATTCGTACAGAACCATAAACCTAACGAAATTAATTTTTAAAAGCGCATGGTAGACACAATAGTAAAACGGCGTGCAATATTTTTCTCGTTTGTTAAAAGGGCAGAAAATAGCAGCTAGTAAAATGGCCAAAAGAGTAGGCTTATCGGTCACTGCTCTTGAAGCCTCATTAAAAGTAGCAAACCGATAGCAATGAAAATGAAGCCTCATACAAATGGGGAAGACATTATCATCACTGCATGAAACATAATTTTCGAAACAATGATGGCCAAAGAAGCTCAGGTTTAGATTTATAAAGGACCTCTCTCTAATAGTACAATTAGTCGTAAGATAGCTGAGCTTTCAACTGATATTAATAAACAAGTTGTACAGCGGATTGTATCAAATGGAAAATTCGCTGTGTATGGACATAGATTGTAAACGTCAATTGATTGGGTTTTGAAAATTTATTGATAAAGGAGTTGTAGAGCACTTTGTGTTGCAAAGAACTACAGCTCACTTCCACTGAGGAAAACATTTTTGCAACCATAACATCGTATCTCAGTAACCATGGTGTTTCATGGAAAGACTGTTGTAGCGTGTCTACTGATGGTGCGCCATCGATGATAAGGAAGTTGAAGAGGTCCATTGCTATAGCACTGAAAGAAAATTCATCAATTATTTCAACCCACTATTTCCTGTAGATAGAGGCATTGGTTGCAAAAACATCTAGTGAAGAGCTAAATAAACTTTTGAACCAAACTCTTAAGATGCTGAATTTTATAAAATCTTGGCGCTTAAAATGCGGAGTTTTCCAAACAATATGCCAGGATATGGGTGCAGCTAATATCTCAGTGGTGTTGTATACTGATGTAAGGTGGCTATCTCGAGGTCGTGTGCTGAACCGCGTTCTTAAACTTAAAGATAAGCTGGAGTATTTTTGAACAGAAGAAACAAAATGCATTCCTCAATCTGCTTCAAAATCGTACTTGGTGTTTGAAACTGTCATTCTTGCCTGATATTTTCATGAAGCTTAATGAATTAGATCTATAAATGCAGGGTAGAATGGAAACAATGGTTACATCAAGTAATAAAATGAAATGTTTCCATAAAGATTCGAATACATAGAAGTCCGATGTTCGAAAAGACGACATATCAGACTTTCCTTCTTTTCTTAAGCAAGCAGGAAATCATACTATCGGACGTCGTAAATATCTCATTCTATATCACTTGCTACGGGTGAGAGAAGCAGTTGATTTTTATTTCCCTTCCCTTTCTACAGAGATTCTCGACTGGATTGTATCACCCTTCGAACTGGCTGACAGGGCTGAGGAACTGGACTTCATGGAGATAGAACCTGCAAAAAAAAATTATATTTGTGCTCATGCCATCCTAAAGGTCAAATTAGAGAAGAGTGAGGAATCATTGGCTATGTTTGGCGTGGACTAGTGGAGGATTATCAAAATTTGGCTGAAAAGGCTACATATCTACTTTTACCTTTCTCTAACTCGTATTTGTGTAAGCAGGCATTCTCTGCCATGGCAACAATTAAATCGAAATCCAGAAATAGTCTTTTATCTCTTGAAGACAATATGCGAGTAGTATTATTAGACATTAGACCTAATATTACGAGTTTTTGTTCCGAGCAGCAATCTCATGTTTCGCATTGATAAATGCATGACTCATATTGTGGTATATTTTGCTATCTTACTACTAATAATCACATTTAGGTATGGTATGCTGTTTTTATGTTATTGATGAAGCACTATCAGAGTATATATATGGGTTTTTATATGCTTAGGGGAGCATTAAAATTGATAACACTAACTTTAAAAGGTTGAAAGCTTGAATAAAAAACCATATGAAAATGGTTGAGAACCATTGCCATATGAGGAAGAGCACTTTAATGGGCAATTGGGGTTGAAACAATATAGGCAAACGAGATTTTCTAATCAGGGGGCCGGGCAATCTGAAAGGATTGGCAACGGTGTCGCGAGCAACAAAAGGTTGAGAACCACTGTTCTAGAGGGTTCCAATGATATGTACAGCAGTAAACAAGAGTTCGGGAAAGATTAGGATGCCACTCAGCGGTCGGCGTTCCCGCAGTAAAGACGTTATCATGACGAAAAATAAAGAACTCTCCAATGACCAAAAAAAGGCGACCCTGAAGCTCCATACTGATTAAGAGGCACAGAGCTTTCAGGTTGAAGTGCGCACGTGAGCATTTGGGGAAACTTGCTGAGTTCTGGGATAATGTCCTGTGATCAGCCGCGACAAAAGGAGAATTGTTTGTCCGTAACTTTGGCCGTCCTGACTGGAGGAAAGGTGGCAGTGCCTACGACCCTAAGAACACGATCTCTATCATGAAGTTTAGGGAGGTATCATCTTTTTGTGGTGTTTCTCATCTAAGGGTACCGGCAATATCCGCATCATAGATAGGACTATGATTTCCTAAATCTACGGAGTCATTTTAGAAGAACATCTATCGGTTCGTTTCTGTAGACGTGGAGAGGGATGAATCTTTCAACAAGATAATGATCCGAAGCAGAATGCAAAAGATACTCGCGATGGGTCTCTAAAATCAATGCAAATGAGGTAGAGTGGCCTAGAGGTGAATACCGCCATATAATTAATCATCTCGCGTTGAATATCAGCCATAAAAGTAAAAACTTAATATTGAATATCCGCCATAAAAGTAACTAACTAGCGTTGAATATCCGCAATAAAATTGACAACTATGGGGTGAATATCGGCCTTGAAACTGACAATCAAACGTTGAATAACCGCCCTAAAAGTGACAATCTAGGTGTGAATGTCGCCATATGTAAAATATATTGAGATAACAAGGGGTATTAAAAGGTGTGAAAATGTAATAAAAATACAAAGTGATTTGGTTTTAATGCGGCTTTCTGAAAGTGCACACAACTCACCTGATATTAAAGAAAATGATTCCTTAAAAGAAATGGATAATTTATCTAATAAAAAATTTCTTCAACCGCAGGTTTCCCACCCCTGAACTTGAGCCAAAATATATTGGAATCAGGATCTCATTTTTATGAAAAACACAAGCTAACAAATTTTAACTTAGTCTCTGCTACTTGAGTAAATGTTGTAACTAACTAATTTGGGTGCTCTGATTCCAAATCTGTACTCAGATATGTAATAGCCCGTAAGCTTCCTGAGTTATGCAACTAGGCTATAGGGGTCACTTTGTCACCTTGGATCAATTAATGATATTATTATCACGAGTTTGAGAAGAATGAGACGTTTCTGGGCAAAGGTTTAGAATCGAGACAGCCTATTTAGCATTATGTATGTCCTTTTTCATACCTAGACAAAATATGTATTATACATAAAAGAGGTAGTATTCACCTAACTATAAATTTCTTCAGAAATGTTTGAGACCTTTGCTCTTGCGATTGTACGTGGATATAGGATCTTCCCCGTTGTACGAACCAGCAGTAGTCACCCATCATGTTTTTGTTGAAGCGCCCTTAATACTTGCTCTTCATCATTGCGATATCCCGGAGCAGTCGCGAGATGGGCTCCTAAAATAAAAAAAAAATTTAAAAAAGCGATATCTCAGTGGAGCCTTTTCCCATGTTTGTCACTAATATCACCCATATTAGATGGAAAGAAATCTAGATGCGAATGCAAGAAATGCATCTTAAGAGATATCCGACACCCCATTAGTTGATAGACTTTTAGCATGTTGTTCACTAGTTCTTCATAGTTTTTAGCCCTATGATTACCAGGGAAGTTCTGCACTACATGGACAAATGAGTCCCATGCTGCCAACTCAAGTGGAGTTAGTTTATTCCTCAACTCTATGTCACGTATCAATTCTCTGATCCCTAACCCTACAAAAATGCCAGCTTTAAGATTAGCATCGGTTTTCTTTGCACAAAATTTCTCTTTGAGATACTGAAATCCATCAGAATCATTGTCCATTGTTTTAATAAAATTCGTGATAAGACCAAGTTTGATATAAACTAGTGGTAGGTAGATCTTCTGTGGATGTACCAAAGACATGAGCTTCACATTGTATCGGTCAACCATGTTTTCTTCTCTTTCGGCCACTTTTTGACAATATAATGATTCCTGTCGTGACGATTGTTCCATAGGCATAAAAAGCACATATACTTTGTATATCCTAGCTGCAGTCCAAGAAGTAAAGAAATTACCTTTTGATCACCACAGATATTCTACTTATAATGCGATTAATGAACACCTTCCAAAATAAATTTCATTGAGTCATATATCTCTATCATCTCAACAATATGTTCGACAGGAATTAAAGGTTTTTTTTACCATTGTGTAGCAACACAACTTTGAGACTCTCATTGCTTGCATCGATGAATAGTCTCCATTCATCAGGTAAATGCTCGTTTCCTACCTGATTCATGAAGCCATTAACATCAGTACAGAAACAAGCACCATCTTCTTCTTTATATAAGGCAGCTGAGGCCTCATGGCGTTTACAGAACGTAGATATTTTGGCACCGTCCTCTACAAGATTCCATTTCTGTAGTCTGGAGCCCCAAAATACTGCGTTTTCCTTTGCCAATGACAAATCCTTCACCAAATCATTCAATCTTTCTTGATTTATCAACTGTATCTTCTTTTCCTTAGAATCATCCTTATACATTTCATCGTCATTGTTATCCTCCTCTTCATTCGATGAATCATCTTCTTTAACTGCACTAGCTGATGGAGGAACTGGGATTGACATCTCCATATTATCGGGGACTGGTTTTATAACTAACTTAAATTCTGGATATACAATTTTTGACTTGTTCTTATTTGAGAATCCCGCAATATTTATCATACAAAAGTATAAATCAAAAACATTATTTGTTGGCTCACACCACACCATTGGTACAGCAAAAGGCTTGTCTTGATCACCAACTTTACAACCAAAATAATAATTGTATACAGTTTTCACTCTTTTAGCTATTTTTTTCCGCTGGTTGATTGGAGTTTATCGTCCACAGATATGACAAAAGTTGTCTGAGCTATTTATACTTCTTCGCCGATTCATGTTTTCAACTTAGTTTGTACAATCTTATTTCATTTACAAATTAATTCAGAGATAAATCTGAAAGAAAAATGCAATTAATCACTGTAGGTAAATATCGTTTCAACACCACTACTATAATGACTAAATTTGACAACGTGATAAATCAGCAGTGTACGCAAGAACCAAATACACACAACACATGTTCTCACTACGGTAGCCAAAGTAACACTGCCCTTATGTGTAACTAAAGAGTATGTGTGTAACTCAGGAATCATACGTTCTAGAACAATTCTGATTACAGATTCGGAATCAGCATAATTGATATAGTATAAATCACAAACAAATACACAAGTAGCAAAATCTTTGTTGACTAGTGTAATTTACGTTCATACATATCTATTGGCGCTTTCCTCAAAAAAAATCACCCTAATAAGGTTACAAAACAACTTCCATCGATGTAGTGGTCGATTGCCAATTTAGGGTGAAGTAGGACAAAATCACCTAGAATCCTCCCCCGACTTTTTGGAAGATAAATCAAACTAAAAAAGATGCTGGAATTGATCTCTTTACATCGTGTATGTTTGAAGTATCAAGCGGTTGACATCAGGGCATTATTGGACGATAGCTCGTCAATGAAATAATCGAACTTTTACAATTGTCCTCTCCCATGTTGCGTCACAGTTTTAGTTCACATTACGTCTTACGTCTTGAAGAAGCAAGAAAAATAATGTATATAGTAGAAGTTGAGTGGATAGTGATTGTAGAGAAAAGAGTGGAAGGGAAAAAGGTTGAGTTGATTGTAGTTGCTGGGTGACCAGCCATCTCCTGGATTCGACTTGTTTCGTTTAATCTTCAGTCTTCATTCTCGGTTAGTTAAAGACTCTCATGTCTCTTTGGCTCTTCATTTTCTTTTACCTTTCTAGTGTAAGATTAATTTTCCTGTTTGTCTTTGCATTGCTTATCAACCTCAGTTGTAAGTGTAGATAGGAGCCAGCCATCTTCTCGGGTCGCGTTTCCCGCTCCTATATTTGCCTCTGTTGTTGAGTCTGTGGTTTTGTGAGATATCAAGAGTTCTTATTTCATCTTCGCTTATAATGTTATTCAGCCCACAATTAACATGTCCTGTTGTGTAAGGAAACATTAGTGGTTGAAAAATCGAATTCCTGATGTAGGTCCTATTTTGCTCACTCCTCTTCGTGTCCGTCATTACATATACTGCAGAGTTCTGAACTCTCTGGAGTTTTATTGCGTTAGACTTATGGAGTCTATTTAGAAAAATTGCTGTTAGAGCAGAGTGGCCCTGCAGAGAGCGTTGTAAATCTCGTTCTTATTTGGTCTATTCAGGCCTCAGAGTTGGAACAGTTTGGTGAGAATCGCCTTCGCCAGGTTGCTTCGCTCGTTTATATGATTGGTGTACCCTTGGCGAGTGATCTTAAGCCCGAGGACTCTGCCTTCATTTTTACAATGCAGATTTGCAGATTTTTGATACCTTAACTGGCTATCACGCTTTTTTTCAGATCAAAATTTGGGCTGATATTTTGAATATTAAACATTGTAGAAACGTGAAACTTGGTCCACTGAAATATCCTAGGTAGGTACGTAAGCAGTTAAGATATCAATCATATTGATAAGATACATCTAAAGTTATGGTGATTTATTTATTTTTACGTGCTTTCAACTGTGTTATGCAGGTGTAGGAAAATATTCCTTAAAACGACGACTCACAGCTACAGAGAAGATGCGGATTGTTGCCAGGCTTGCATAAGGCTTGTCTGTTGGAGAATAAGCCCAAGAGCTTGGTCAGGATACAAGAACATTGAAGGCGTATGTGGAAAAACCCATCACGAAACCAAGGCAAGATAAAGGTACGAGAAGAATTGTATTCCAAAAATAGGTAGACAAGTAAGCAAAGACCTCAGTAGCACAAGTGATTCCATATTTGAAAGTGATGAAGTTGCTCATTTGTCCAGAAGGACTTGGTTTAGGATCCTTATAAAGACGGCCCAAGTCTTAAGTGCATCACTAGACCCATCCCAAGCAAGAATCACAAAAAGAAGCGTATTGATTGGGCACGGAAGTACATGAAGATCAATTTCCAAGAGGTTCTCTTCATGAATGAGGTCAGAGCTACCCTGCATGGCCCCGGCGGATCGGCCAAAGTTTGAGTACCCCCTTTGGAGCCTCTCGCCTGCATCGCCTTCTGCAGAAACAAGGAGGTGGTGGTGTCATGTTTTGGGCGGGAATCATAGTAAATGAACTTCTCGGGCTATTTTGAGTTCCAGAAGATGTCAAACCCACCAACAACTCCTACACCACGTTTCTAGAGAAGCATTTTGCAGCATAGTTATTTGATCTGCCACTCTCACGTTGACGGCGATTGATTTTTATGCATGATAATGCTCCTTCGCATTCAGCGAAGGCTACAATTTCGTACCTCGCAACTATATGAATCACAGGCCAATTACTTATGGTCAATCATGAAAAGGAAAGTGTATGAAGGAGGTATCCAGTTTTCATCGAAGGATGCCCAGGGGATTAAGATCAAAACAGTCGCTGGTACCAGAACATCTTCCCAGATTAGTCAGTTAACATCTTCTGTGGACAAAATCTATTTGATGTCATTTCTAAACAAGGAAGTTACGTAGAAAAATAAAGTACAGCACCAAATTGTTTTTGTTTCATATCTTTGGCTGCTATTCTTCCGTAGCTTGTTTCATCATTATAATAAAATGGTAATATAATGATAATAGTTTGTTTCCTTTCCTTAAATTGGCATTTGCGTATACTTGCAATAAAGTATGACACAGTTGAAAGCACATCAAAATATATAACTTTATATGTATCTAATCAATAGGATTGAAATGTTAACTGCGTACGTACCTACCTAGGATATTTCAGTGAACCAAGTTTCATGTTTGTACAATGTTTAATATTCAAAATATCAGCTAAATATTTGACCTACAATAAAGCGTGCTACACAGTTTATTTACTTTTACTTCCACTCTGGAAGTTTTGCGCCTGCCCATAGGTACGATAGAGATCTTATCCGCGTTTGTGCGGATCTTTCATTTACGCTGAGAGTTGTTGCCGTGGCCCTCGCCATGTTCCGGTCGTGCCTCTAAACGCTGTTCGCCATTATGGTGATATCGTCCGAAAATTGTATGTATCTTGTGGAGTCGTAGACGGGTCGCTGTAGGTCCGTAGTAGTTGCGCTGTACATGGTGGGACTTATTCAGCCCCCTGTGGGACCCCCTGTGTGACTTCGATGGCCGGTCTATCGTAGCCTTCCGCCGAGATATATGCCTGCTGCTCCGTGACATAGTCGCAAAGGCACTTCGTGAGAGCTTGAGGTAGTCCCAGCCCCCTAATGGTTTTGTTAATCATTGTGGTCGTCATATATGATTTCGGTTTTGCGCGGAAAGTACATATTTTTAAGATATTCCTCCTTGAATAACTTAGAATTGAAATTTAAAATAAGCCCGCCTTGCTTTCTCTTGATGTGAAAAGAGACCATGATTTTCACATATTGGCAACACTTAATTCAACCTTATTTCAAACATTAGCAACTATGGGTGCAAGCACTTACAAAAAATGCTGATTTTAAATTTAACTCCATAACTTCCTCGGTCAATTTAATAGACTTTTGTATATCTCATTGACTTATTTAAAAGCAAAGCATTGCCATAGATGCAGGACCGAGGCAAGACTCGATAATCTTTGATATTAGCGAGTCGGGCGTTTTTCTTTTTATCCCATAATGGTTCGTCCTTTGGTCCAAAGTTTTCGTTGGACTACCTATTTCTGAGGCGCGAACAAAGCGTAGCAAGCGGGGGGGAGGATAAGGGCGCGGAAGCCCTTTCCCGTAATGGCAACCTATAGTACTATGACTCGATAACGGCTTTCAGTAAACAAACTCATATACAAATTCGAACGCATATTCATCCGCGGATGAACGAAACATGAAACACGATATAGTTCAATTTGGAACAAGACACACAAAAACAAAATAAGTACCAAGTCGCTGATGTAAAATATTACCAGCTTTCAAATTGTTAATACTACGTGTTTTAGGTTAGGTATTGGTTGTATTATAAACAGTACTAATGGTGTATTTAGGCATTTCAGTCATGATTTACTGCTTCGTTTGCCGCGGAAAGCAGTTATTTTTAACATAGTATCACTGCAAATAGAGCCGTACTCAGAGTGCTAGTATCTTAAAAATAAGTATTTCCTGCACCTAAGTAAAGCCGGAAATGACGACTAGAATGCTTAAACACACCATTTGTAGTGTTTTGACTATTAAAAACACTGCGTAGGTCTTCTGAAGTTTCACCAAATTTTTTATTGACTTAATAATGGAGTACCCGCTATAATATAGGATTTAAGGGTGATTATGCAACACATATATACTATGTAACACAGCGTTTTCGCTATACGAAGTAACAAAAAATATGAACAGAATTAACATCTATAATTTCGTTAAATCTCATCACGTTACTTAGGAAATAGCATTTTTTTTAAAAAACTGAGATGAAAATTGACGTAAATTTCATTAAAGCAACATTTTAATGCTAATTTACAGGTTGTTATATAATATAGATATTGTAAAATGATCCTTTGGGAATTTAGTCCTAAGAATCCTTTTGCCTAATCCATTACTTCCATAGGTATAAAAATGTTGAAAAACCGTCATCTTATCCGAGCGAAATTCTGCTTCAATTTTAAAATAGAAACCTTTGCTGTCGATCCACCCTCCCCGAGCTAGCGAAACTAACCCTTAAAGTTCAAATCATTTTAAAATCCTCATCAATCTAAACTCTAGCGTCTAATGACCAAAATGGTTGTCCTAGTTCTTTCACTAACGCCTAATAATATTTATTTATCATACAAGGATCATCCGCTAATAATATTCACATACCAACCGGGGGTTCATCCTCCCGTAACCATTAATTTTTCTACAGGCGACCCTCGTCTTATAATTATCCTAAATGGGATCATCCTATCGTAAATTTAAATTATTATAGAGGGGATCATCCTCTCATAATCTTTAATTATCCTACAGGGAATCATCCTCCCTTATTTTTTAAATTCTATATAGGGGATCATCTTCACAATATCTTCACTTCTCAAACAGGTGATCATCCTCTCATAATCTTTTCTTATTAACCAAGGGATCATCCACTCATAATCTTTTTTTTTCAACCAGGAGATCATCTTATCTTAACCTTTTCTTCTCATACAGTTGATCAGCACCTCATAATATTTCCTTATCATAGAGGGGATCATCCTCTCTTCATCTTCTAACTTCCTCCGTAGGATCATACTCTCACGAGCTTTACCTATTAGACAAGGGATCATAATCTCAAACTTCTCTACCATCTTGGCCTAACAACCATTTATTACGGGAGTACCCGCGTTACTCAAGTGCTAGCAACCATTGGTAACAATGTACACGGTGTTTCACCGGTGGTATTTTTGAATTGCTTTTAGCTTCTTGGCCAATTTAGATAAAACGGTTTCATGGAAAAGAACATTTTATATCGATGCATAAAAGTTTTAATCAAAATCAGTGAAATCTGTGGCTCTAAGTGAGTAAATAATGCCATGGATGGGCGAGACACCCTCTAAATCCGTACACTCATATTTTTTATTATTTTTAAAACTCAAAAGACAGGGATCCTTAAAGCTTTGTGAATAAAATGGTGAACGTAGGCAAAATAATGTCACAATGAAATTAGATCATCGACCGTCCACTTTACTTTTAAGGAATGTGATACCATCGAGGTGCCAAAGATAGTCAAGTACCTTGTAATATACCTTTAAACTATCGATTATTTTGCACTCAGAGCAAATTAACTGATTCTGCCTTTTATACTGATAAAAATATAGTTGTGAAAATAAAGCTAAGGAAAGTCAGAGTGAGCAGCAAAACGGGAATAAAACATTGGATGGAGAACAAAATAGTCAACATAAAACTCGCAGAAAGAGGGCCCCAAATTACTGTCACCATTAACAAGAAAATTCCATTTTCCTCTAATCTTATGCGTCCGTAGCCTCACCTCAAATTCATGGAAAATAAGCTGGAAACAGCTTGGCTCTAACAATCTGTAAAAATGGGAAGTTTAAAAGCCCGATTATCCATAATAATTCAACTTTAATTGTTTCAGATTAAATTTCTCTTCTGGGTTTAGAAACTCTGAAATTAACTTTTATAAGTTACCTTTTCCGCATGTATTTTTTCTTTAACGCAATTTGGTCGCTGTTTAAATCCTGATGCCATTCGCCTCTCTTAACATCCCATAAAGCAGCACCGAAAACTCCTCAAGTGAACTCAGTTATCGAGTTCTGGAAAACTTTTGTCATAGAAGAAAAAAGGAAACTTTAAGAGAGGAATCAACAAGATATTGAACAAAGACAACTTTTTTAATGAACATATACATTTTTACTTAGTAGAAAATAAGGAAAAGGCTAAAAATGTGGATAAATACACTGATAAATGTAAAAGGAGATGAACATTGTAAAAGAAAACTTAGGACACCTTAAATGTAATAGCTCAAAGTGTCATAAGCATCGAGAGAAGTTTGTAGATGGTGTACACGCGTAAAAGTGTGAATCAAAACTCGTCTATGGCCTTAAAAAAGTGGGTGGTTTGGACATATTCAGATTACTCTCACATTCGCTGAATAGGCTATGATGGAATTACGGGGGGGTTAATAAATATGTCCTGATCAACCTAGGCCTGACAATAAAATCACTACCCTAAACACCACTAGTGTTCTTATACTACCACCTAACACTCTTCATAGAAAATGCCTCTATACACAAGTCTAAGTCTTTCTTATAGGTAGTCTAAAGTCCAGTCACTTTACAGGCCCTCTTGTTTATTAAATTTATCCTACTTCCATTTGGTCAATCTGTAACATTACTATAGACTATCTCCTCATGAAGACTCTTGCTCATATATATTATATGTCGAAAATACGTCGGAACTTCTAACTTGTCCCTACGAGTAAACAATTTAAAGCACTACATCAAATTTACCCTAACGCATTTACTTTTAAATGAAAAGTTGTTAACTGAAAAGGCTATTTCTTGACTCAATCTCTAAGGAATAGCAACATTCTAGTTGTCTTCATCTGAAATACCCCTATCATTCATTACATGCATAGTTCCTAAAGGGCGTTCATAATACAGATGATCACAAAGACATTTACATTACCCTACATACTTCTCTCCGTCCACATCATATCCAAGCATTACCCAAATTTATATCAACCCCTATCTCAGACATCATACCAAGCTCAACCTTCCTCACCCCAACCAAAGATCCCCATATCAAAGCCCAGACCTTCACAGAAGGACAAATTCAATAGACCAATATGAAAGCCCAGATCTTTTTCAAACGCATGCACACATTTGAAATCAGATAACTTTTAACGTGGGCATACGCCTCTTACCTCCCTCGGGGAGACAAAGAATAAAAATATATCCTCCACCTTTCTCGCAGCTCCGTCTGCCAAAGACCGCTACTTGGGACACAGTGTCAGATAATCCTTATGAATCAGAGTCAGCACAACTATGTGAACCAAAGACAACGCTGATTCCTTTGAAGTGCCTTGTAAAGGTCGCTTCTGATAAATTTCATATGGGATATGTTTTGTCGTTTTTCAGTGCCTTTTTTTCCCTGTTTCTGTGATAGGAGGAATTAGTAAGAGAGCTAAAGTAGAGAGAACGAGGGGAAGGGGATTTGTCGTACTCATTGCTCAAGAAGTGTTTAGACTTTTCTTTTTCCTGGAAGGGGTCATAACTTTGTGACAGAGTAAGATTGAAGTTCTGAAGAGTTGCATAGAATCCACAATCCATTTAGTCTCCTTTTTGTGCTATTCTAGCTATTCACATTCCCCCCCCCCCCTATCTCCTCACCATATATTCACCATTTATTTATGAGCCTTTCTTCAAACAACAAATGTACTCGTTGTTTATATTAGCTTAGGAATAAATTAATAATAATAGAATGATAACGATTAGGGCGAAAGCAAAAACTCATCCTTTATTTACAAACAGGGGTAATCTATGACAAAGAAAGATAGAGGAAAGAGGAAGATAATAAAGATAGTTTATAACAAAGGGGATGTAAAAATAAAAATCAGTACAGAGAAGAGAGAAGTCGACTTCTTAAGATTTCCGGTGAAGCCCCCAGTTTTGGATGAATGTTTGCTAAATTCTCTTTAATTTTCTACTATTGCTGAACTTTCATCATGGACATCTTTAGAGCGTTTAATTATTTTTTTCACTTTGTTTTGGTTGCAAGCAGCCACTAATGATTATTTAGACCAGTGTTTGGTTTTAGGGCTGAGGTATCTTCACATCTACACCAACTCTCCTTTTTCCTCAGCCGAGTTTGACATCGGCCATGATAGATTAGTGCGTTTAAAATTTCGAAATTACCATGAGTGATTATTATTAGCTAAATAGTTAGACTGTTTTACAGGTGAAGCTTGCTAATGAAAACAGACTTTGGGGTTTGTAGCCACTGCAGGTTCTTTGAAAAGCACTGAAAATATGATCCTAAACAGGTAGTTCCAAGTAATAAAGTTCAGTACTTCACCCAAATGTGTCCTTTTGTGGCCCACTTTACCTTTTGCTCTCAGAAGATTCGATGAAGCTAATGGAATTGTGCTTATTCTTAGTATGTGTCTCTTTAATTTATAAGTCTTATTTTGATTCTTAATTGTAAAATGGGTGTAAATAATTACATATACTGGTTATTGCATAATTTCTGTAACACTCATTACGACGCTCTCAACATAGGACATAATTATACTTTAGATACAGTTAGACAGGTTTTTATTGTTTTGACAAATAAATATATACCTATATTGTAATATTACTCAATGTGACCACCCTCGACGGTGATTAGGCGATCCAAGCGAGACCTAAATGTAGCGGACACGTTGCAGAACAAATCTTTGCAAATGCTGGCCCACAAGCTGTTGAAGAAGGACCTCAGCCCGTCGACGTTGTTATGGCGGTCATTGCAAGCCTTGCCATCGATATGTGCCCCCACGATGTAGTCGAGGGGATTGAGGTCGGGCGATGGTGGCGGTGAAAAATCCTTCGAACAGAAGTTCATGTTCGATCCTAACAAAACTAGCATGGTCTTGGCTATGTGAGCCGAGGAACCTTCCTGCGGAAAGATTAATTCCGCTTTCTTCGTGCTCTTTCTCATCCAAGGCATCAATTTCGTGGCTAAAGTGCCCCTGTAATCGGTGCGGTAGAGCCTGTAATCGGACTTGAACCGCACCAGCCGCATCTTCTCACCTTTCGGTGCCACGACATCAAGCATCATCAGGGATTCCAAGTGGTTCACCATGGGCACGTCGTTGACCTCATAGATGTTCTGGCCATAGCTGACCATTTAGTCGTTGTGCTTTTTGATGAGCGGATCGACCCTGAAGGGTTTTTCATCAGAGAAAACGAGAATTCGTTCGCCATAACACTTCGAGTCCTTCAGAAGGCGACGACAGCGCTCCAGACGTTGTTCTCGCATATAGTTGGTGGAAAGAGGCTTGGCCAAGCAATTCGATCTGTTGCCAACCTCCTTTTTGACGGCTTTGGACACTGTGCAACCAAGATGTTCTTTTTTCTCAAGTTTTAGACTTCTTTCGAATGCTTTTCTCGCAGCCAAACGGTTGACAACATGAGGTCTCCCGGAACGACGTCAATCTTTGAGATTTCCCCCGTTGTTGAGCCTCTGAACGACTCTGTTAAACTATCATCTGTCTGACGTTGAGCCGCTTGGCGATATAGGACTTTTTGTGGCTCAGACGCTAGAGAAACGGAATATTGATTCTTTTCACTTCAATATAGACACATCTGCACCACACAATGGAAAAGGGGTTTTAATGACACCTGCAGGAAAAGTAGAACTTTAATTTTATTTGAGGGAACTTTTTTCTATTACACAGGTAATCCTCTCGAACAATAATAAACTTAGTGCAACAGAACATTTGCAAAACCCGGTAAGTGGGTGCACGCAAATGCTAATTTCAGGGACTAGAATTAGAGGTTCTAAGGCAGATTATGGTCATTTTAACTTGATTTTATTACTCATTTCTTACTTCATTATCTTTCCAAATTCCTTCCTCACAATTTTAGTCATGTACGTGTAAGGTCCCGAGCGACTCTACATCTCACTATGTCGGTCGGTGGATTGGTCGGTCGGTTTCCGTTTTGCGTTTTGTGTTGTTTGTGTAATAACTTTGTAACTATTCGGCTGATTCTAACGAAATTTGAACTCATATGTTGTTTTACATTCTCTTTAGAATGATATAATTGCTGATGTCCTCCCAAGTTTAACCCGGGAATTAGATTTTTGGGCAATAACATCATAAATATTCTGCTGATTCTAACGAAATTTTAAACCCTTATATTGTTTTACATTACCTTTCAAATAATATAATTGCCAAAATGATCCCAAGCTTAGCGAGGGATTTTTTTGGGCAATAACATCATAACTCTTCGGCCGATTGTAACGAAATGTGAAACCCTTAAGGTGTTTACATTCTCCTTCGGATGATAGAACTGCCACGAACCTCCCAAGGTTACTCCAGGATTATTAAAACTTTTCAAAGTAGGAACAAAATAATCAGAATAAGTGAGGGCACGCAACCTTTTGGTCAGCAGACTTTGTTTTCAATAACCTGGATAAAACCGATTTAGACTGGAGTGTATAATACACCTTTCAAAACCTAGACCACTTAAATTAAGAACATAAAGGTATTTAGAGAAACACAGGTTTCTTTAAAAATTTCTTTAGATTTCCTAAGCGAATTTCTATAATAAATCATAAAAAACCTAAGATTTCAACATAACACAGTCAGTGACGGCTGGTAACCGTATGATGGCGACATCGGGCAATCTCACGACGTATGAAGCCCACTTAATCCTTACATACAGGATAGGTTCATCCATTGTCATGCACACAATATTCAGGGCCACCATTGCTCCACGTCAATTGCCAGCTTTCACATCAACCTCCAAGACGCCCTCTATCCATGAGAGATCTCAGGCCCCCTACTTGAGGCAACCCAGGAGAAGTCAAACCTGACCTTGTCAAAAAAGAATATTAATTGTGAACATGTTTGTATAAAAAACTACTCCCAGAACGCCCTTCTCCAAAAGTCTTATTACTCCCAACATTTTAACCAGCATCTTTACAACTCCCCAGTACGCGGTATTTTAGACAAAGTTTGTCCAAAAGTTTGATTCAATATATCTCTTCTTCGGGACAAAATAGTAAATAATTCTTATTTAACC
This sequence comes from Ceratothoa steindachneri, assembly GCA_963969495.1. Lineage (NCBI taxonomy): Eukaryota > Metazoa > Arthropoda > Malacostraca > Isopoda > Cymothoidae > Ceratothoa > Ceratothoa steindachneri. Next base: position 38,407,563 of record OZ018318.1, read on the forward strand.
AATATTCCCACACTTATCGACATTATTATTCATAAGAATGGGATTGAGAACATACAAAATAATGTATTGCATCCTCATAATTCTCAATAAATTACTTACAATGACAAAATATATTCAGTGAAAACGAACGGAAATGTGTAAGATATTTTTTAATCCCCTTCCAAGATATTGTTAAGAAAATATCGAAAGGGAGGCAATAGTTTCACAATTCGCAAATTTTATCTTTTTAATTTTAGGGGCCAAAGGAGGTAAAGAGGATGGAAAAGTGAGGGGAAAAAAATTACACGCATTTAAGTCGAAACAACCCTTTTACGGACGTTCCTTTATCTAATTGAAAACGACGAATGAATTATCTTTATGACCTTTCATTAAACAATTAACAGGGAATTATTTAAAGGTCTGCGTGATTAGGGCATATATATATATATATATATATATATATATATATATATATATAAAAATTAATTAATTTATGGAATAATTAGACCTTTCTTTGGAAATTTCTTTCAAAAAATACTTTTTCAGGGCAATAAAAGACAAAGGTAATAATTTGTAAGCAGAGGGTGTTCTAATATAGTAATTATCTCCCAATTTTGTTTACTAAAATGTTCTGTTCCTAAGTAGAATGCCTCACAAGAAATTAGACACCCAGTTTATAATTTAAATACTCTTATTTGTAAATTTAAAGAATAAACTAGATTTTAAACAATGATGCATAATATTAATATTTTTTTACCTTCTTTTAACGGCCGCTAGAGCTACAAATCGCTCATCAATAGAATAAAAAATTCTGAGATTACAGATTATGGTATTTCCGACCATGTTTGACTAAAAATCCTCAATTCTGACATTTTTCTGTTTTGGTTAGTTTGACTTACCAGTATTCTTGTCTAGTATCCCCCCCACATGTTCTATTGGGTTCATATCAGGGGACTGATACTACCTAGGAAGAAGTTGTTTGATGCCTTTGGTCCTACCATTCTTTTGACTGTTTTGAATCGTCAGAGGGATACCCAAGATTCATGATAAACAAATTTAATTTTGTCCTTGCGCTAAATTGGAATCTTACTGATACTTGAGAAGGCATTGACCGAAGAGTTGTTCTCAATGCACATTCAAATAACACGAAGATATCTTTCGCAATGCTCATGATTAACAGGTCTTGACTAAGGTGATGTTTTACCCTATTCTTTAAATTGAGCTTCAATTATGTTAATAGAAGAAAGCGGTATGCCATGATTTCTAGCTATTTTTCTTTGGGTCGTTCGTCCTTCAGATTGCTTATAAATTTTTCACCTTCGCAATTCTGAAACTTCATTGTTTGTCTTTTCAATACTAGATATGTGTAATAATAACAATATTAAACTTCGAAAGAAGGAAACAAATAATAGACATAATAAACGGCAAAAGTCATGTTACACTCGGTACGACGTTCTCAAACAGGGACTTTCAAACACCCAAACGGTTGACAACTTTGATGTCTGCTTGAACGAGGTTAACTTTTGACATGTCCCCCGTTCTTTACCCTTTCCGCTGCTCTTCGGGCGGTCATCCAGCTGACGTTTTGCGACTTGACGATGCCTGACTTATTTTGGTCTGCGCCCAAGAGATCGGAGATCTCGTTTATTTTCACTTCCATCTTCACGCATCTGCACACGAAGTAAAAGACGTTTTAATGACACGTCCTAGAAAAGTAGAACTTTAAGTTTGTTTGACATAAATTTTTCTATCATAAAAGTCAACCTCTCAATTACAATTACAATTTGATATTAGAGTGTAGGTGTGGGTAGGGGATATGAAAAGGTGTGGGGACAGATAGCGGAAAATAGACAAGTGGTGAAAAGAGAAAGAAGTGTGTTAAGGCGCAAAGAGATGCTAACAGCCGGGTAATCAGGGCTATCGCTTTTAAATATCTTTTGTTTTGTGAAACAGAATTTTTGCAATACCTGGTAATCAATTCTGCTACTCTCATTAACACCAATGATCTGCTACTCTGATTTCCACCACCGAGCTTCTACTTTCATTTATACCAACGATCTGCTAATATCATTGACACAATCCATCTGTTACTCTCAATTAAACTAGAGATCTTTTGTTCTCATTTAAACCAACGATCTGCTACTCTCATTCACACCGCCAATCTATCACTGTCAATTTCACCATCCATCTGCCGCTCTTATTTAAACATGTATACTACCCATATGCAATTCTCATTCAACTTCCAATCTTCAATTCTCTTTCATAACACCGAACTGACACTATCATTTACACGACTGAGCTACCACTCTCATTCATACCACCAATCTTCGGCTCTAATGTACACAACCAATCAGCCTCCCTCATTTACACCACCGATCTTACTCTCATTAACAGCACATATCTGCTCATTTCATTTACAACACCAATCTGCTATTGTCATTTACACCACCGATATGCAGCTTTCATTTAAACTAATGATCTTCTGCTCTCATTCACCTTACAAACCTGCTATTTCATTTACCCCAGCAAGTTGGTACGATCCTTAACTTTTCCAATTTGCCGTTTTCATTTATGCCATCAATCTTTTTCTCTTATTTACACTACTTATCTGCCTGTTTCATGTACTGGACCGATCTGCTATTTTCATTTAAACCACCGATCTGCTAGTCTTACTTACACTACCAATCTGTTGAATCATTTTCACTATTGATATGCTGTTTCATTCACATCACTGATCTGCTGTTCTCATTTGTAGCACCAAACTGACACTCTCAATTATACAACGTATGTGCCGCTCTCATTTAAACTACCGATAATCTTCTCTCTTTTACCTCTTCCATCTGCCTATCTAAATTGCATTACCCTTTTCCTACTCTCATTTACACCACCCATCTGCCGCTCTCATTTATCCCACCGATCTTCTGTTTTATGTACATCACTTATCTTCTACTCTCATGTACAAAACCTAATTTGCTGCTCTCATTTACACCAGCGATTTGATATTCTCGTTTATACTACCGATTTTCTGTTTTCATTTACACTAAGGATCGGCTAAATCTTTTAAACCATTTTTCTGTTGTTATCATTTACACCACTTATCTGCAGCTCTCATTTAGGCCACGATCTGCACCACTAATTTGCTACTCTCATGTACACAACCGATATTTTTTTCTCATTTACACTATGATTTGCTAATATCCTTTTCACCTTCTTCATGCTGCTCTTATCTACACCGCCAATCTGTTGCTCTCATTTACATATCTGATCTTCTGCTCTCATTTACATCACAGTTCTGCCCCATTGCTTTACACCACTGATCTGCTGCTTTCATTTATTACTATCCGAACCATTATATCTCGGCCGCTCTGAGAGCGACCCGAATCGGGACTCCATCCGGCCTAACCAGTTTTAATGTGGCTTAACTTTGCCGTAATTGGTATGGCTTTTCCACTTGGTAAACCCTTTGCGCCAGGTATTAGCAGGAGAGAGGGTAAAGAGGCCTCGATCCCTGGATCCTGCTTGGGTCCTTTGTTGTGTGGAAACACTAATGAGGATTGCCTGAATTATTAAATCATTCAAGACCAGGGATGGGGCAATTTTTTCGAGAGGGGGTGGGGGTGAAAACCAAATAGGTTATTTTTATTTAAAGGTGCTAAAGAAATCTTCGTAAAGCAAGTGGTTAAGTTAGGCTGAGTCAAAAAGGCCGGTAATTATCTAGAATGATTAGCAAACGAGATGATTTTTAAAACTAGACTTCAAAAGGTGCGCAACTTTATTTTATCTACATGCCGTTTACTACTAAGGCCCATAGATAGACAAATATAAAGTTATATCGGTTTTGGTTAGTTTTTGGGGGGGTTGATAGTTTTGGTGTGGTTATGATAGGTTCTAATCGGTTAGTTTAGCTTTGATTTTGTTTTGGTAGGTTCAGTTTAATTGGGCTAAATCGTGTTTGCTCAGGTTAGGCTGGTTTGTTCCGGTTGGGTTAGGTTATTTTTGTGTGTATATTAGGTTCGATTTGGTTATGCTAGTTTATGCCAGTTTTGGTTCTTTTATGTAGGCAGAGTTAGATAGGGCACATGAGCCTTCACCATTTTATTCAAACATAGTACAGGAAACAACATCATTAATGCAAACATGGGTAAGTGAAACATCACCGTTAATTACAACATGGCACATGAAACATAACCGTTATTTACAACATGAGAGATAGAACATAACCATCAATTACAACATGCCACATGAAACATCACCATTATTGACCTCATGGCACATGAAACATCACTGTAGCGAATTCCTCTTGGCACCACCTTCAAATTCTGGCGTGAAGACAACCAGATAAGGCAATCCTTAAGTCCCGACTTCCTTCCAAAAAAAAGATAGGAATACTTATAATTAAATTTAATGAGAAAAAACTTAATTAACCCTAATACATATATAAAATTCCCATTATTTACAAGTATTTACACTTAGGAACCAGAACAATAATAGATATCTCAATTTTGATCCACACACCAGGAAACAGAATAGACCAGGGCGAAAGTCAGGAGGGGTTACAATTGGTTAGTAACTATTATTAATGAAGGGAAAAGAGTGAGGCAAGTGTGTGATCAAAATGCCATAAATACAAAATTATATACAAAGATACTAGTTGCTTTCCGAAAAACAATAAAGTACATGTATTTCAATAGTGTTCTTTGCTCCTTTCTGAACTTTTAGCCTAACTAGATACAAGTCCACAGTAGTCCAACATAGACAGTGAACATATATAGAATCACTAGTCATAAAACTAGTTGCAAGTCGAGTTTCAGGAATAAGATCTGAATGCAGATAAAATCAGTATTGACTTATTGAGGTCACTTGCCAAACTCCAGGACACTTCTCTCAACCGGAATCAAGTGTACACAAGAAAATTGACACTATACAAGTTACCTAAATGCATTACAACCGTTACAAGATATAATAGAATTGGTGCAATTTTCAAAATCGTAAAACCCGTGAAAGTGACAAGCATTGTTCAAGTTTCCTCCATTGCCCTGAAAAAAGAAGTGAAAAATAATTTGCTTCTATCTTTACATAAACTAACTCATTAGCAGAACACATAATGACACAAGAATTTATACAGGTATAATCAAAATTAATCAATCAAAGTCAGGCAAGATAAACAGGAGAATGAAAAAGAAGCCATGCAAAGCATAACATAATGAGAGGGCCTAGTTGGAAATAAGTGCCGCCAAAGATGCCAGAAGACTTGGAAAGGCATTAAGCAAACTCACTTAAATCATGCAGGGTTTCACACACAACAGAACATCCTGAAACAAAAGTTGCAATCAACTTCATGGAAAAATAAAGGAAAAAGGGAGACATTTTCAAATAATAAAAAAATACATTTACTCATTTCATCACCATTAATTTCATCACCACGCGACCGAGTTCTCAATAGAATAACCGAACGAAAAGGAAAACAACCGGAAATCTCAGGCAATTTTGAAAATTTGCTACGAGAAACATTCCCAGAAATTTGAGGTCAATTAAATCTTCTGAGCATTTCGATTTATAATAAACAATTATGCACTATTCATTACGTTACCGGTATATCTGAACTTAGAGGTAAGTTTACAAATCCATGCTACTTTTGCTCACATGGATGGAGTCATCTAAGTACAACATGACTTCCGTGACGTCAGTTTGTCAACTGACGTTATTAAACGTAAGACATTCTATTTGCGCAGTTGAGTTCATAATTGCGAACAAGTTATACTATAAGGAAGATAGGGAAGGAAAGGTGGCTAAAATTAATTATAATATTACTAATTTTATTGTTATATTTCTAAATTATTTTCTTTCCTGTTTATTCATTCAGAATAATCACGCAACGCTAGCTCATGCAGTCAATAAACACATTGGGTATGGACATACGAGGGGTGGTCAATAAGTTTTGCAATTCAGATATAAGGAAACAAGATATGAAGAAAAGTGTTTTATTATTTTTCAATATAACTACCCTCAACTTTAATGCACTTGCGCCACTTGTCCCTGAGGTTTCAAACTCCATACAACCAGAATTCTCCCAGCTGCTGTTCAATCCACTCTTGAACGGCGAGATGGACATCTTCATCGTCCCCAAACCGGCGTCCACGCAGTTTAGCCTTGAGCTGGAGGAATAAAAAGTAGTCGCTAGGGGCAAGGTCTGGACTGTAGGAAGGATGGTTGAGCTCCTCAAATCCGCACACGCACAGGACAGCTTGTGCAACTCTGGCCTTGTGGACTTTGATGACGTTGAAGTCAATCATGGGGCGTGACGTTTCTAGGGAGCCAACAGGCAGAGACCTTGGTGATGGCCAAATTGTCATGGATGATGTTGATAACACTTTTATATGATATTCCAAGTTTTCGCTCTCTTTCTTTGACCTTCACCCGTCGATTTTCGAGGATCATCATCTCCACACGTGCCACATTGTCCTCGTTGGTCACGTTTGACGGGCGTCCTGGACGGGGGTCATCTTCAAGGGACTCACAACCATGGCGGAACTCCCTATTCCAGCGAGCATTGGTTGCATAGGAATCGGCGGTGTCGTTGTACACTGCAACCATGCGTTTATGTATCTCTTTTGCATTCTTGTTTTCCTTGGTCAAAGATTTTATCACTGTGAGTTGTTCAACCTTCTCCATTTTTGAGAAATTGGTAAATGACGATCTGCGATCAGCTACTGCTTCTTAAATAGACGAGGCAGGAGCGTGAGGCTGCAGGTGCTGACTTGTTATAACTTGTCCTAACACCCGCACAAACAGCCATCCCCCTTCCTCTGTTTTGCACTACCGATTTGCAAAACTTATTGACTGCCCCTCCTATAACTAATCCTAATATCATACGTACAAATTTTTCATTCATATTATGTGTGCTAGGCAGTGCCGTGTGTTTCTGGCTATTCCTCAACTCCCTCTTACCATGCCTGATCCAAGATCTGAGGTCACTCTAAAGTCATCAGTTAAATAGTCACCATTTTTGCAACCGTCAAATTCAAACGATGCACAGAACCATCAAAATAACACCACGGTAAATCCAGCTTCTAGAGACCTCGCTGCTTTATAGGGCTTTGTCCTTTGCCAAACGGACGGCAAAGAGATAACGAGAAGAAGAAACAGTAGTAATGAACGAGGGAGGCTAAAAAGAGAGACAGCACAATTAGCCAGAAGCGTAAGAGAAATATGGAATAGGTCTGATATGGTAGATGAGAATACAGTGAGTAATCGGAGAGATGACAGAGAGATTACTATTTATTTTTCTGAAAAAAATGAGAAAAATGGTGGCGCTCACGCAGTAAGTTGTTGAAAAGTTTCGTACATTAATCTAATTATCGGTGTAAATGTAGGGCAGATTCAAAATCCGAGCATTCCAAAGTGCTTTCAGAGCATGGTAGTCCGTTTCTTAAGTTTCTTTTGCATGGAAGCTTTGCTGAGGAAACGAATTTACCATTGAAAAGAGTCACGAAAGGTTGGATCGCTTTACCGATTGAAGTTTGCGCGTTTGCTCAATCATTTATTTCAACAGACCTAAGTCGCCTGCTCACCATTATTTCGATAATTTTGAGAAAAAAAGGATGTAATTAACAAACGTATTATCAATTAACTAACAGATCATTTGACCTGACGACCTTCAAAATTTTCGAAAAATCAGTAAAAAGTAAAATAATTACAATTTGACCGACATAATAGCTCAGAATTGCAAGCACGCGACCGGGACAAGCCCTAGGGTTATCATGTAAGCTGCAAATCAAGAAGGATTGATGTGTGACAGCAGAAAATGAAGGCCCTTTGTTCCTTTGCCGAGAACCAACAGACCATCTAAGTGACCTCTATTCACGGATGGTGGACATATGTATATATTAATAATGCATAGTAAGAAAGTGGACTACCTAAACATTCCCCTCTTGAATTGCACCCCTATCACATGACAAACAGGTGCTGATTTGAAGTCGTTCAGCTTTAGAATCCACAAATGAAATCGACATCGAAATCGTGGCTCATGATGAAGATTTGGAAGAATAAGAAGGAAGTAGGATGTCCACCTAATGAACCCTTCTTCTCAAATCAGTAAGTGCTTGATGACCTCGTACGAGACCTTAATATCACCAAATTTGTCGCATAGCTGACATCCAGATTAAAGGAATAGAACCTAATGGACGCAAACGCGAAACTTTCGAAGAACCGATGACGGTATTCACTTTTGCGCCAGTTCTATGTAATCATTATCTTATTTGTTGTGCTACTGTACTGATGTAGTTGATCTTTTTAAAGCGATTGGTTTAAGAAACCAGCACAAAGAATGATATTTGTTGATTAATAGCTCTAAGAGAATTTTGAAAGTAGTGCTGCTTCATGACATCAACCAGCATACATCTATCCCTGCGAATCATTTCATACACTTGAATGAACCATTACGGAAATATAAAACTATTGATTGAATGGATCAAATGTGATGGCTTCAAGTGGAATCAATGTGAGAATTTCAAGATGCTGGGATTCTTGTTCAGATTGCTGGAGTAATATACTAAGCACCCTGGCTTTTTAATGTATGCAGGATATCAAAGATTGAGCAAACCATTAAAAGAAGCGAGAATGGCAAGAAATATTATTCCTTAATCCCCATACTCACAATGCAAAGCATAATACTCTTGTGTCCTGGGGAACCTCCTACTAACTCATCTTCACATTTAACTGGGATTGATAAAACGATCTTTAAGTTAGGGATTGCAATAGTAAGGCCTCTGTCAAAATACTAACAATGTTGCAGAAGTGAACCACGCAAACGTTGCTGCTAGTCTGTTTGTTGAACCATAGGTGAATTAGATGCTGGTATCTTGAAATCAAGAGATGGAAATGACAGCGGTGAAGAGAAGAGCTTGGATTTCGTATAAAGAACGTTGCCAGTGGTTTTATAGTCAATAATAAACCTAAAAATTACAAGAGTTTTATTGAGAACATGCTTGAAAGTTCCAGCAGCGAAGTACGCAAAATGTCACTTAATCTACACTATTTGCATTAACATTTGTAATTCATCCTACCATATGAGCAAGGTGAACGGTTTCATCAGGGCACAGTTTATGGAGTAGCGATTTGTCATGGCAGGTATAGAAAGAGTAGTGATCTTTTGGTATTCAGTTCGCCCAACTTGAGAGGGAAACTGAGTGGAAAGGCGGATTCTGACAACCGAGAGAATAAACCACAGGGTTTATTAGGATGCAGACCTTTTCTAATATTTTTGGGGAGAATTAATTAAAGTGTTTTTATATGTTCTATTTGTTTACAGAAAAACTTGTCCAACAAAGGCTTGTGAATGTGAGCCTTGAAGCCTTGTTTGCTGCCCAAAATAAGAGTATTAAGCTCAAACTTGAGTATTTTATGACGAAATTTGCTCTAATATCTGTTACCAAAAGATAGTTAAAATGCTCTCGGGGTTCAAGTTTTAGGGGTCAGCTTTTAATCATTTCATATAAAAATAAACTTAATTAAACTATAGAAAGAACTTAAGCATATCAGAAGAGGCAAATTTAAATCTTTAGATATAATAGTTACGGCTCCTAACAACCATATGACCACGTGGTAGCGGCCTATTAACTATAACAACAAAAACAAAGAGACCACATGGTACCAGACTCATAAGAACAGCAACAACAAAAACAACGATACCACATGGTACCAGACTCATAAAAACAAGCGACAACAAAAACAAAAAGACCACATAGTACGAGGACCTTAACAACAACACAAACAAACATGCCACATGGTACAGGCTGTCGGCTTTGACTCATAATTCTATTGTTAATGATCAGTGAAAAATAAAAAATTTTGGGTGGCTAAAGGAGGAGTGGATCCACGTCTATTAAGTTCCTAAGGCAGTGTTTCCCAACCTTTTTTACTCCATGCCCCACCTCAGCTCCTTAAAATTTGCTTTTTATCCCCTGATGTCACCAATTAAACTATATTCTGTAAATTACATTAATAAATCTTTCGAAAAATATATACAATCCTTCAAACAAAATAATATAATTATAAAACTCAAATCAATTGAAACAAAATAGAATCTACTATCAGTAAAAATTATAAAGAATAATCTATCAAGCTTAAAAAATAATCAATTTAATGAGATGTTTGTGCCTGATGTTTAGCGCAAAGTGTATTTATTCGAGGCATGAATTTTTTTAGTTTTAACCTGAAATCTCTTCGTTTTGTGACATCAAATCTTTTTTTTTTAGTACAAATCAATTAAAGAACTGAAACTTTATTCTACCAAATATAGGACGGAAATAGCAATAGTAAACTTATTGCTAATCTTTTTTGCATTCGAGTATTTCCTCTCCATCTCATTATAGAGCAACATCATATTCCCTTATACTTTGAAGAGAGTTTTAAAAGAATTATCTTTTTGTATTTCTAACAGCTATTTTTGATACTGCATGGCTACATGAGAGAAGTCCATTAGTAATGGTTGAGGTATCTATGCTGGAAAATTCACTCGAAATCACATCCTAGTTTATAAAATGATTAATAATCATAAGACCAACAGCATCATTTACTTCGCACTTATTAAGCGAAGAAAATTGGTCAAATTCTTTAAAAAACACATTTTTCTGTGATAATTCAAAAAATATGATGAAATCAAATTATCTTTGTTTTTAAATCTACCAGTGTCATATATTTACCTTGTAGCTGTTTATTCAATTAAATAATCTTTTCAAAAATATCTGCTAAATAGCTGAGATATGCTTTACCAAGAATATTTACAAGGAGATTCATTTAAGTTTGTCATGTAAATAATCACTAAGAATATCGATCAGTTCTATGAATATTTGCAAGCAATTGCCCTTAGATAACCACCTTACCTCCGTGTGAAGCAACACTCTTACATAATATACAAAATTGGTTGAAATGATGTTCACATTTAGCATTGCTTTTTATGTAGTTGACACCCTTTACTACTGATTTTATGATGTGTAGAACAGGTGACATTGTTTTGCCACTAAATTTTGTCGGTGAATAACATAATGAGCAAGCAGTATTTTTCGATTGTCTTCATTCATTAATTCTAAGCAGCCACTTTTCTTGCACATCATGAATGGAGAATCACTCGCTGAACAAGATGTAATGTTGTCATTGATATCTGATGTTTATCTAAATATCTTTTAGGTTTACTCTATATAGCAACTACGGCATTAGTACTTTCCAGTGATTCATAAAACAGAAACTCCTCAACAAATTCTTCATTATCGATATATCTTATGTAGGCGAATAACAGAATTTCACCATTTTTATCAGTTGATTCATCCATCTGTATTGGGCCTTTCCTAGATTCAAGTTTTTCAACAAGTTGTACATACTTCAACATCTGCACTCATTTCATCTATTCTGTTGCGAACTGTATTATTGCTGAGAGGCATATTTTCCACATCTTTAGCATCTTGTTGCGGAACTGTTTTAATTAAAGTTGATATTGATAGTTAGTTTAAATCCTCGCCAACAGTTTGATTCTTTGCTGATTTGGGTATATGGAGAGAAAGTTTCATTTCTGTGGTTCCTGCAGAAAAAAAAATGAATTTAATGTAGATATTATTTCAAACTTCACTTTTAAGCTTTTGAAATACTCTTTTGATGAATTAGTGTGATTTTTATGTTAATCTCTAAATGCTGCTCATGATGAATGATATATTTTTTTAATGATTCGTTGTTTAAACATTGTTGGCAAAATCGACAAAAAAGAAATCGTTCATCATGAGAAGCATCTATAAAGGCAAAATACAATTACTGGCGAACTTTTTTTTGCTTCTACTACTCATTTCATACATAGAGGGATATATGAAAAGAAAAAAAGAATGAATTTTATTAATTATGAGTAACTTATGATACAAATAAATTAACGGTTTCTTTGTTTTGGCTTTTTTGTATGATTATAGCTGCCAGTTATAGAAATTAGAAATATGTGACGCTCTTCACCCTTACGTTGTGGAATTATCTAGCAAATTTCTTTCTAGACGAAAATGATCCGCATAAAATTTCATGACTTTGAAAGATCAAAAAAATATCTCTTAATTAATATTATTAAACTGTAGCAGTTTGCAATCATTTTTTTATATAAAGAAAACCACATTTTTATGCTAAATTTTTAATATAAATCAAAATATTGAAATCGTCATATTTTATATATTTTTTTTAATTTATTTATTCAATATTAATCCAATGTACAGTATAAACATATTCCATTTTGAATCTTAATGATAAGTTACAATAAGTACTTATACATACTCGTATATATGTATATACATACAAAGATTAGTCATGGGCCCAAAATAAGTCAGTGACTTTTAGGGCAGAAACTTAAAATTTAAGACTAAGCATAAAATTATAAGAATAAAATCCCTTCATGTTTATAAAAATATAAACAACTTGTATACATTTGAGAACCTAACCATTGTAAAGATTGCAAATAACGAATAATTATATTATTTAAATTTTGAGATAAATTTAAAAACTATTTTATTTCTAGCGATTATTTCAAAAGATCTGTAGTTAACATAGTCAACAGTCTTATATAAAAAAATAACATATTTATAATGTATAAATCAAAGTAATAGTACACAGTATAATAGTGTACGGTAACAAATAAATACACAATAACCGAAACTGAATATAAATTTAATAAGCCGAAATTATATTGTTCTTAAGAGCTTTTTTGAATTAAGATAAATTGGTTTGGGATTTGATATTGTCGTCCAAGCCATTCCATATTTTGATAGATTTGTACAGAAAGCTACATTGTAATTTTGATTTTGAATACAAGGGTGAAATAAATTTTGTTCTATTGCGGGTTTGGTGATTATGGGTATTATCAGCTGTTTGTAACATATTAAATATATAGTTATTATAGGAACACTTTATTGTTTTGTAAAGGAATAAGGATGTTTGAAAAACAAAGAGATCATATAATTTTAGAATTCTGGATTCTTTAAAATATCGATTAGTGTGCTCTGTGTAGTCAAGTTGATGGATGGCTCGAATTGCTTTTTTCTGTAATATTACTAATTTATTGAGATAATTTTGATATTTTCCATACCAACTCTCTATGCACAATGTCAAGTAAGGTTGAACCATTGTCATATATAAAGAGTGGAGAATAGATTTAGGAAGAAACTTATTTAATTTATATAATATTCCAATCGATTTTGATAGTTTTATTGAGATATGCGTAATATGTTGTTTAAAACTCAGATTTTTGTCAATAGAGATGCCTATGAATTTGATATGATTAGTTTCATAGATTATTCCGTCGCCCATTTTAATATAGGGCAATCCAATAGATTTTTTGTAAGAGCAAAGAATATATTTGGTTTTATCTATATTTATTGATAGTTTATTAACATTAAGCTACATGAAGACATTTTCGAGTTTTTATTTATTGTAGATGCAATGTTGCTCGGTTTGTCATATGGCAAGGGAGTTGATAAGGCACAATCATCCGCAAATAATATAAATTTAAACAGAGAATATGATTTAACAATATCATTAATATAGATTAAAAATAAGAGTGGCCCTAGCACGGAGCCTTGTGGGACCCCAGTTGTAATATTAAGGTGGGATGAGCCATGACCATTGACGGAGACAAATTGGTTTCTTTCAGTTAAATATGATTTGAACCAATTTTGACAGTTGCCTCGAATTCTGTACATAGCTAATTTTGACAGTAGAATATTATGGTTGACACAATCGAAAGCATTTTTAAAATCGAGAAAAATTGAGAATACAATGTGGCCCTTTTCAATGTTATCATATAAATATTAGAGGTGGTTAATTATCGCGTGAATCATTGTGTTCTAACGTCTTAAACCATATTAGTGTTTATACCAAAGGGAAATTAGATTCCAGACATTTATAAGGTTTATTGAATGCTATTTTTTCAAATATTTTACTGAACATTGTAAGACATGAAATAGGGAGGTAATTGCTGACGTTTGTGAGGTCTCCAGCCTTTGATAACGGTGTTACCCGAGCAACTTTTAATATACTTGACCAATATACCTTGCGTAAATGATTTATTAATTATTGATGCTAAAATTGGAGCAACTATATCAGAGATGTATTTTAAATTTTAGTGGAGATTGAATTAATACCTGATTTTTTATTTTTTAGTGAACTAATGATTTTTTTTTATATCGGCTCCGCTCACAGGAGAAAAGAACAAGGAATTTGGTACATTAATCTCATTAAAATACGGAAGAAAAGATTTATTGACTATTTTACAGGAGTCTGAGATTTTTTTACCTACGTTGACAAAAAATTATTGAATTCATTCGCTTTTACCTTATTGTCATCAACTGGTTTACCGTCAATGATAATTTGTTTAATTTTGTTTGTTCCTTTTGTAATTTCAGGTTTTATCACAGAATTAATTAATTTCCAAGTTTGTTTTATATTGATTTTCATTTGATTTAATCGTTCATGGTAATAAATTTTCTTGGCTATTTTAATTTGGTTAGTAACTTGATTCCGAAAATTTTTATATGTGTGTTCAGGAATTTGACTAAGCTTATACAGAAAAAAGTATTTTGGACGTTTTTTGATGTTATTTATAATTGCGTTTGTTATCCAAGGTTTTGGTTTTGCGTTTATATGATATGGTTTTAGATTTTAGAGGACAATTAAGTTTAAAAGCATCGTCTAGCCTTGAAATTAACTCTTCGGTAGCAGAATCGATGTCATTTATATAGGAAATTTCATATAGATTCTGATTTAGTACATAGTTATAGAAGTTTGATAAGGTATTTTCGTTAATTATGCGGTAGGTTATTGTACGGTTTTGATGAATATTGTTCGAGTTGAAAAAAGACTTTTGGATCATGAATATAGGAAGATGGTCCGATATGTCACAAAGGAGAATACCGGAAGAGTAATTTTCAGGGTGAACTCTGAAAATATTGTCAATTAGTGTTGCTGAGTTTGGGGTTATTCTTGTAGGTTTTCTCATAATTGGAAGTAAGGAATGAGAATAAAAAGTATTGAGGAAGGACTGAGTTGATGCGTGGTTCTCAAAGTTTAATAGATCGAAGTTAAAATCTCCTGTAATTATTATGTCGTCATAGTTTGTAACATTGAAGTAATTGATTAATTCAGTAATCTTATCTATAAACATATTTGGGTCACCAGAAGGGGGCCTATATACGGTTGCAATGATTATTGTTTTACCATTTGATTTAACTTCGATAAATAAAGTTTCAATATAGTTATAGGAAATACTAATTTCGTCAACCTTTTTAGTATTGAGCCTCTCAGATATATACACGCGTATACCTCCCCCTATCTTGTTTACGTCGCCTAGTGAATGAAAAGAGCTATAGTTTGCGACACTGATAAGGTCTTTATTATTATTTGTTAGCCAGCTCTCGGTGAATGCCAAAACGGAAAATTTATAATTAAGTGTTGTCAAAAATATTGAAAATTCATCAATGTTTTCGTGCAAAGATCGAATGTTAAGATTTAAAATGGACAGGTCTGTTTTTTTCAAATGAAAATGTAGTGTTAAATTTATTACAATCGTAGTATTGGTTTCTTACCTTATTTTCTTTAAAATATGGATATAATTCATCAAAATGGTTTATGTCTGGATCGATATTATTGCAGTGATCGAGTTGTTCAAACATAAAGGTAGTTCTATTGTAATCTAAAAATTAAAGGTTACAAATTGAAATTTTGTATAAAATATCTATAAACAGTTAAAATACTATTTTTATGATAACTTTAATAAGAGAAAAAGGAATAAAGTATATAATACAATTGAAATAAAAGTAAGTGAATGCTAGGTCAAAACATGGTTTGTTTGTTTTTGTTTTTTCCCTCTAAAACAGTAATATCGCCGAAGGTTATATTACTGATCGTTCCAGAAATTCTCACCATTAAAGTCTGCAAGCGTCGAAATGAGGTGTTCCGACAGTAATTTTTGGAGAGCAGCTCGGGTATTGATAACTATACGTAGGTCACGGCGACCGGAGGGTGATGGCAAGAAAACGTTGATGAATCCATCTCTGGTAGTACTGCCGGCGATCTTTGTGGAGAATTTCTTTTTAGCTTGGCGGAGGACAAAAAAGATTTTTTTGTGATTTGGAGTCAGTTGTTTGTTTACATAGAATAAAGGTTTAAATTCTTTGCAAGTGAAATCCTTTAAAAATAATTATTTAATACAGACAGCAAACAAATATTCTTATGATTTAACACAGGCAAAACAGATGACTAAAAGCAATTCTAAGTAACTGAAATAACTGAAAATTTCTTATTCAAGAGTGAAATTATAATAATGTAATGGAAAATATTTTGAAAATTTTTATTTAATAATACAAACAATGCAAAATTATATTGAAAATTTTGTTTCATCTGGATAATATAAAAATCTAAGAAGTTTATTGCCCACTTTCTTAAAAGAGCGCACGAGAATTGAAAATGTACTTTTTATAATTGATAAAGTTACTAAAATAAGAAATATATTACGAAATTTGAAAATTAACTAAATACGTGACATCTGGCAACTCAATGAAAAGGGAAAGGTGATTTTAAACATGACTGTTGCGTTTATGTGAGAAGTTCAGTTCAAAAAACGCTTTCCAATTTTCTTGAAAAATCTACTCAATTTGCAGGAAATAGCTGAAAAAAATGTCAAATAGGTTTTTGTAAGATATTCCTAAAAGGGGTGAGTACACAAAAGCTATTACAAAAAAAGTAATAGAAAACACGACATATGTTTACTCTGAAAATCGGTGAACCACTACTGCAAAGTTGTAAACTCCAAAGTGTGAACGATGAGAATGTGACTGTTTTATTATTGCAAAGGCTGTGCCACACATAATGACGTGTGAAAATGAAATAAGGGGAGCTTTTCCTCAGTGATGATATGCAAGGTTGTCTGTATGTAAAAGTTTAAAAGAATAAACATGAAATTTGTTTATAAAAAGTAAAATTTCAAATTGCCTCTTTTTGAATTATTAAATTTCACCCCCTGTTGTGAGTTCGCCCCACGTTCGGAATCAATGTGACATAAGGGCTTAAAGAACACAGTTAGAGCGACCGTCCCCTTCCAATTTGGCCACGGGAACAGAACAAATAACCATGGTTGGGAGAGACACCTCTAAAATATAAATAAAAGCAAAGATATTTGTTCTTATAGATGAAATATATTTTTATTTCATTTGAAGATATTAGTTATAAGTTTATATATGATTTTTTTATATTATTAATAAAAAACTTATATTACATTATATTACTTTACCGTCTTCTTTATGAACTTCTTCTCAAGTGCCTTAAGTGGAGATGCTCTCGTTGGTTTATAATTTATTTAATTTAAATAAATAACAAAATAGGTGTAAACTTTTTCCATAGACTACCAAAAAACTTATTTTCGCCAATATGGATCGGTATATATTGGTATTGGTAAGGCTAGACTGGACTTGTCTCTCTTTGGGGGACAACGGATATATAAAATGAAACCGAGATTTCAAGAGTACCTATAATCTTAAACATTGAATTTGTCGCCAGTCTTCTCTGCATTCTTAACTACAGTACGAAAGCGTTTTCATGAGATAAACGTACTCCTCCTGAGAATAAGCGCACCAAATAGACTCCTCCTTCAACAACTGAGACGGTTTCTTTCACATATCCTCTCCTTCACTAATTTTATTTTCAAATCGGCAAACATCTTTTAAGAATTTGCTGGGTTGAGTTGACCTCGAATTTGCCTTTAAGCTTTTACATTTGAGGCCTATTTAATTCTATACTTTAACATTTGAGTCCTATTTCATTCTATAAAATTACCTTAAATATGTATTTTCTTCTTCATTTATCTTGATCTTCCTAAGACCGAATCAAAAGAATTCACTATGCGGAGCAACTGATCGAATGAATCTGGGTTCCAAATTAATCGAGACGGCGGCCGAAGCGAGCGGCTAAACATAATCAACTTAATGGACTCAAAGGGGAAAATAACTTCTTTGATGGCTTTCGCTAGGTTTCAACACATATCTTCACCATTTCTCGGAAGGTTGTTTTCTCTTATGTATAAACTTTTTTTCATTTTCTTATTCATTCCACTGAGATACCAGTACATTTCGATGTGGTTCAAATTCCCGACTTTGAGATTTACTTTTTAATTGAGAACCTTGAAGTAGAGTCGCATGAAATGGTACGAGAAAAAAGTCAAAGTATTTGACATCTACTCTCACTATTACTGTAACTCAACATCTAAAACAAACCTATCCTAACTTAATCTAACCTATTTTAACTTAACCTAACTTAAAATTAAATATATTGCTTTGTTACATTCCATAAGAATTTAAATAAATCATTTCTTTACATCTGTATAATGCCTTCAAATACACAAATACAGGCTTGTGCAAGAGCATTGAACATCTTATGAAATCATTTGTGGTAAATGAATTCAAATATATATATATATATATATATATATATATATATATATTTATATATTGTAGGGGCGGACAATAGGTTTTGCGAATCGGTAGGGCAAAACAGAGGAAGGGACCTCACGAAACCTCACGCCCCATGATCAACTTCAACGTCGTCAAAGTTCAGAGGAGCTGCTGCTCCTGTACGACCAAGTGCAGGCGGGATTCGAGTCACGCATAGTGACAGGTGATGAAACGTGGGTCCATTACTGGGATCCCGAGACCAAGCTCGAAAGCATGGCCTGGTAAGCACAGGGGATCTCCGACCCCCAACTAGTTCCAGGCCAAACCCTCAGCCGGGAAGATCATGGCCACCAACTTCTGGGATTCTGAGAAAGTGTTGATGGTAGACTATGCGCCTCGTAAAAGGACCATCACAGGCCAATATTACGCCGAGGAACTGGCTGGGTTGAAGAAGTGCATCCGTCATAAGCGGCGTGGCAAGTTGAGACGCGGTTTCCGGCTCCTCCACGACAATGCCCATATCCACAAGGCCAGAGTTGCACAAGATGCCCTGCATGAGTGCGGATTCCAGGAGCACAACCATCCCCCCTACAGTCCAGATCTGGTTCCTAGCAACTACATTTTATTCCGCTAGCTCAAGGCTGCACTGCGCGGACACCGGTTTGAGGACGATGAAGATGTCCAGCTCGCCGTCCAGGAGTGGATTGAACAGCAGTCGGGAGATTTCTGGTTGTCTGGAATTCGAAGCCTCAAGGACAAGTGGCGCAAGTGCATTGAAGTCGAGGGTAGTTATATTGAAAAATAATATATATATATATATTATATATATATAATTTTATGTTTATATGGACCACATTTTGCTTAGTTATAGCCATAACACTTCTTGCCCTAGATTAAACTAAATTTTCGCAAATATCCGACTCTATTTTCACCACACGGTTTGCAATTATTTAATTAATATGTTTATTTCTACTCGTTGTATTTATTATTGCTTTTCCAACCAGTCCCCACAAATGCTCTGTTTGATTTAAGTCTAGGTCATTTCTTTCAAACTATTCTTAGCTGTGGCAAGAGGAAAGAAAGGGGCATTGTTCTGCTAAAATATGAATTTATTTCTTCGGGTTGTGGAATAAAATTTCTGCATATATGGTCTAAAACTTGTGCAAACATGGTGGTAAAACTTATATATTTCATTCTTTCCTGGTATAAAAAACAACTCCCCTGGCCATGCAGAACACATGCAGCCCTATATTATGATAGGGCTGCACAGTTGCTTCACAGTTGGTACCAGAAAAACCGGGAGATATTTCTCTCCAACTCTTCGTCTCACAAATGTGCTTCTAGAAGTATATAAAATCTTCAAAACTTTAACAAAAAAGTTAAATTTTATATAATTTTATTTCAGGATATATTAAAAAGGAATTACATGAATTTTGTCCCTTTATTATATTCTACTTTATGATTTGATTAATTTCTTCATTATTATTTTAATTTATATTTTAATTGATACCTTTAGTAGATTTTAATATACAATTTATTTAATACTCTGATTATATTGTCGTTTATTTTTTATTAATTGCTTCATTGCATTGTAATTTAGTGTAACTTAATCCCTTGATTATATTTTAATTATATTTTAATTAATTCATTAATTAAATTGTAATTTATATTTTAATGAATCTCTTTATTATAGGGTATTTTTCATTTAATCCTTTAATCCCTTGATTATATTGTAATTTATATTTTAATTAATCCATTAAATATATTATAATTTATCTTTTAATTGATCGTTTGATTAAATTGTAATTAATCTTTCAATTATTTATTGCATTATGTTGTAATTTAATTTTTAATTCTTTCATTCATTATTATTTAATTTATAGATTAATTAATCGCAAGTTATATTGTAATTTATATTTTAATTGATACCTTTATTATATTTTTATTTATTGGATTGAGGAATAAGTTCTTGCAGTTTTATCAAATATATTCATTACCATTAACAATTTTGGTAAAAACTTCATTTTTAATTGATAACAATATGCAATTTAATCAATAATATATTCTCCGTTGTTATTTACGACTTCTTCCCAACGTTCAACTAGTTTTTCGAGGCCTCTCCCATAAAAATCTCTGGACTCTGACTCGAAGATTTCGTCTAACCAATTTCTTAATTCCACATCCGTATTGAACGAAACGCCACGCAAATTGTTGGAGAGCGATCGGAACAGATGGAAATTCGATAGAACCAAGCCTGGCGAATATAGAGGATGCGGCAGGATTTCCCAATGAAGCGTTTAGATGGCATCTTTCGTCTATTAGCAATGTGAGGACGAGCATTTTCTTGTTGCAGAAGGACTCTATAACTTCGATGAGGTCAGTTTTCATGAATAGCTTCGGCGAATCGATACATTTGTTGAATGCAGAGTTATGCATTGACAATTTCGTTGTTCGCAAGGAGCACATAAAAATGAATTCTTCACAATCCCACCGCACACACAGTATCAGCTTTCGTGGAAGAACTCCTTGCTTAAATCTCGGAAGTGTTTTTTATGGGGGGCTAAGCCATTGTTTTCGATCGTTCATGTTGACATAAATACGCCACTTTTCGTCGCCAGTGATGATGTGGTGAAGAATTCTGTTCTATATCCGCGAGTAGCCTTGTAACCAGCAAGCAAACCTGCGGCAATCGTGGAGAGTTTAAGTTTGTTGCTTTCGCTCAAAGAGTGCGGAACCCATGCACCAAGTTTTTGAACATTCCTCATCGAATGAAGGTTATTCACTACAGTTGTCTGATCACAGGCCAATTGTACAGCAAATTCTCTAGTCGATTGACGAGGATTTTCATGAAGAAGGTCGTTCAGTCGATCTTCATCCAACTTAATGGGGCGACCAGAACGTTCTTCGTCATTAAGCTTGAAATTACCGTTTTTGAAACGTGAAAACCACCATTGAGCTATCCTATCTGATAAATCATTTTCTCCGTACACAGGACAAATATCACGACGAGCTTTGGCTGTGTTCGCATTGTTCCCGTCTCGATTGAAAATGAATAACAACACGTGTTTAAAATGCGCCGTTCTTTCAACTTGACATTCCATTTTGAGGATACACAACAAATAATTAAATTAACACAACTTTTAAATAAACCGCAATGACTTATTACTCAACTTCAAGACGTAGCCTAAGCAAAATCCTAATAGTTTACGCTGTTAAGTGACGTAGCCTAACCTTTGCAGATTTTGCTCTCATTATTTATTATTGTTTTGTAATATGTGCACAAATCACTTGAACAAAACTTAAATCAACACAACATTAAAAAAAACGCAAGAACTTATTCCTAAACCTAATATAATTTAAATTCATCCTTTTATTATATTATCGTTCATCTTTTAATTGATCCCTTCATTTTATGGTAATTTTTCTGTTATTTTATCCCTTGATTACATTGTAGTTTATATTTGATTCAAACTCTTAGAAATTGTACTCTATCTGACGCCATCAGAACGCTGGAATTAGACGTTGAATTCCAAGGAGGCCCTCAGAAAATCAATGGCAATTTCAAGTATGAAATGCGTGTATGAACCGCTCACTAGCCAGGTTATGCATAAGGACATACGCTACTTTTCATATAGGATGAGGAAGGGGAAATTTCTTTTCAAACTGATGCAAGAAAATCTAATCAAACGCATCAATAACCTGTTTAACTATTTAAACAAACGTTGCGGAGAGATACGCTGTGGTTCTTCTTCAATGAGAAGAATTTTGGCCAAAACTAGAAGATAAACTCTTAGAACAACAGAAGGCTCGCTGTCGCAACCAAGGGGCGGCTCAAAATTATGCATATGAAACTTCCAGCGATTCTCATGGGCTTCAGTATCGTCAACAGGCAAAGTGAACTCATGCTACTTTACTTCTTCCTTCAGGACGTCAGGCTGAATACTGACCAGCAAATCCTTTATATGAAAAACGTGGCGAAGCCCCGAATATAGCGGGTAGATGCAGGGAGGCCTTCCCTGCGGCAGCAAGATTATGCAGCATGCCACACCAGCTGAAAGGCCTTAGCCTACTAATTGGAGAATTTCTTCAATCACTCAGCACCAGACATTTGGCCTCCCATCTTGCCTGACTGCAATCCCTCGACTTCTTTGTCTGAGCGTGGGGAAAGGGGAATCAAACAAATCCATCTGCAACACGAAGTACGAGATCAGTGCCAGGATTACTAGCGTCTTCAGGGGCTTAACACAGGGGATAATGAGAAAGGGCTCTGGCTGGTTCCTAGTCGCCTAGTCTCTGTAATCGAGGCCATAGACGAGGCCTTTGAGTGAATTCGTTTGAAGATGTCATGATGACAAATTGACCAAAATTCGACGAATATATTTTAAAAAATAAAAAGGGAATTATTTATTTTTTTCCGGAGACATTCACCATGCAAACGAATACTGTTCCTACCCTATATATATATATATATATATATATATATATATATATATGCAGATACACCCACAAAAGAAGAATGAAAAACGATTTCGAGCGCTTCGTCTTTATTCTTAAAGACCTTTTTAAGGAATGAACAGGAGGTTGGACATACATTGCCTTAAATAGTGGAAGGGGGGATTACATGACCCACCTCTGAACCTTTCTTAGGGGCTACAAAATCCTGAAACAACTCCATTTGAGATTGTATGTATGTCGAGGTAATGGGGTCTAGCATGAACAAACCAGGAATAAGGTTGAAAATGGGAACGCGTTAATGGAAATACATTCTAATATATTTCTCGAAATATAATTACTGCAAGTAGGACTGGTTTGGCAACGTCCCAGTTAATGCCATGGTTAAGATTGCACATTTGTAGAAAAAGCGCAGATTGTTCACTCTGATTACGTATGTTGGCTCGATGTTGCTTAACCCGGACATCTAGTTCTTTCCTGGTTTATCCATAATAAAAATTTTTGGCAGTTGTTGCAGCCTATCGAATCATTATGGCAAATCAGGGAGGAAGGTGAATTTCTGACAAAGATGCGATAAATTGTAGTCTCATACTTACAATTTAAATATATAATTAGGTAAAAGGCCATGTTGTATGCATGTACTATTCAAGTAGAAAGCTGTGGCAGCGTAAGTAGGAGGGGCGGTCAATAAGTTTTGTAATTCGGATATAAGGAAACGAGATATGAGGAAAAGTGTCTTATTATTTTTTAATATAACTACCCTCAACTTCAATGCACTTGCGCAACTTGTCCCCGAGGCTTCGAATTCCTGACAACCAGAATTCTCTCGACTGACAATCAATCCACTCCTAGACGGCGAGCTGGACATCTTCATCGTCCCCAAACCGGCGTCCATGCAGTGCAGCCTTGAGCTAGCGGAATAAAAAGTAGTCGCTAGGGGCCAGATCTGGACTGTAGGGGGGATGGTTGATCTCCTCGAATCCGCACTCGCGCAGGGCAGCTTGTGCAACTCTGGCCTTGTGGACAGGGGCATTGTGGTGGAGGAGCAGGACACCGCGTGTCCACCCTCTGCGCCGCTTCTGACGGATGCACTTTTTCAACCCAGCCAGTTCCTTGGCGTAATATTGGCATGTGATGGTCCTTCCACGAGATGCATAGTCATCCATCAACACTCCCTCAGAATCCCAGAAGGTGGTGGCCATGATATTCCCGGCTAAGGGTTGGGTCCGAAACTTGATGGTGGTCAGAGAGCCACTGTGCTTCCAGGCCATGCCTTCGAGCTTGGTCTCGGGATCCCAGTAATGGACCCACGTTTCATCATCTGTCACTATGCGTGACTCGAATCCCGCTGGGTCTTGGTTGTACAGGAGCAGCAGCTCCTCCGAACTTTAACGACGTTGTAGTCGATCATGGTGCATGAATTTTCTAGGAACCAAACATGCAGAGACCTTGGTCCTGGCCAAATTGTCGTGGATGATGTTGATAACACTTCCATGTGATATTTCAAGTTCTCGCTTGATTTCTTCGACTTTCACCTGTCGATTTTCGAGGATCATCTTCTCCACACGGGCCACATTGTCCTCGTTGGTCACGTCTGACGGGCGTCCTGGGTGGGGGTCATCTTCAAGGGACTCACGGCCACGGCGGAACTCCCTATTCTAGCGAGCAATGGTTGCATGGGAAGGGGCGGTGTCAGTGTACACTGCAACCATGCATTCATGGATCTCTTTTGCATTCTTGCCTTCCTTGGTCAAAGATTTGATCACTACGCGGTGCTCAACCTTCTTCATTGTTGAAAATTTGTGATTGATGATCTGCGATCAGCTACTGCTTCTTAAATAGATGAGGCAGGAGTGTGAGGCTACAGGTCCTGACTTGTCATAACTTGTCCTAACACCTCCACAAACAGCCATCCCCCTTCCTCTGTTTTGCCCTACCGATTCGCAAAACTTATCAACCACCCCTCGGAAAAGAGTTCCGCGAATGAAACTTTTCATTCGTATACCTCTTTCGACCGTGGTAGGTCATTTTCAGGAAATGAACAGAAATGGAATTATTCAATAGACAAGGGACATAAAAAGTGGAGAAAAAAGAGGTTCAGAATAGATAGATAGCAACGTATCTAGTAGAATAATAGTGAAGTTTTAAAATAAGTGGTAGAGAGTAGGTAGATAGGTTTCTCGGGAAAGGGTATCTCTGTCTTTGTTTTATATTTGTGTTTTACTTGTATTCTTCAATCTTCTTTGTTTAGCTTCAAAGCCTTTAAAGTTGATTTATTTTTGGTATATATATCTCGTGGCGGGTTATTTATTTCATTTTATGTATATGTATATATTTATATATTTTTTTCAATTAATATTTAATTGGTAAAATCTAATTTCTATGTTGATAATTTGTACAGACCGATTCTCTGCACAGTGTAGCTTTCAAGCCTTTTCCTCTGTGTTTGTGACTTAATTCTTGTTTTGGTGTCTTTTCAGTCTATTTCTTATCAGGTAGCCTATTCTTGGCATTATTATGTGTAGATTGGGTGGTGTACCTGTGCCGTGTAGCAGCTCTGCTGCTGAGGAACCTTCTCCTTTACTGGTTCAATAGGTGGTAGGGAATAGCAAAATGATTTTTGATGAAATCATAGTCTGTGTTACCTTCTATTTTCCTCCAAATGTTGAGTGCTCTGGTACCCAGCACTTTATTTACCGTGTTAATCTGGATTTCTTCGTGGAGGTTTAGTTTACGCTTCCTGTCTCATCTTCTAGTGTTATTAATTAATAGGATGTTTAATAATCCAGGAGTTTGGCATAGCAGCCAGAGGCATGGGGGGATACAGAAGCTTTGGTTTGATGTAGGCAGAGTATATTTTTCTTTTGTTTTTATCTTTAAGTTCTTGAAGCGATATAGCTCTTAGAGGTACGTACTTGTGCGTGTACTTATTCTGCACACTTGATCCCTATATTCTTTGCTGTTTATTTTTAGGCCTAGCACGGTGCCTGCCCTCTTGTATGTGTACCTTTCTTCTCTCACCTAGACTAGTGCAATCTTATTCCTCTGGACTAGAATAATGGTGAATTTGCTTGTATTCGTCGCAATTTCCATCTTTCTTTATAAATAATTATGTTTTCAGTTTCGTATGCCGTCATCCTCGCCACTTTTCTCTCGTGTTTATGAGGGTATACCACAATCTGTTTCATGTCATCGGCTAACTAGATATACATAGATTCCTCGAGCCTCGGGCTAGGGAGGTCTCTAGTGTATACGGAGTAATGCAATGGGCTCAGACATTCACCATAAGGTACGCCAACTTCTAGTGGAAATTACGACTTCATTTGCTCGCCGATGTTGATGTAAGCTCTTCTATCCATGACGTAGTCACAAATTATTTCCTCCAGTCGCGGATATAGTCTCAGTTGGAGGATCTTGAACTGTAGTCCTCTGCGCCATAATTTATCAAACGTTTTCTTGACGTTCCTCAATACTAGATCCGCGTGATTTTTCTCCCTCTCAATTTGGGCCAATTTCTCAGTTATCATTGCCAGTGCCGTGACCGTACCTCTCTGCCTTTTAAAGCCATAGGTTGGAAGTTATGAAGATTGCTAGAATCTAGGTATGACCCTAGCCTATTAGCAATGATTTTTTCAAATAATTTTCCACCAAATTCGAGAAGAGAGATCGGGCGATAGTCTGCTGTGGAGACTGGGAACTTTCCGACTTAGGAATAAATATCATCTCTAATAACTTTCAGGCGTCAGAAAAGCATGCGGTATTGAGGGCTGCGTTTTTAGTATTCAACAGTCCTTGTTTTATTTCGAGTAGAATGTAACTGAAGTTCACTTTAGTTAAACCTGAGTTGCCTGGCACACGCTGTTTAAAGGTTTCGAGGGTATCGCCCTATTTATGTTGGGAGATATTTTTCCCATTACTCACCATTGGCCTTTCCGCCGATTCGTTATTGAAAAGATATATCCGTTCAATCTTATCGTTCAGTTGATCAATTATTTCATTGCCGAATTATGTGTCAAACTTAACTTCCTCCTCGGGGGTAATTTTAAATATGTTTAACCAATTTTCTTTGAATTCGGCTTCTACATCTTCTGGCTCAATGATTTCCTTGTCTTGGTGGTTTTTGATGTTCGTCTTCTTGTTGGGTGGTTTCCCTTAGAGTCTCTTCACAGTTTGCCAGAAGGTCCTGGGCTCCATTTCCTCATCAAGTGCTTTTATAAGTCTGTCTCAAATGTCTGTCTTTTGTTGTGTGATCCGCTGGTAGAGGTGTTTCTTACTCTCGCGCATTCTTTGGTGTAGCTGTAGGTTGGTCACTATCTTTGAATCGCGTCTACTAAGTCTTTATACTCCTCTTAAAGGGAGATCATTTCTGAGGTCCATCTTGAAGATGGCAGAGTTTTGAATTTGATTCTGGGTAGCGGTTTCCTGTCTACCTCAATGAGTTTCGATGTTACTTTGCTCAATTCCTTGTCGATTCCCTCTGGTTTGGCCTCCTATAGGTTTACTGGAATATAATCCTGGCAAACGGCTCTGTTGAACCCCTCGCTTTCTAGTAGGTCGTGGATTATGGTCCAATGCGTACTGCAACTTTTGTTCTAGTAGCAGTTCTAGGTTTTATCCCACCTTGTTGGTGCTGATGTACTCAGCAGCCCTATATCTGGCGTTTAAGTCTTCGACAAATAGTATAGCCTTTGTATGGGCCAAGAACCTCATAAAGTTATGTACTATTGAAGTCAACAGCTGTGGCAGCGTTATTAATTTCAACTTGTATTTTCTTAATATTTCTTACAAGTTATTTAACGGGGTCTTTGAGGCGAGAAAAAACATTCGCGGATGACATTCTTTATTCCTAGACCTCTTTCAACCGTGTTAGGTCATCTTCAGGGAATGAACAGAAATAAAGTTATTCACAAATTGCTACATTATATATATTCTTTATACGTGAACATAACTATTACAAAAATTAAACAATCATGGCGCGGCAAATTTTGAAGGACCAACTAAGCGCTATAAGAAACATAAAATTAGAAGGCTCAGATTGTCCGACTATTTGACTGCCTTGTCTGGAAGACTTACTTTGCACTCCCAAAAGCAAAGTCCTCCTTTTGCATCTCCGAATTTCTCCACCAGGATTAGTAGGTGAAGAAGACTTACATATTTTGGAGAGCGCCGCTTTACAAACCAGCAATCTCGCCTGGTCCTTCACACGATCATCCGCGCGCCCGCGGGAACGCCCTAGAAAGAGAGCGCGCCTACGTAGGAAATCAAGAGCCATGGGAACGACCCTGCGCATTTGCCTGCTTTCCACTCCAGGAGCATATCTCTGGTTCTAATAACCTTTCTGCCACTTAAAGTCTCTAGAAGTCACCTGTCTCTGACCTGTCTGAAACCTGAAAGGAAGCTTCGCAGGTGGTGCGAAGAAGGGGGGTTCGCTCTGGGGTGGAGTGGTCATGGCAGGTAGGAGGACTCTAACCTTCTCTATGAAGATTTATGGGTCACCATCCGCACAGATACTACCAAAGTCCAAGGTTGCCGCCCTTAGTGAAGGAGTCAATAAAGGCAAGTATAAGTGGGACTTTTACTCCAACATCGCAGAAGAGGAGTTATTATAAGCCTTCAGGCGAGGCCTGATCACCATCTGTCCTGAATTCTGCTTCAATTTTAATCAAGGCCAATTTAGAAAATAGAGGTTGGGAAGGATGAGATCGCCAGCCAGGGAATAGGGAGCTAAGGTCAAACACCTCAATAACAATTAACCATAGCTACTCGTGTTAGATACATCAAGAATCTAAAAATCTTGTTACTAAACGTAAACGGTTGAAAGTCCAAAAGTAGAGCTTATAACGAAATCATAAGATCCACTGATACCGACATCGTCCTCATTTATGAGCACGTATTGAATGGAGAAAACGAATTCCTAAATATATTTAACTACGAAGTGCTGATCTCAAGCCACTCGGGGAAGAGGTTCGATGGAGTAGCCATTGCCATCAAGAAGGTGATTTAGTTTAAACAGATACAGGGTTTAGAAGAATCTTACCGGGCAATTAAGATTCCAATGACGTTCGATGACCTGATAATTGCAGTCGAATATCAACCTCCCAGGCGCCCATATCTTTCGATCCATAATTCAACAAATGACTGTTTAGGAGAGAATCCTCGGCAATTCTGATCGGTGATTTAAACGCCCAACGTAGGGAAGCCGGCTATACAACAGCTTTCAACCAAGACGGTACCTTACTAACCTTCTAATTGAAACAGGCATAGTGCAAAGAGAAGGACCCAACTCAATCACCTCCCATACAGAGAGATCGTCCACCACCCCGAATATTGTGCTGACAGACCGAAACTTCTCTCTGAATTAAGTGACTTTCATTGGCCCTTTCGCTCAATCAGATCATGTTAGTATGGTAACCCACATATCTACCTCCCTGATCCAGGTGAAAATCCCAAAACGCAGATGCCTGACAAGAACCAACAGGAAAGCATGTGTAAGCATCTACAGCACGTGTATTTTGAACAATTGGATGGTTCCTCGCTAGAAGAAATTGATGCAAAACTTGACCATCTCACATCAAAGATCTT
This sequence comes from Ceratothoa steindachneri, assembly GCA_963969495.1. Lineage (NCBI taxonomy): Eukaryota > Metazoa > Arthropoda > Malacostraca > Isopoda > Cymothoidae > Ceratothoa > Ceratothoa steindachneri. The sequence continues at coordinate 38,437,037 of OZ018318.1, forward strand.
AGAGGCTGACCAGGTGACTTCCCCATGGAAAGAAAAAAAACACTGCCCGCTCCTAGATGGGACCAAAAGATTCAGAAAAAAAAGATCAAATAGAGGCAGCCATGTATTTCGTAAACTTATTTGGGATCGCGGCGCATCGACACAAATAAATAAGACATCTAAGAAAGGACATCAGACATCTCATAATGAAAAAATCAAGAGAGCATTGGGATGAAATAATCGCTAACATTGACGCTGAAGGTGACCCTAAAAAATTCTGGAGCCAGCTGAATAGACTGCAAGGCTCTCCACCCAACAATCGTTTAAAAATCTAAGCGAATTGCGTGGAATACACGGAAGACAAGGACATCGAACGCGATTTTAGAAATTATTGGCAAAACCGTTTTCCCATTAGTGAAGAAAAGAACGAATTCTTCGATGAAAGACATGAGGAACATGTTCTCTCAAATATTCGAGAACGCGTTTCTGACCTCGCACCGCATCATTTCGTTGACAAAACACGACTCGCAAGGCAAGAAGGTAAACCCTTCCCAACGAAGAATATGAAATAGCCCTGAAAAGTTTTAAATCACAAACGCCAGAGAAAACTGGCATCCCTAAAATGAATTTGATTAACGCCCCCAATAACTCCAATCATGCCTTTCCAGAGGTATTTAAGGCTTGCCTCAACGTTGGCTATTTTCCAAGCGAGTTGAAAAAAGCCCGGATAAAGAAAGAGATCAGCAGTTACAGACCAATCTCTTTGCTAGAATTCATAAGTAAACTTCTGGGAAGCTTCTGAGCAACAGACTTAGGACTTTTCTGGAACTCAACAACCTATATAATACCCAACAACACGGCTTCCGGAGGAGCTTGGCACAGAAACGGTTTGGCTCTTATCATGGAAAGGATAGCTATCGAAAAGGCCAGAAATCGTAACGTCGTCGTGGTACTTCGAGGCGTGGCTTCAGCCTTCGACATGGTGTGTCTACCGGGGCTGAAAAAGAAAATAAGTAAACTGATTATAAGGCAAAATCTAACCACGATACTCTGTGACTACATCGAAGATCGGGAGGCAGTCGTGAGAGTAAATGACATCGAAGAGAGCCTTTCAACCTGGAGGCAGGGGTGCCGCAAGGAGGTTGCCTCAGCTCTACTCTATACGCGGTATATAACGAAAACCTGCATTTCTGTGATCAAGAACTCATTCAATACGTCTAGCTGGCAGATGACATAACTCAGGTTATCACCAGCTTGTACAAAAACCCTGCGAACATCGCAAACAGGACAAGCAGGGAGATCGAAAAATTGAATAAGATTAAAACTAATGTTAATAAATTCAGGATAATACCTATGAGCCGTCGAGAAACAGCGGACGTGTTAGTGCAGGACGAGCCTTACGATTATTCGAGAGAAGGTCCAGTACTTGGCTTGAATTTGACAGCAAGTGGTTACCCAGCCCATTACGAAGATAGGGTTGCTGCAGCTGTGTGATTAAGGAATATTCCAAACACAATGACAAAAATAGATTTTAATACACACTAAATAAAAGGCACAACAATAAATATTGATATATGTAGGTACATTAATAATACGGAATTAGGTTCCGAATACTAATTAGATAACGTCGGTTATTAAATGGTTATAATGGGAGATTTAGGGTAGTAAGTAATTTAGTTCCTTTAAACCTCGAGAGTAAAGCGGGACAAACTTGAGGGAGGTCTTGGTGACCTTGATTCTCACGGGGGGTAGCCCAAACCAGCAGCGGGTGGGGCTACTTTCTCGAACTTGTGTTTTGCGAGTTGTGGCCCTCTTGACATCAAGAGGTCACCGGACGAACTTCGAAAGGGGTAGGAGATGTGTTCTCCACACTCGGGTCGATCAAGCTATCGGGCCTTTTTTCCTCAAGAGGTCACCGGACGAACTTCGAAGGGGGATGGTGGAGGGAGATGACTTCTTCACACTCGACTTGAGCTAGCTAACGTGCCGCTTGTCCTCAAGAGGTCACCAGAAGAACTTCGGAGGACGGCTTCTCCAATCCTTGATCCGAAGGCGGTTGATAAAGGCTGACGTTGCCTCACGAGACTCTTTCTGCTCAGAAGATACCCGTGTGATGTCCAGCTCTTCCGTAGCTTGCGACCGTCACTCAGACTTCTCGGGAGAGAGATAGTTGAATTGCACTCCTTTGGGGGAAGTCTCGTCTAACCAAATCTTTCTGTAATCCTAGAAAAGGTGCAAATATACCCGAAGTCCTTCAAAACAGCAAGATAGAGAGGCCTTCTCAAATCCACGTTATCGGGCGTGACAAACCGAGCGTCTCCTTACGGAGAAGTGTCAACGGCTGGGATCAGCGGGCCAGAAGGAGGAACAGCGGCTGGAGCGATAAAAGCTGTTCACGGCGAACCTACAAAAATAGATGTGAAATCTCCCTACCCGACGAGACAGGGAAGATTGAGAAGGCCAGGAGGTAGCCTCAATTTCACTATCATGCCTCGGTGTGAATTTTGCGGAGACCTGGCAACAAGTCCAAAAAGTGTGAATTCGGAGGGGAGTGGAAAGACTAACGGATCGCTTTCTCGACAGAAGTAATATCTTAGGAGGTGGGAAAATAATATTATTCTTAGGGATACCTCTACATGGTAGATATAGAATCCATCAACTTCACCCTAAACATATGTTCAAAAAACCTATAGCAGAAGATTTATTAAGTCATCCCTACTGAAGTACTAAATCCTATCATACTCTAATGAAGAACTACCTAACTTGACTTTTGAACGATCTTTCAAATATAGTCAACTGCTGGCATTGCAGTAGACTGACCCGATTTATGGATGAACTTAACAGAAGATTAAACAATATAATAATAAAAAAGCTAAAAAAAAGATCCGAAGTGGACACAATCTAAAGAAAAGAATAACTTAAAAGTCAATAAAAGATCCGAAGTGGACAAACTTTAGTAAAATATCTGAAGTGGAAAAAATTTAGTAAAATATCTGGTGGACAAAAAAAAACATCCGAAGTGGACAAACTTATGTTAAAAGTAAACAGTAAGGGTAAAGATAAACAAGCAATAAGTTGTAATGAATATGAAAATAACAACAAATCATAATGAAGAAAGAAGACTAAAAACATCAAAAACGGAAGTATAATATCAAGTCTAAGACCTATTACAAGAGATCATACACATTATGACAAAAGCTTGAATGCTGAAAAACCAAAAGACAGCAAAATGCATTCCAACAAATGATCATTTACTGATGTAGCCAGGAAACAAGGCACACGTACCCTACTACTACAAAACCACCTTTTCTATCTATCTTCTACGTTCTATAAACACACCTATCTTTTAGATCGTTGATCGTTGGTCCGACTAATTGGAAGTCTCATTTTGTTTGAATACTCACAGCGATCGACGCACTGCTAAGTTACGACAGCTATTTGTCTTGAATAACTTTGTTAAACAAGAAACATTTTCTACATACGACTTTATATCCATAAAGTAGGGGCAGAAGAGAGAAGAAATATATGCACGAATCAGAATGATTGGAAAGTTCTCCTGTTTCCGATTAACGAGGCATCACCACAAAGAAGTGATTTCCACAATTTCCTCTCTCTAACTATGAGTGTCCTCGGCCTCCTTTCTTAAGCTGTACTTCTACCTAGCACAGTATAACTCGACGACCAGTAAGGTCCCAGAAATAGTCGGTAGCAGGGTGTAGTGAACTCCTGAAGGAGACCCTGTTAGGGGACCAGAGAAGGAGCCAGGTTAGCGATGACGAGCCGAAACCTGACTGTAGGATCGCTTATACAGTTAGACCATCTAGCTATGGTGGTCGGGAAGTGTTGCGCCCCAAGGAAGGTAGTATATTCAGAAATAGGTTTCTATATGGGGGCTTCTCTCAATAGTGGAGCGGAGATCAAATTTCTCCAGGTTATACTTTTCAGAAGCACGTCCCACCCTGAAAGGGGTATGAGCTCGGGTTATGCTCACCAAGAAACTGACCCTCCGAGTTATACTGAACGGAAATAAAAGGAAACCACAATAAGTTGCCCAAAGCCTGTTCAAGGATTTACAAATTGCACTTATCAAATGCATCGAGAAGCCCAATGGATTCGTGGTCATTTGTGCTGATAACAAAAACGTCGAACTACTACTTGCATCTGCGGAAATTAATCACCCTCCGTAAAATAGACCTAGAAGCAAAAGTACCTCCACAAATAATCGCGAATTGAAGTATCGTCTGCTGAAAAACGAGTTTTGATTTGGAGAACATACCCCTGAGGAATTAAGGCAAGAGCTACGAGAGCAACAAACATGGCTGAAGATTCACGAGATAATTAAATTCAGAGAGCACCCATATGTTTTTTTTAAATCGTGTGCGAGTCTACAGAGATTGCTACAAAATCATTACAAAAGGGACTTCTAGCATGCAGTATCAGAATCCCCACCAGCAATATTCAACGGGATCAGTACGACAATATTCAAATATGCTTCATGTGTTATAAAATGGAAGATCACATAACTGCCAACTGCCCCCAAAAGGAAGAGATATGGTCGGAGGGCAGCGGCCCACATTCATGGAGGAACTGCTCAAATAATAATAAAAAAATGTTTAAATTGAGGATGAAGCCATAGAACAATGGCTATGTCATGCACGAAGAGAAAATAAATTATAAGAAGAAAAGAAACTGAAATCCACCAACGAAAAGATGCTTCATGAAATTCCACATATGCATCAGCGACAGCTAAAACTAACGGCCAAACCACTAAAGTTACAATCGACGGGACTCCGAACGTAAAAATACTGACGTGTATTCTCCACTCACACGTCATAAATATCGCACAGCCTGGAACATATCCCACAACGTTGAGCTTGATGCTCAAGGAATACGGGCTGGAACCAATGAAATTCCCTCTGGACATTGAATCATCGGTCATATTCAACATTAACATCTCAGAGAACACGAAAAAGACACTCATTGAAGAAGCGAAAAGAAATGATAGCTAATAAGAACAAAAAGAGAACGCAGAGAGCAAAGAAACAGAATCACAGAGCAGCACCGACGAGAACAATAAAAAGAAATTATGCATAAAACAGGAAGCAAACAATGAAATCGATCAAGGATACCTCACCGCGCGACAGGACAGCGGAAAAAGCAGCAGCGAAATGCGAGATGGAAGAGAGCCAAATTTCGTCGATAACAGAAATGAAAAGAAGAACTACAAAAAAGATATAAGTAAATAATCATAAAAACTGTACTTTCCCATAAAAGAAGAACCGCTTAATAGCCAACAGATAAAAGGGAGAACACTAAATTAAGAATTATACAGACAAATACGAAAGGAATGAAAGATCAATAAAACACAGACAGGAAATATATTCAGAAAAAGAGATCTCGACATAATTCTAAATCAGATCACGGAATTAACCTCGAGAGGTACAAATTGAAAATATGGAAATATGACGTAATTACTTCTAAACACACAACCAAACAACACAACAGAACAGCAATAGCAATGAAGAAGGGAATAGAGTACAAAACAAAGCAAGGACTAACCAAATCTTACTTCGAAATTGAGGTCAAATTAGAATTAACCAATATAATAATCGCTTGGAGATACCAACTACCGCGACGACCGGGACTCCGAATAAAAAAACTTTGTAAGAATATTTAACAAAAGACTTCCATCTTTGTTTTTGAGAGACCTGAACGAAAGATGCACGCATAGAGGATATAGGGACAGAAACAAAAATCATAGAAAAAACACAAGAAGAAATACTAGAGGAATTAAATAATCATATAGCACGAGGAGCAGAATAGAGACAACATGTGCTGTTTCTTAGTGATAAAAACTAAGCGGACCAAAGGGAAGAGGAGGAGATTTAGGTGTAAACCAAATAAGGAAACCCGATTGTAACAAAAACTTCACCAATTATGACAAAACTCACCGGATTGGACTTGATACCCACAAGGAATGACAAAACTAACCAAAAACTGCAAATGAACGAAAAAGGAAGACAACTTAAATAAAGAAGAAAAAAAATAAACAAATAAATAACCAAAGAACATGAGCCAACACAACATATACAGATACGAGAAATATGTTACAAAAAAATCATAGAAACTCGATTTATTAACGTACCAGGAAGAGAAATGATGCTAACATCGGTTTGAACGCCTATCTCATACACATATAACATAATAACAAAACAAACACAGAACTAAACAAACATATACACTTTTACTCTAACTTATTTAGAAGCTAACTCTAAAATTAGTTTATAGTACAGAGATTAGCGTGACCTCCACGCAACTTGCACCTCTCTGTAAACCTCCAACTTCCTTTCAATTCAATTATCTACCTCCTTTACCGCTATCCAAAGATGGTCCAAACACTAACACCAGAGACAGGTACAACAAATCGTAACAATTAAAAGCTAGGAAAACATAAAAACACCGTGGTCCGTGTCCCACGTTAAGCAGGTCCAAAGGCCAACTTGGTCAACTTTAAAGCCTTTGACCTTATTTCAGTCTGTCCCATCCTAACTTTTTCTTCTTCCCCTCCCTCTCTACTGATCTCTGGAGCTCTTTTCTCTCGGTGCCATCAGGCCCGAGTCTTTTCACCTGCTGAAAAAATTTGGTGCTTTTTTGTTTAGCGGACACAGAACAAAAATGGCTGATGACGTCACCAGCCCACAAGGTCGACTGGCCACTGTGACTCCATAATAATTTTCTGCGAAGCTGCTTCGCTTGGACTTGGTTCAGCAAATTTCTAAAGAGAAGAAACTTCTATCCTTTAAAATAATAAATTTGGGCTGCTACTTTACTTTTCATTTTCACTAAATCAGGTTCAAACCATCCATTACATTTTTATTTTAGGTTAAGGTTTGGTTAGATTATATAACTAAAGAGTACCAAAATCGTGTGTTTTGTCTTTAAAAGAAAAACGTGTTTTTAGGCTATTCGTTCACACGGGTGTACTACATGGCTGTCTCACGTGTAGCCACCCTGGTGACGTCACCAGCAATTTTTTATCTGTGTCACCTAAACAAAAAGTGACAAATATTTTGGGGATTTTATATTTCAGATGGCTGACAACGAACTCCTACAGTTCGGAAGAGAAGCTGATTGCAAGTATATGGACACATGTGTTTAATATCATAATATTATTCCTCTATTGAAAGTGAATAGACTAAAATCATTACATGAGTTTGATCTTATTATATTGTTCCTCTACTTTTCTTATTACTTTTGGTTAGGGTGTGACAAGGCTTTCGGACCACCCTGTATTAAGTTTCACACCTTCCTGTCTATGGCTAGATAAGAGAAAACGAGAAGGGTACTCATTTAGAGCGCAAATTTAAGTCGAAGGATAAAGAACAGGAAAAAGAGGAGACTTGAATCCTTAAATTATTTTCAGACGTTTCCGGTAATAACCAATTTTAGGCTACTAGAAAAAAAATATGCAAATTACTAAGGATCAGGAGAAGTAGTTCTAAACAGAATTATTTGAAGTACGGAAAATTTAAATACCGTCACTAGTGTGAAGGTTAAATTTATAACATAGTCACTATTATAAAATTCAATCAAAGTTTTTGAAACACAGGTACACAAAATAACAGTTTGGGTAAAAACAAGACAGAAAGCTGAGACATTTCATAAGGAATAACAAAAAAGAAAGGTAGTTGGTTGCTTAGGAATGTTGGAAGATTCTAATCGCAGTCTAGATAGCTTGTCAGCCACAAGTCTGGGACCATTGGCTCGGGATGTCGTTGAAGAACCACGCCTGTGTATTATTTGCCCTGTGAGCAGGAACAGAGTCCTGCTAAAAAACCTAAGGCTTTTCCGTGGGTCCTTTATCCAAGCAAGGCTTGAATACTTTCTTCAGCACCTCACACAAAACATCCGCATTGATTTTCGGTTCCAAGCGAAAGATGCTAGCAAACAAGCTGTGGCTCTGGCTCCTGACCAAGCCCAGAACCATTAAAGAGACGCGAAGTTTTCCGGGCATGACCTTAGGCCCTTTAAAGGGTCTTTATTTGCATGGCCAGCAATCATTTTGCTGGTTAATTTCCCTGCTGGCAATAAATTTTATCGTTGGAGACAAAACGAAGAAGGCTTGAATTCGTTGATGAGTGCTTTACTTCACATTACGAGTGTTCTTGGTAACCGGTGTAATGCCCTATGGATGATTGCCTTGGTCTTACCCATCACCTTGCCAAGTTTGCCCAGAGAATGATTCGGGCCTTCCAAGATCTTTCTGACACTGGCGATGAATTTCTTGTTCCTGATGCTATCAGAGTGATGCTTGTAGGCACTGTCGCTCGGCAAGAACTTCTTCCTTCTTGTCAGCCTGGTCATACCTCAATTTGACTTTGTAAACGAGGTGGTTCTTTGGGTAGTTAAGAATTCAAAATCTTACTCACGCTTCTCCTGCCGCGAAGTGCTGCGGGTATGATGTGCCCTATTTCGATGTCAGCTAGCATCCTCAGAAAGAAACATCCTATGATGTTACCTACATATGGGTAAACTCTTAGTGAAGGTGTCCAAATTAAATACCCTACATTGATGCGGTTATTAGCCTTTAAGCACACTCATATTTTATCGATATACCAAAAGTACACACACAATATATATATATATATATATATATATATATATATATATATATATATATATATATATATATATATAAGCTGCGATAAGTAATTTTTCACGTTAAAAACTCTAAATACCGCGCATGCTTGTTGTCTAGTCGAAGGTTCTTTCTTATGCCCACTCAGTTGTGCATCGTCTGTGAGGAATCAATACAATGTATGAATTAAATCTTGCAAAAATTTAGAAAAGTCAATCTGTTCTGTTTGGGATTCACTCTGTGTATCCAATGTGATGTTCTAAGAGTGCGGGTTCAGATGATCAGAAAAGCGTTGGATGAGTCACGCTGTGATTACAAGTCTACAGGGGCTCGAAAACCTTACTCTACACCTTCTGATACGAAAAATACCCCTAAATATATCGCATAGATGCAGGCAGTAATTGGCAATGATTCCAGTAAGACAATGAAGTCCATGGCCAAGGACAAGTAAATGACACTCTCTCTCATGGGGTAATTAGAGCATGTGGACATCCCTTAATACTCATTCAATGTGAGAAAAGGTCTGCTTCTGTCGCAGAAGATGGAGGACAAACGTAAGCATTGTGTGGGGATGCTGGTAAATAAAATAAAGCATTTCATCAAGCTGGCATGATTTGGCTATTCTCAGACGATAAGAATTTTTGCCAGCGCCAGATGGTGTACTCACAAAACAACCGCTGGTTCTTTGTGTAATCTAAAGATGAAACGAGAATCATGAAGACTAAATTCCCGCTCTAAACCATGGTGTTTGGTTCGTTCAGTATCAAAGGCCACGGTATGACCCCGTTTAACTTCGTGTAGAGATACCTAAGGTGCCTACAGGACTTCATGTTGCCTCGGATAATTGAGGTGGCTGTTGGAACCCCTTATGTTTGGAACAGAATGCTGCACCATGCAACACAAGCGGCCGGATGCAGTATTGGATCTAAGACAATTGCTTTGACTACATCACTTCAAAATCTGGTCTCCAAGCTGCCCAGACGGCAGCCCCTATACTATTATATGTGGAACGTGGTTAAGACACAAAACAATTAGTCTCTGCTCCTTTTGGGCAATTCTTTAGTCTTCGCCATATTAGAATTAGAGTGTTGAACGATCACCTCCTTCTCATGCAGCACTCAGAAAGTGACTGAGGTCCGCTGTTTCACGTGGATGAAGTAGATTATTTTTCTAGAAAGTTCTACAGAATTCCTTTCACGTAAACCACTTGCAATATTTGAGAACTATTTATTATCGCTTTAACACTAATTTTGTGGGTGTGTTGGATACTTTTGGGGCGATAGTGTCACACTTTTCTCGATATAATATCAAATGACATTTTGATCAAATAAGTTTGAACAGATTTGTTGATAATGACAAATATTGAAACAGTTAGGAAATAAAATTTAGTATGATATACTAGATGTCTAGCATCTGAAGTCATACCGCGGATCGACTCCAAAGTGTCGGTTTATGCAACCGCCTCTGATGTCCAGACTTCCAAGATTTCGTGAGTCTTTTTCGCTAAAAGAAGCGGGAGATGGGGGAGGGGTATGAATTATGAGGAGGATGGATGAGGTGGGTGAATTGTACAAAAGGGGAATTTAAATTTTTAATGTGAGAGGACACTCGCTCAACGTGAGTATGTTTACTCGAAACAGAAAGAATACGGAAAGGATCAAAATGATGAATAAAGAAGGTGTATGAAAAACAAAATTAAATAATGAATAATAGGTCGCATAAAAAAGAGCAGAAGTTTGTACAAAGAACACAAAGTTTGAATTAAGACTGAGACGCGGAAAAATTAAGGCCACCTTATGTCGAAAAGAGGGGATAATAAAGAGGAGGGCGTGACCTTCCTCACAATCGGAATAAAGATATGCGATAGGGAATAAAATGAGAATTGAGAGGATGAGTTTAAAAGAGAAATAAGGAGAGTCGAGAAAATTTGTAGAAGTGTCTAAATATAAGATTGGGGAGGAGAAGAGAAAGAAACATGAGAATAAGAGCAAAGGATATAAAGAGAGGGAAATAGGTCATCTCTCGGGGAGAAAAGGAACGAATGCCTTAGTGAAAATAGATTTTTGTAATAAATTAGTTTTCTCTTCCTCTTTTCCTCATGATCTGGCGCAGATTGGAAAGACAATCATTTCCTTAATGGCTTTTTGCTTTACGGAAAGAAAGTTGCTCTAGGTAACAATCAAACCCTTTAAAAGGTCGCTCTATAATACCAGAAATACAGGATTCTAGAAAAATTGACAATTAAAGACTTAAAATTCCATAGTATTGGTGCTATGTAGCAAATAAGATCATTAAATCTTTTTTAAGTCATACATATACTTCGTATTCTCCTTCTTTCTTCATTTCGAGTACGTGCACATATCATGAATTGTACCAGTGTATGTATCTATCAAAAAATATTTTTTACTCAGTCACCATTTTTCACTTTATTTAAAACCCCCGTTAGTCGTGGGGCGGTGGCTCCTCTTTGAAAATCGAGCTAGAATCAGCCGTTCAAACTTAGCGGACAAAAACCGCTTTCAGCGCGTATCGAGAGAAAAGCTGCCGAAAGAGGCCTTTTGCGGAAGCATTTCAGAATAAAGAGAGGGGTCGGGAAAGGCCTTTCTGCCGTTTCTAACCTTTGCCGTTGGATAGTAAAGAGAAGGATAAAGGGAGGATCTCTGATTGCTATATATAGGCCGCGTGAGTGCCTCAAAAGAAACCTGGAAGGGTGACAATTTGAATACCTCTATCGGGCTAATTGGTCCTTCTATCAAAGGGCGGAATAGGCTATATGACAGTGGCTTCTGCGTGGATGAATTGGCTATCGTAGGGATTTAAAATTTAGTGAAAATTTGGGGAACTTTTATTTTTTGTTAAATCCACACTATAATTCGATTTGAAGGTAAGAGAGGGGTGATATTAATGTAAGTGAATAAATAGATTTAGAAGTTAGATAGCTTGAATGATGAAACAGGAGATTGCGTAGGGGGATAGGGATAGGAAAAATCCTCCTGGGTCTACTATGTTCTGGAAGATAGGCCATCTTGTAGAAAAGCCAAGATTGTCCGTGGTGCTGTTATTCTGTTTAACAGCCGCTCTGTAAAGCAACTAACGAGGGCATTTACGCACAGTTAAAAGTGAGGGCGTGGTGGACCTACAAGACGCGAAAATGTGAATAAGTAAGGCAGCAAATATGCTTAACTGTAAATATTGGGTGTAGCTTATTATATCCGTTAATGAACTAGGTTTTTTTATTATATATTTTAGGTCTAAAAATGACGGATGTTTGTGCGAACTTGATCCTGAACGTTAATAACAGACCTGGACAGAATTAGTCGTTATTTCGTTAAAAATGTAACGGAAGTTAACGCTAGAGCATTAACTTTAATTATTCTTTTAATATTAAAAAATCAATACAAAAATTATTGTTTTTATAAAATTAGCTTAAAATTGTCTGAACTATAAAATATAGAAAATTGTCCGTGTGATAGAACGAGTTGAATCTGTGTTAAATTCAACTCCTATCCCATATTAGTTAAAACCTCGAGGAGGCCCACGTGCATCTTCGATTCGAGGCTTGGAGTCTTATCAACAGCTGCCGGACGTCAATGTTTAAACAAGGAGGTTATCGTCCCCCCGTTCGCCCCCATACGCCGACCTCGCCAGATCGAGTTAGGCTTATGAACAGATAAGGCATTTTTCTCCGGCCCAGCTGTGCGTTCCCTCGAAGCTTCCACCCCATTCTCCCCCACGCCAAGGAGATTTCCTGGCTATTTATATGGAAACTTTACCACTAAGATCAGATTGGAGATCCAGATTTTCGTCGCGAAACATCACCACGACCCTCTCTCCCTTTGTGCGCCAAGGGACCTCGGCCTCGAGATTCACCATCACTTGTCCAGGAGGACAATATTCCTTGAGTGCCAAAGGTTTGAGCCTTTAGTGACGTCAAGTCCCCAAGGCATCCCCCCCCTGTTGTTCAAGGAGAACAACATTAGAACAGCCATTGTTCGTTTTGAGCCCTTCGCCAAGAAACGGTTCTCATCCCCCCCCCCTATTGTTCAAGGAGAACAGTATTAGAACAGCCATTGTTCGTTTTGAGCCCTTCGCCAAGAAACGGTTCTCATCCCCCCCCTATTGTTCAAGGAGAACAGTATTAGAACAGCCATTGTTCGTTTTGAGCCCTTCGCCAATAAACGGTTCTCATCTTCCCCCTATTGTTCGAGGAGAACAGTATTAGAACAGCCATTGTTCGTTTTGAGCCCTTCGCCAAGAAACGGTTCTCATCTTCCCCCTATTGTTCGAGGAGAACAGTATTAGAACAGCCATTGTTCGTTTTGAGCCCTTCGCCAAGAAACGGTTCTCATCACCCCCCCTGTTGTTCAAAGGAGAACAACATTAGAACAGCCATTGTTCTTGAGCCCGTAGACAAGAGACGGTTCTCATACCCCCCTTTGTTCAGAAGAGAACAACCTAGAACAGCCATTGTTCGTCAAGCCGTTCGTCGAGAACGGTTCTCCTTCCCAAGACGCCAGGTCAGGATCCTTTCATCCCCCTTCGCCTTCTGCTGGAACTCGCCAGCGGACTGAATATTCCTTCAAGTACCTTCGACTGCACCCTAACGAAGTTACGTAAGCCAAGCGTCACCTTTTGAGTATTGATCCCTTATTTGTCAATTCTATCCTGTGCTTTAAGTGGTTTATCGAACCATCCCATCTCTTTAACTCCATATTTGTTTACCTTTTTTTGATCCCTTAAATCCTTGGATTAGCCCGAGTCTCCACGACCCTTTCCAATCTATTTGTCAATATTTTCCGTTTTTGTGTTTTGTTTATAGTTATTATTAATAAAACTCTATTTTATTAATGATAGCAATATTATTATCCTTGAGCTCAGTTCCACTTCTTAAGCATTTTTGAAGATACATAATATCGGCCGCCAAGACAGTAAAACGCACTCTAGAGATAATTAAGGAAGTTCCCTCAACGAATAGTGTTATATATAGTATCGTCGGGAGTCATTCTACGACATATATATATATACTATTTAATTTGGTATCAGGTGTGTAAGGTTTAACGCTATATCTTTGCAAACACTGGTCTCAGTCGAGTAAAGCATAGTGTTATTCGTTATAATAATAGAATATAGTAGTTCCCTTTTGTTTTAACGATTGCTATCCCCTTTTTTTTTTTTGAAACTTAAGAAGCTGGAGTAGCTCAAGGAACGGTTAAAATAATTTGTTTGTGTTTTTTGTGATTTTAGTCAGTGGTTATTTAGAGTAAGAAACCAAGTACGAATAGGTCAGTGCCCATATTTAGGTAGGCTAATTCTATAGAGGCATAATTCTTGTTGCGAGGAATTTTAGTTGGTTGACTAGTGCGCCCCAAGTGCAAAGATGACTCCGTTCGAAATCTTTAAAGCGCAAGGAGAGTCCTGTGGACTTTCCGGAAAAGAACTAACTGAGTACATTCTAGAGGAGCAAAGCAAAGAGGAAGAAAGAGAAATACAAAGAAGAAAGGAAGAAAGAGAAATACAACGAGAAGAAAGAGAGGAACGGATAAGACAAGCTGAGCGTCAGATTGAATTAGCTCGGATTAAAGCAGAAGTTCAAAGAAAAAAGGTAGAAAAAGAAAGAGAAAAAGAGGAACGGGAAAGAGTAATCCAACGAGAAGAAAGAAGGACGGACTCGCGCTCCTTCCCAAGGAAGCTGACAAAGTTTCCGAGCCCCGTAAAACCCCAAAACTTCTTTCCCCAATACCAACAGCGGGACTCCAAACCTCCCGTTAAGACTTCTCCTCCATCTCTCTTCCCGAAGCGACCAACCATATGCTTCACCTGTGGAGTAGAAAACCACATGAGCTGGAATTGCCCCCAAAATTCTAGGCTTAAAAGCGGACCAGGCAACGAAGTTCACCAGATTAATGCGACCCCGGCTCCTTCGGTGGTGCAGACCCAAGCAGAAACTTCTCCCCCTCCGTCAGGCCACCAGGTAAATTTTGTTTTTGGTAAAAGTTCATCGGGAACTTTGAAATATGAGGAGGGCAGCGTGGACAGCTGCCGAGTTTTGACTCTCGTCAGGGACACAGGATGTACATGCTTTATCGTGTCCGACGAACTCCTCCCAGTGGCCTCTAACCACGAAAAATTTGCGGTGGTACGTGACTACCTTGGGCGGGCGAACAGATTCCCCGTCGCTAGATGTTACCTGCAGTGTCAATATTATAATGGCTGGGCTGAAGTCATTGTAGCACCAATAAAATTATGTTCCGTACTTATAGGAAAGAGCCCCCAAGTAAGTTTCGACCCTGTGTTTCAGGCCGCCCTTCCTCAAGGCCGAGATAAGAAAGAAGCCCAGGAGCCCGTCCCCATCAGAACCCCGATACCGTCCGATTTCTCGGAGACCCCTAACCAGGACTTTAGGACGGAAAAAGAGGAATGTGATTCACTAAAACCCTTAGGTGATAAGGCCCCAGACAAGGACACGGAGACTGTCCCTGGACCCCAAGAAAAAAAGAAACCCCAACGCGCCCATGGAGATACCTTCGTAGAACTGGACGAAGCATCGGCGCTTGAAGAGGATTGCCCCGCGGAGTCCCTTAAGGTAATCCAGACAGTGTGCATCCAACCTGATGCCGATTACCCTCCTCATTCCCTACCAGGCGAGTCTTTGGAACCCTCTGAACTGAAAAAGTGACGCGCAGCTGACACCACGTCAGAAGAGTCAGATACAAGAACTAATTAAATGGAATCACCATTTACCCGCCCTATTAGCTCTTTTCGAGCAACTGCGTGAAAATAGCCTCACCATTAGCCCCAGCAAATACTATTTTGCTCACGAACCCATTAAATATTCGGGTTTTAAAATAGGACCAAGCCAGTTAGCTCCCCCAGAGAACAAGATTAAGGCAATCGCCGACATGCCCCTCCCGATTACAAAGAAGCCATTAAGATCGATCCTAGGATCAGCTTCTCCCTATCAGCGATTTGTTTCGAATTTCGCTGCAAATTCGGCCCCCCTATGCCCCCTTCAGGAAAAGAATTTCTCCGATCGTTTACGTTGGAATGATGTCGCTGTTTCCAATTTTAATCAGCTCGAAAGTAAGTTCATTTCTGCCCCCATTTTTAAGTTGCCCAACCCGGAAAAATCCGTTGGAGTTAAGACCGACGTGATCAACGAGGGCATTGGAGGTGTACTCCTTCAATACGTGGATGACAGAACGAGTCATCCAGTTGCATATGCTAGCCGTCAATTAATACCACGCGGAAAGAGATATGCCACTAGAGAAAAGATAGCTCTATCAATTATCTGGGTCATAGACAAATTCAAGCTGTACTTGATATGTAAAGATTTTCAAATAGGAACCGACCACCGTCCGTTAGCCTATATTAGGAATTTGAGACACTCAAACGGCCGAATCATGCGCTGGAGTTTACTCTTGCAAGAGTATCGATTTAAAATATATTATATCAAAGGTTCCGATAACCAGGTCGCTGACGCACTCAGTAGGAATGCGTTACCGAATAGCGTAGAATAATTGTATTCATAGGATTAGTATCACCATGTAGGTATATACCGTCTTGTACGACTTAATTTAAGATTCTTCTGTAATATAGTTAATTAATGTATATGTCTGAATTTTGTAACGCTCGATGTCTAATTTTTTTTTGATGTATATATATTTGTTCTTATTAATTTACGTATAAATTATTTTGTCCCGTATGTACTAAGTTTATAACATTTCATTGTTCCATGCCCCTTTTTTTTTTATTAAGTTGTATTAAAGGTTATTTTCCCCTGTAATCTAAAGATCAAAATAATTATGTACTGAGGTAATACTAGTTAGGTGCAGGAAGATACGGTTGGTACAAGAAAACGAGTTCCCTACAACGGAGCTCTATCGTTGTCCCTTCTCTCTTTTTTTTTCGAAGTGACAACTTCCTCTGGAATGGAGGGGTGTGATAGAACGAGTTGAATCTGTGTTAAATTCAACTCCTATCCCATATTAGTTAAAACCTCGAGGAGGCCCACGTGCATCTTCGATTCGAGGCTTGGAGTCTTATCAACAGCTGCCGGACGTCAATGTTTAAACAAGGAGGTTATCGTCCCCCCGTTCGCCCCCATACGCCGACCTCGCCAGATCGAGTTAGGCTTATGAACAGATAAGGCATTTTTCTCCGGCCCAGCTGTGCGTTCCCTCGAAGCTTCCACCCCATTCTCCCCCACGCCAAGGAGATTTCCTGGCTATTTATATGGAAACTTTACCACTAAGATCAGATTGGAGATCCAGATTTTCGTCGCGAAACATCACCACGACCCTCTCTCCCTTTGTGCGCCAAGGGACCTCGGCCTCGAGATTCACCATCACTTGTCCAGGAGGACAATATTCCTTGAGTGCCAAAGGTTTGAGCCTTTAGTGACGTCAAGTCCCCAAGGCATCCCCCCCTGTTGTTCAAGGAGAACAACATTAGAACAGCCATTGTTCGTTTTGAGCCCTTCGCCAAGAAACGGTTCTCATCCCCCCCCCCCCTATTGTTCAAGGAGAACAGTATTAGAACAGCCATTGTTCGTTTTGAGCCCTTCGCCAAGAAACGGTTCTCATCTTCCCCCTATTGTTCAAGGAGAACAGTATTAGAACAGCCATTGTTCGTTTTGAGCCCTTCGCCAATAAACGGTTCTCATCTTCCCCCTATTGTTCGAGGAGAACAGTATTAGAACAGCCATTGTTCGTTTTGAGCCCTTCGCCAAGAAACGGTTCTCATCTTTCCCCTATTGTTCGAGGAGAACAGTATTAGAACAGCGATTGTTCGTTTTGAGCCCTTCGCCAAGAAACGGTTCTCATCACCCCCCCTGTTGTTCAAAGGAGAACAACATTAGAACAGCCATTGTTCTTGAGCTCGTAGACAAGAGACGGTTCTCATCCCCCCCTTTGTTCAGAAGAGAACAACCTAGAACAGCCATTGTTCGTCAAGCCGTTCGTCGAGAACGGTTCTCCTTCCCAAGACGCCACGTCAGGATCCTTTCATCCCCCTTCGCCTTCTGCTGGAACTCGCCAGCGGACCGAATATTCCTTCAAGTACCTTCGACTGCACCCTAACGAAGTTACGTAAGCCAAGCGTCACCTTTTGAGTATTGATCCCTTATTTGTCAATTCTATCCTGTGCTTTAAGTGGTTTATCGAACCATCCCATCTCTTTAACTCCATATTTGTTTACCTTTTTTTGATCCCTTAAATCCTTGGATTAGCCCGAGTCTCCACGACCCTTTCCAATCTATTTGTCAATATTTTCCGTTTTTGTGTTTTGTTTATAGTTATTATTAATAAAACTCTATTTTATTAATGATAGCAATATTATTATCCTTGAGCTCAGTTCCACTTCTTAAGCATTTTTGAAGATACATAATATCGGCCGCCAAGACAGTAAAACGCACTCTAGAGATAATTAAGGAAGTTCCCTCAACGAATAGTGTTATATATAGTATCGTCGGGAGTCATTCTACGACAGTCCGCATGTTTCATAATTTGTGATGTAAATATTTCTAACCTTTTAATTGAGTCAAAAAAGTTAAAATTATATACTGTTTGTTCAAGCAGTTTGCGGCTGAATTTTGCATAACATTCGTTTATGTAAATGGTAAATTTTAACAACGTCTCTCATTAACTATGATAATGGTTTTCCTCAATAATCTTTCCCGAGTCCTTAGATTCATATTCTCTTTTTCGACCAGGATAAGAATACAAGCTTAGAAATTCAATGTAAACTTGTGTTCATGGTTGAAACCAGTCTAAAACCAGTTTGAAACCTTTTTCAACAGGGCGTTTTCCGTTTATAATATAATATAGAAGCGTAAATATAAGAAACTTGACCACTGACATTTTTTTATCTCAATTATTCACCTGATTGTTTGTTATATACAAATAACCATTGCCACGAAAATAAATCAGTGACCTTTCTTATTGATGCTCCAAATCGGTGGTCTTTGCCACACGTAGATAAAAGATGCACTTTGAAACGAGCATAAAAATGACGAAGAAAAGAACGGGAAAAAGTATTCGAGAAGATAAAGAACATAAAACTGCTGAGAAGAAATTTGAAAAATGAAACTGAGGTAATAAGAGGTGAGAAAGTATGAAATAGGGAAAAATGAGAAAGGTTTAGGATGAAAGTAGAAAGAAAGTACAAAGAAATGAATGTAACAAAACCTGAAAAAAAATGATAGAAAGAACATAAATAAATAAGTAAAAAAGGAAAAAGAAATATTAATGAAAGGATGAAGAATATAAATGTGATAGAGGAGCAATGTTGGCAAATACGATGAATGAGAATCTCATACCTGCGGCAGAGGTTAAAACTTACCCAAGGGAAAAGAAAAGCTTAGGTTTTCAGTTTTTCGGTAGTATATATACAATGAGGTCTCTTCATTTATTGAAAATCGCGGTTAATAAGTAAAAAAGAGAGAGATAGAATAAAATTAAAAGAGAAAATAAGATGGAAAGAAACGAACCTTTGAGGAGGGATGACAATATCATAACGAGCACAGCTACCAAATAAAGAGAATCTCTGGTAGGAAAATCGTAAAATAAAAGGGAGAAACTAGTATAAAAGAAGCCAAGGAAAAAGAAGCTAAGCGATAAAAAATAAATAGAGAAACTAGTGCAAAAGAGACCAAGAAAAAATATATAAATAAATGGCAAAGGATTAAATAAATAAATGAGTGGAAAACAAGCTAGGGAAATCCAGATAAAGGAATAAACGGAGGTCAATCTCCTTATTCGCTCTTTCCCCTTTTTTCTCCCCTCTTCCTTCCCATAAGCCTGCCTCCAGCCAGTTAAACTTCCATAATCGGTGAAGCAAGATTCCTTGCTTTCCTAAATTATCGATGTCAAATTGGATCACCCATAATAAACGCCATTGATTTCTGTTAAAAGGGGAAAAACTCAGTTGCGGTGACTATGAATCTGAAACTACATTAACAAATTGTATTATGATACACCAATACATTTGTTACTGTAGTTTCATTGTGTTACTCGAATTTATAATAACATACTGTATATTACCGTAAGGGTTATAGTACGCATAGTAAAAAAAGACAGTAACGGGCATTGTTGCAGTAAAAGATAAAGTAAATTAATGGCTGCTAAGGTGCTAGTAAATTAGTATTAAAGATGATACATACGATTATAGAAAGAGTATGTATTATAGTCCTATAATCTCTCAAAACACACAACTAAAGTTTATATACAATTGTGGGGGTGATCTCAAATTCACATAAAATTAATAATGTTCCTCAATATGAAGTTTTTTATTCTAACAGTTTTGTAGTTTGTTCACTTTTCAATAAGGTTCCCTTAGATAAATTAATGACTTCCATTAGAACTCACCTTTCCATAGGTTCTATCACTCTGAAACTTAACCCAATAAAAAAGCAGGTTTTAGATAACTTATAAATGGAATTCTTCGAAAATCATCTTTTATCTACTGTTACCAAAACGTCTCTTACTTGGATTTGGTCCATAGATGATGTGATTTCTTTGGCACAAAAAGGAAAACGTTAAAATGATTGAATAATTTAGTCCTTTCTATCAACTTCATCACCGAAGTTGAATAAAATGAACCTCTAAATTTATTTAAATACAGAATAATTAGAAACCCGAATTTATCGATTCATTCATGCATTAATTATCCGATGATCGAATAAATGTTAAAAAAAGGCGTTTTCATTAGTACGTTCGGGGGTATTTTGAAAGTAGCGAGTGCTGAATTCTTGAGGAGTTAATAAAAAGACTGTTCAACAGTCACGTGTGTGCGTTAATCTGAGCTGCTTTTTGCTTTCACCTCAATACCTGCACCAGATAACTTTGGACTATCTTTCCATATCAATTAACATAAACATAATGTAGAGAGAGGTGAAAACAATAGTAGATTTTTTGCTCATATGTCAGAGAATGACAATTTAATTAATTGGAATTCAGCTCAATTTATTTACCATTCCAATGACGCTATAAAAACAAATATTGTTGAATGCTCTTTTATGAGTCATTCGGATAATTTTAACACTTCGCCTTTGCCTTTTCAAAATTGACGCTGTTATGAAAAAATATATTCCTTAGGAAATTCGTGTGTACTTTTGTTCTTAGTTTGTGTTTAATATTCATATTTATGGGTACCCAGTTTGCTATTTTAATTATTTGATTGATTTTGTATTTAAACACATTTATTACTTTCACTCTCGTCCTTGCTCTACTTGCCTTCCATTTAGCTGCTTTTCGTGTATCCACGAGTCTACCTCTTTAGGCTATCCCCGTTTCCGTTAATCTTTTAATTGTCTCTAGCTTTGTACCTTAAATTTTCTGCCATATCACTTGACCTTACTACATGATCAAGATAAATCATTATGGGCCTTTACCCATCCTTCCCTACTTCTTCATTGTTGAATTTTTGTCTAAGAGGCAGCGCTTTAATAATATTTTCTTATATATTACCCTATTATATTATTGTTTTGTAATTAGCCTTGATATGGAATTGAATCAAAGTATAAACTACCGGAAAACACCATTTCCTTTCTCCAGCGCACAATGCATATATATATATATATATATATATATATATATATATATATATATATATATATATATATTCCTGTTCTATTAAGGTCTATAGGTATGGCAGTGTTATTAATCTTCACTTCAAGGCGAGAAAAAATATCCGCGAATGACATTCTTTATTCTTTTACCCTTTTCGACCATGTTTGGTCATTTTCAGGGAATGAGCAGAAATGGAATTATTCAAAAATTGCTCCATTATATATAGTATTTCTACGCGAACATAAGTAGAAATACTATATATAATGTAGCAATTTTTGAATAAAAACATTTCTGTTCCTCTCCTGAAGATGACCTAACATGGTCGAAAGACTTCTAAGAATAAAGAATGTCATTCGCGGATGTTTTTTCTCGCCTCGAAGACCCTGCTCCGTTAAAAAACTTTTAAGACATATTAAGAGAATACAAGTTAAAATTAATAACGCTGCCACAGCTGTGGACTTCAATAGAACCTGCATACAACATGACCTTTTACATGATTATATATATATATATATATATATATATATGGATATGAGAAACTCACAAAATAGCGCTTGAGTAGAGCAATAAATGCAAAAATCCCCCAGAAAAATGAAATGCGGATTAATAATAATAATAATAATAATAATAATAATTCTTTTGTAATGCGCTCTTCAAGGCCTGGGCCTTCCTAGAGCGCACGTTGTGCTGAGATGAGAATGAAAATTCAATGGAAATGCAATAGGGGGAGAAGGCAATACTGAAAAGATGTGTTTTCAGGAGACGCTTAAATGTGGTAAGAGATTGAGAAGACCTGACTTCAGCAGGAAGAGCATTTCACAACTTAGGGGGGCAGATTGAGAAGGAGCAGTCCCCCATTGAGCAGAAGGATGAACGAAGAATATTCAAAAGAGGTACATGTGATGACCGAAGGGCCTGAGGGACATGGCGTGGCAAGAGGGCAGAAGAGAGGTAAGACGGGGCCTTGTTGTTTAGGGCCTTAAATTGTTCACTTCATTCTCAAGAAATAACCAACAATTTTACAACGCTAGTATATATATCAGAATCAACAGAGTAATGCTCCTCCCAGTACAACGTAAGGCCACAAAATAGAAAAAAATTATCAAAGGTAGATATAAGGTATAAAACCAAATAGATAAGGACTAATTCGGGAAATTCCAACTGTGAGCACAGAATGTAGACATTTAGGTCACTAAACTAAATACATACACACCTAATTGTGAATACATAAAACTAAACGAGAGAAACATAGCTAAATTAATAAATCAAAGGACTAAGATTTAAAATGCACAATTTCGTTATAAATAAGCCTTTTAAAATCAGGGTCCAGTTTAAAGAGACCAGGATATATATTTAAATTATGGCGAGGAATTAATGAATGAGCATTCGATAATATATCTTTGAACAAAGTCATCAGATTTGTAAATAAATTTAGACGAATTCCAAATAAGAGGGTAAAAGTTTTCAGATAAATGGACAAAGAAAGCACTACTGCTTTCCACCCTCATAGTATTGTATTTATGTGGCGTCAAACGTATACTTAATGATTTACTGGTTTGGCCAAAGTATTGCTTAGGTCAAATTGAACAATCTACAGAATCGTCCCCCCCTCTATTAATGTTACTATTATGAATCACCATTTTGCACATGGTAGACTGATACTTAAATATGACAGAAATATTTAACTTATTCAAGAAGCAGGGAAGCAAAGAAAAGGACTCAGAAAACGGTAAAACAAGGTAGTTCCTGAAATTGTATGAGGAAGGGATTTCACTTCTGTAAAAGGATATTTTTGCCAAATCTAGACATCCTGCAAGAAATTTGTGAGGGTAACAAAGATTGTTACCTATTTCAAAGATCTTGGAAATCTCAAGATCAAAGAATTCCGGGCTGGCGACCTGCAACCCCTGGAGAAACATTGAAATAAATACAGACCGTTTGACTTTAGCATTATTACCTGAGTAAAAATGAATATAAGGACCAGCGTTGGTAGGCTTAAGATAGACAAATGGATTCCTATGAATAAGTAGATCTAAGGGCGAGAGAACACCATTTTGTTCGCGTTGAAAGGTAAATTTAATAGAGGGAACAAAGAATTAAATTCAGTAAGAAAACCATTAACAACCTTGGAACAAGACCACAAACAAATAATCTCGTCTACATATCGGACCCAAACAAGGCGAAAATCGATAATGGTGAGGAGTAAGGTAGTTTAAAAAAATTCCATATATTTATTACATATTGAAAAGAACAAAGGGTAAGCAATTTCCCATAGCCAAACTAAACTTCTAAAGGTAAAATTTACCATAAAAAGTAAACTTCCATTTTTTTGTACACATTGAGATGAGTTCAATGAAGATATTAACTGGCAAGGAAATATCAAAGTTACGCAATTTCTCAGTAAAAAGGGAAAAACCTCGTTTAGAGGCACATTAGTAAAAAGAGAACAAACATCGAAACTAACAAGCGAGAAGTTAATAAAGTAAGGGATGGAGTTGATTTTTTCAATAAGGTCATAACTATTTTGAATATGAGAATTAAAAATGGTACTAACAAGGGGAGTGAGGTATGAAGTGAGCCATTTAGAAGAAGAATATGAAACTAAGCTAACAGAAGTAATAATAGGTATCATCAAGTTCTAGAGAAGAGAGGTTCACAACTGTTTAATGGTCAACCTTTGAAGGCACACATCACCAATAGCAAACCAGCACATTTTGATTCCCCCACAAATTCTACCACAAATTTTACCCATTGTTCTTTACTACCAGACATTGAACCCCCTCTCCCTCAGACGTCTAACACGCTACCTTACATGGAATCTAAGAAACAACACCATCTGCCTCATACAACCACGCAAGCGTTAATATCTAGACTATTAGCAAACTGACTTCCTTTCACTATTTTCAATGTATTTATGTTTTAAGCAATCCAAGTACTTATTAAATTGTATGATGATTTGATGAGTGACACGATTAATGGAAACGATAAACGACTGATAGATTTTTTCACGCTCTCTCATTATATGTATACAAGACAGAAATTCCCCTCAAAGAATTCATTACTATCCTCCGATTTACACACTGAGTTAGTGCGCCTAGCTGGACAACCAAAGTCGTTTCCGGCGAGCCGGTGAGATGATGCTTTGTGGGACTTCGACGGGGTTCAGGGTGGGCTTGCTTGTAGTTGAAATATTCGTTTGAGATGGCGATGGAGGGGAGGTGCAGAGCCTTCGAGAATGGAAGCTGGGAATTTTTCCGGTGTAAATTTCTTTGAAGAAAAACCGAGGATGAGTTTCTTCGAGACGTCAAACGGTTTTTTTGGTCGACTATGCGTAATCAAGGGGGTATTACGCTAAGATTAATCTATCTGAAGTCTTTTTTTGATTAGACTAGGTTCTTGTCTGGAGATGGCGTCGTTGAGCAGAGTCGGACGGGTATCCTTACGGGGAGAAGACTTCTTAACTGGTTCGAGGGTGGATATTTGTTTTATCCAAGGAGGGATACTCGGTTTTATCCCACAATGTTTCCTTTCCTTCAGGGTATGAAAATCCGAATTGAGCAGGAGTAAGATCGTCTGCTCTCGTGAGCTTCTAACGCACAAATCTCCTTATTCCTCCTCACACGGGTACATATGGACGCCTGCCAGTGGTTGAGCTTACCCCATAGAAGGGGGGGAAAATATCGGCCGTCGTCTGAGTAATGGCGAACTCGGCCCGGGTGGCGTTTGTCTCAGCCGCTCCCAGCGTGGCTGGAAGGGAAGGGGGAACTTTTTGTCTTTTTTTATAATAGGATTGATAAAGGCTTCATTCCATGAGTCGGATACTATACTTTCTCGTGCTTTTTATCTTCGAAAATTGCTTGTAAACGGCAATGAGGTCCACACGTGTAGGCAATGCTTAAAAGCGACGTCATTTCTCCTATCACGTGCTTGTTCCCTCTCACTTCTTTTTATTCTATTTACCACGCCAATGAATAATCATTATTGTATTTTAGCAGATTAGTAATTCCGATTGAATTATATCATTGGTTTGATTCGAATATTCTTAATTATTGCTATTTTCATCTTATTTCATACTTTCTATGTTTTATATATACCACACAAATATAACTACATTCGCTAATTGAGAAGCTTTGGGTGATGTTTGTAGTGATCCATTTACCGAAAAGTTTTATACACTCATATACTTGTTCTTTCTTACACTTAGGGGTTGCCTAGCGACTAGGTAAGCTTCATTCATCTCCTCTTAAACTCCTCTGGCTTTGTTACACTAATAATTTTGCTTTCCAACTTCATTATCTTTATCCTTCGAAGTCTCTGTCAAATTCCTTTGATACACGACCTCGCTCTCTCTCTCTCTCTCTCTCTATATATATATATATATATTTATATATATATATATATATATATATATATATATATATATATATATATATATATATATTTATATATATATATATATATATATATATCGCCTGCTCTGTCTCTCTATTTATCTCTTTCGCGTGCGCTCTCTCTCTCTCTCATCTCTCTATTGATCTCTCTCTCTATCTTGTCTACACATATAAACAAGAGGCATTATGCTCATGGGATCAGATCAGCTTTACTAAGGCGTTCTCTCACATCACTTCGTTTAAAATTTATTTCCTCCAACAAAAAGGGATCTAGGCTCACCCACTTGAGCCATTCATCCTACAAAAACTTCAAATTCAGTAATAAAGTTATTTTTATCAAGTCATTTATAAAAAAAAAATAGGCCCTCCTCAAATATATATAATCAAATGGGACTAACCTATATTTTCTGCTTAAAATCTATCTCGAAGCTTCTTTTTTGCGATTAACACTGTGGCGCATTAGTTAGAGTTACGAGACTAAAGATTGCTTTATTTAACCTATTTTTTAAGGTTATTTGTAATTCTGTAATATATATATATATATATATATATATATATATATATATATATATATATATATAGCCAAGAAAAAAATTACAGATTAACACAGGGTTTACAAAGATTGAAAATCCAAAAGTCAAGTACAACATAAGATAACTTAAGCTCTTTCGCGACGCCTTCGTCAGGGACTCAAAAGATAATAAACCGAATAAAAGTTAAAGCAAGCAGATCCGATAACCTTAACAAATGCGCATAAACACAGTTTAAATTAAACAAATTTACTAACGAAACTAAATTGATTAAAACTATGATGTAATAATTATTTACAAAATTATAATTGTTTTTGTTGGCAAATTTGTTTAATACCGAATTTATCCAATTAAAATAAACCTTCATTCTGATTTAAATTTATTTCCCTTTTTTATTATAAAATTAATGCCGATTGAACTAAATTTACTTCAACGACCTTAAGTATACAAACAATAATTTTTGGATATGGCTAATCTATTTCATGATAGAAAATAGACATGTATAAGGAGGGCAATGGATGTTTGTCTTGTCGGACAACTCTAATTATATTGTATAATCCTTTGGTCGTTTCCTCTATATAAAACCATGAGCAAGTTTTCCAATGAATGTCATAGTTAGTGTTTCTAACAAACAAAAGGTTTACTTGCTAATTCACCATTTTATGCTTTCATTCTTGTATAATAGAATGAAAACATTCCTGTTTCACTCTAGTTTGGCCATTAAAAACGAATAGCCTCCTCTGAGGCCTTGATGAAAAGTTTAGTTAGCTGCGATATTGCCATTTTAACCACATAATTACAATTACGACATTGCAAAACTATTTTCATTTTCGAATGCAATTTTACTTCTCAAGATTCCTTACAACTGACTTTCAAATACAACTAAATAATTTTCTCATCGATTTTCACAGGATTTTTTTAATAATACTTAATCTTCAATCTTAAATAGAGAGCGACATTTTTGCTCTTTTTTTCCTCTGGTTTTTATAAACACTTCCAGATTCCTCTTTGATTGTTAAGCAACACTAAGCGTTTTCTTAATTTTGCCGATATTCTTCTCGAATCAAATTTATTGGCACTTCTCACCAATTTGACGCTGCAATTCCTGCCGAATCTTCCCCTTTACGACCAGCAGCCGAAAGACACGGGCTAAAGGATGGCTATTTACAGACGAGGGTGAAAGGGATGGGTATTTAAAGACTAGGGTAAAGAGAAGACTTATTAAAGGCGAGGTTTAAGGGAGGATAAGTTAAAAAGTAGTGTAGAGTGGTACTTATTGACTGACAGGAATGAAGATAGGGCTATTTAATGACAAGGAAGATGGAACTACTATTTAATGCTACAAGTGATGGTAAGGCCATTTACTTCTCTCTCGCACTTTTGTTGCCAGGCGATATTGAAAAGATGTCAGGAAAGGAATTACTTTTGAAGCTCGAAGCCTCGGTGTTCTTTAAAAGCCTAGTATTCACGGTCTAAGCCTGACTCAATTCGCCTCGACCAGAGACGTCCAGAGGGCAAGGGTGTATTTTTCAAACTTTATTCCCTCTAGAGGGCAAGAAAATAGGGTTGAAGTGTGGTTACGTCATTCCCAAGAGGATATGTCCCACCCACCCCTGGATGAACGCCTGGTGTTGTACCAGCTCACTTGGATGGAATATCATTCAAGGAGATTTAGCTGAAATTTAACTTCTACTTTCTAACAGTTGCATGGACCGATAGCACGGGGGTAGGGTATAAAATTTCCCCAGCATGTAACCTCCTCCTGCCTCCATTAAAACCTTGCCCCTCAGGCCAGTCTCACATAAGGGAAGGTCCCACTCGATTGTGGTAACATTGGTATGGATCTACAGCACAGGCCTTAAGACCAACGGTCTTTTCTCCCTTAACCCCACAAGAGGGAGGAGGAGGGAGCGGAGATGTTATCTGTTACTGGGGAGCAATGCAATACAACAACAACGAAGAAAATTCGACCAGAGGTTCATTTATATTTAAACCTCTTGAGTAAAGGGGTTCTAAATTCTCTTTATATATATATTTATTTATATATATATATATATATATATATATATATATATATATATATATATATATATATATATTCTATGAAACCATTTATTTTGATCAGCTCTGGTAGAAGTTGGGTGGTTGTAAAAGGGTGAAGTTAGGGGAATGAAAACATGAGGATCATGGCTCGAAGGGAGCGGAAATTCATGGCTCGAAGGACCTGAAGAAAGCCTGACTCTCCTAAAATTGGGATGAACATGAGCCTTTTCCCCGGGAAGAAGAGATGCCCACTGGGGTGAAAATCGAGTGAGGATTATTTTAATCATTACCACATTAAGGAATTAATTATTTAAAAAGGTATAGGAAATAATTGTAATCCCACGAAGACCTCTCACTCAATCAAGCACGAATGAACAAGATATAAAAATAAAGGAATAACAAAAATGAAAAAATAGGAAAGTTGAATTTTTAGGGAGGAGATTTCCCTATTTTGAAGCGGAATTTACTATCTCCCCTTTTTACACTCCCCCAAATCGTATAAAATTTAATTGGAACCCAAAATCATTGGGTAATTTTCAATGGGTGATGGATAATAGAATTAAGAATAATAAAGGAGAAATAACGAGAAAAAGAAAATGGAATCTTTTTACTTCATTTCCCCCTTATCTTTACCTTTCCATTTTACTTCCTTTAATTGACGATATCATATATGAGATTACTTTGGTGTGAGTAGATTACTTCCATTCAATGATGCAATTATGTATACGTGAGATTACGATTAAATGATGAGAGATTACTTCCATTTTCCTTATTTCACTTTGATGGTAAAAGATTAGAGTCTCACAATTTAAATAGAAGCAAATTTTAGGAACAAAGGGGGAAAGTGGCACCGAATCCCTTTCTAAAATCCCTCTGTAGATCTCTTTGAGGAAAGGAAATGAAATTTTAAACCTTCTCCCCCCCAAAATCATTTCACTTTCGTCCACACAACTCGAATTTTTTGTTGTCGCCTGAAAGATGAATGTATGATTGAAAAAACGAAGAATTTAAACAAGAGTAAGAAAAATGAAAAAATTCTATTAAAATGTATAAAATAAAGTTCTAATTTACTTCAATTAAAATGAAACAAAAAACCCCAAATATTTTCTCATTCGTTTGCTTTTCAAGCTCGAAATATTTTCGCTTAAACAGATCATTAATTAGGGAAATATTTATAATTGGTTATTTGATATTAGGTAAAAGACTAGTATACCCCGAAATAAACCATACCCTCTCTCTTTGTTCTTTGGTTATTAAAAAATTAATATAGTCGAAAGATTTTGCCGTACAAAAACAGCCCAAAGCCTTTGGGAGCAAAAAATGGGAATTTAAATTAACACGAAATTTTTAATTTTAGACACTTCTCCGTCCATAAAAAGTCCCTAAAATATTTACTGAATACCTCCTCACCCTTCCTAAAAGGATAAGTATCTGTAGAATTATGTACTTAAGTATCAATACAAGGACTCTAATTGGGAAAATAACTAAGCGGCAACAAAAGGTTGCCATACTATGTCAGCTAGACGACACGTAAACTATTATCGTGTGTCACTCATAGGTGTCTAGGGCAAATTCTGGCCCTCGCTGGCCACTCTCTCTACCTCAGCAGGCGACAATCACATATTTATCTTTTTGAGGAATGTATCTCTTAACCTTTCCTCTGCCACCGTATTCACACTTTCCCTACCCAAGTTTTCCTTACTCTACTTACTTATAATTTCCTTCTACTTTCACAACACAGTTAATTTTATAGACTAACCATAAGATTAATTAAAAAGTTTCACGCAATATCAAAAAAATAATTTGTTGTGTTGGTAGTCCAATCATTCTCTATTTGAACTCGACTACAACCCATGATTCACAAAAACAGCGGAGTAATATCACATCCAGAGACCGATTGCTTACAAAGTCGTAAGACGAAGCGGTGTACTCAGTAATGTAAAAAAAACGTGACCCTTATTGATTTAACACTTATGCTTCCTTTAATACCCTAGGGCATTTGAATGCTATTGTTATTTTTATTTTTTGTCGTAGATTTTTAATATATTTATTAATTGCTCCGACATATTTCTCCAATCATTTCTTTAGTAAACATATTAATTTAAATGCCGCTGAACTTTTTAATTTATTCAAATAAAAATTCTAACATTATACTCGTAATACTCATTTCTCTGAAATCATTACTAAGATAGTGGAAAAAATGATTATAGATTTAAATAATAAAAATAATTCATTAGATATATAAAATATTTTAATTTTTCAAATAATTTTTTTCACTTGTATTTAAAGAAAAATTCAAAACAATGCATAAATTCGATGCCTTGGTAAATATGCTTATAAACAACTTACCTTTACATATCACGTTGACTCAATACCTCAATACATCTTTTCCTTCAGTACAATTGAGAAGAAAATTACTCTGTTAATTGCCTACATGTTCAGCACAATTGCTACAGACACTTTTCACCTTACGAACACTTGATATGCGATAAAAAAATATATCTCTTTGCTCCTCGCGATACGTTTGCTAGTAGGAGTTCGAGGACGCAAGCAACATTAGTAGGCAAGATTCTTCTAATTCCTTCTTGAGTATTCTTTTCAGATAAATGCATTCACCTTTTCATATCATCCTATATGAGCTGCCTGCATACAGCCTTAATGCAAGAGCGGCACTTTAGCTTATTCTGAAGGTTGTGAAAGTATAAGATGTAGTATTTATGTCGATTACAATCAAAAGGATGTAAAAAATGTCATGGGCCATCCACGGCTATTTCTTGAAATGTCATATTCTGTTGCCATCCGATCAATCGTATTAACGCCTCCTGCAGTTAGATTTCTTCAAATCGTAAACCCTGGTTCCTTTTCTCACCAGATTTTTGTTTCAATTTTGGCAGTATAGTGGAATCTGTTAAAAAAAAGGATAATTCTTCTTCATTCATTCTGCTGTTTACGATAATAGCTTCACTACATCTGTTACTTCTATCATATTCTCGCACTATTTTTGTAATTTACCGCTATGAATTTCTATGGAATTTCACGTTTGTTTTTAGAGAATATACCACCGCACTCAATTTATGACCACTAAGCAACTTGTTGACTACTGGGTAAATGGTATATTAAATTATAAACAAAATATGATAAGAAGTTAAATGAAATTTTCATGGTACATAAAGGCATGCATTTAATATTACATCGTATATTCAGAAATTTATACTCAATAAACTAACAAAATAAAATATTGACACGAGTAAAATTAGATAACGATTGTTCACAGAAATGCTTAGCAAAAAAATACGCTGCAAACAAAGCAAGATTTGACAACGTTGAAACTTAATGTGGGGTGCTGAAGCCTTTTTTCTATTACTTTGGCACAACAACGACAAAAGCACCTCACCACTGTCTTGTAATATACTGGTGTTATTTTATTCCATTCCGAATCACTTTGTATCCATAAATCTGTCAAGGTTAACGTATGCTGGGCTAGAACTTTGTCACCAATGATCTTCCAGATGTTTTTAATTGGTTTCAGGTCAGGGCTCTTTAAAGACCACTTCCTTACCTCGATATCTTCCTTTTGGAAATATATTTTACTCACTTTGAATTATGGCATGGCGTTTTGTCCTGTATAAATACTGCCGTTTGCTTTAGAGATGCTCGCAGTGAAGGTATAACATGTTGTAATACGAAGTCTTGGTATACATTCGCATTAATCCTTCAAATTTTTTGAAATTTCATACCAATTCATTCAGGCGAAAACTTTCCCCTTACCATCAGGTTTTCTCTTTTATACTTAGAAAGCTTTATCACATATTTAGGGTTAAGTATGTCACCCGCAGCGAGTCTAACAGAGCATCTGCATTCAGATCTAACTAAATTAAATTTACATTCATCGGTGAAATTAATTCTCTCGCAATGTCCATTTATTCAATCAACATAAGCCTCAGCATATTCAAGCTTCGCTGACGGATTAGTTGCTGAAGAACGAGCTTTAAAACCACATCCTTTGAGGCAAAGAGGCATTGTGAAACGATATAATTCTTTGCCACTACTGGTGTTAATTTTTAGAGAAATTCCTGCCACAATCTCAAAAGCTTTTCTAAGTTAAAGTTCAAGATTTTTAATTTGAAATCCAAATATTTTAATTAATTTGAAAATCAACTTTTTAAAATTGAAGTTCAACTTTTATCAATATAAAAGTCAACTTTTTAAATTCGAAGTTCAATTTTTTTAATTTGATAATAAAAAGGTGTAGAGACAGTCTATCTAAAAATATAATATATTTATGTGTATATGTTGACATTCACCAAACTAGAAGTGATAAGATTTTATATAATTATTCTCTCGGAAAAAATAATTAATTTTTATAACTACAATCTATTTTTAAATCTTCCCTAAGACAACTACAATTGTTATATTCATATTTTTCTACATTATATGATTTTACATAGAAAAGGTCAAAACTGCAATATAAATAAAACTTACCTTATTAGGACTAAAGGATTTTGATAGATCACAAGGAGACTCAAAGTAATTGAACTCAAAGATGCCAGGCCAGGACTGATTCAATCTCTGTATATGCTCCTATCGTATATTCGGGAAGCTACTAGAAACATCCTGTAAATAGAGTTGCCAATGTATGAATTATTCACAAAATAATGGTTATGTGGGCGCTCAAATACCACAGGATAATAACAGCTGTTTTAAGAGCGATATGTCACGAGAAGGATAAATTATTTGAAACCATTGCTGTCCCTAAAATTAATGGCCCAAGGAGGAGGCGGAGAGGGTAACATTGAGTTTATTGGCGTACGCTAGGAGGGGCTGTTCCTGGGCTACAATTAGGCATTATAGCCTCAGAGGGTAGCCTTGGGTGTGGCTAATCAAGGCGTTCTATTTGTTTTAAGGTTTCTATTCTTTATTATTTAGTAAGTGCCTGCAGTTCTACTCAATTATATTAATTAGGTATGTATTAACTTTTTAATGTTTACTAATGTATTAATTTTTTTATGTTTTATTTACCTAAAATAAACTATTATTTTTACATACTGGCAACGTTTAATTCGACCTTATTTCAAACATTGGCAACTCTTGAGCCAAGCGGTTATAAGAGCGCCATTCTTACTCATTCGGTTTGTTGGACTTTACTACGACTTCTGTTAATTGCTCGGTTAATTTAATAGACTTTTGTATAGATCATGACCTCATTTTAAAAACGAAGATTTGCCACAGGTGTGAAAAAGAAGCGTAGGTCGATTATAATAGTAAAATATGGAGATTGTTTAGTTTTTGTCTGGAAGTGATTATTTATTAGGTCATTTAAGACGACAAGAGCGCCGCCGTCATTTAGAAAACACCTTTTGCATTCAAATCTGATGTTAGCCTTTCACATTAGAAATATTGCGAGATTTCTTTTAAGTTGTGGGATGATGGGATGCGACCTCCCACAATTAATAGGGGGTATGGGGACGAAGCCCCCAGTTCGAAAGATACTAAATATGTCAATACTTGGTGGAAATAGCCTAAAGTAGACTTCCCTATCGTCTTTAATATTTCGATAAACGTGGAGAGCCGATCGCATTAATTGTAGCCCAGAAATAGCGCCCCCTAGCACGCCCATGAACTCAAGTATTACTGAGGAGAATAAAGGTCCTTCTGGATTTTCCTTTAAAGGTCGATTTCCAAAATATGATTCTTACCATCTGCTTTGCCCAAATAACTCACTCAGGAGTGAGAATAAAGGGATCTTCTTATGACAACATCTTTCATATATAGCCTCAGGGATGAGTGAGAATAATAGCATCTTGATTGGACGAAGATTTTTAAACCTAGCTTTGATGGAATGAGAATAATTAGATCTTGATTTGCGATAAATTCAAGAGGCAATTTTCTTCGTTCAGAAAACTTGATTTTTGGACAAATTCAAGGACATATTTGTTCGTTCGGAATTCTGAATTGTCGACTAAATTCTAAAAAAAATTTGTTTGTTAGGAAAACTTGATTCCCAAACAGGTTGAAAAACAATGTTTTTCAGAAAACTAAAATTAAAATCAATTCAAGAACCTAATTTTTTTGGTTCAGGAAAATTTACTTTTGAACAAATTCAAGAACGAATTTGTTTTGTTTTAGACACCAAATTTCCGAACAAATTCTAGAAAAAAAATTTCGCTGAAAAATGGGATTTTCAAAATAATTCTAGCACTAAATTTTGCTTGTTCTTTTAACTTGTTTTCCAATCAAATTCAAGAACCAAATTTATTTGATCAGAAAACATGATTTCCTAACAAATTAAAGAACCGATTTTCTTTGTTCAGAAACATGATTTTCAAATAAATTCGCCAAATTATTATTTTTTGTTCGGAAAATATGATTTCAGAAGAAACATATAAACCAATTATATTAGTTCAAAAAACTTGATTTCAGAACAAATTCAAGAAATAATTATATTTGCTTTGTATATATAAAGTTTTTGTAGAGTAGATAGACACTTTTGTTTTACTTACTAATAAGACTGTTTTAATGCTATTGATAGCAGCAGCATTGGTTTGGAAATTGAAGAGTAATCAGGACTATTATATTGGCGTATTTACAGCTGAAGGATCTTCGGTATATTTACACACTTTTAATATTTGCCAAACCGGTGAATATTTATGAAGTCAAGGAAATATGACATGGGAATATTTCCAATAGAAAGAATTCTTTACAGCGAGAGCGATTTTACATTTAACGAGACGGTCTGACCTCAAGCGAACAATAGAATTTAAGGATAAATTTTTCCTCGACATACAATACATAACTAATCAAATGAAATTAGCTAACATTTACAAATGAAAAGATGAGAATTAAAATCCAAATTAATTTAAGGGGCAAAATAAACCACTAATTTATAGTAACGCTTATTTATAAATGACAACTTTATATTTTTAATATTCAGTATGTCGGAAAGTATAATTTCATACATTTGGAAAAGTTGATTCCCGCAGAATTAAAGAGCGAAATCTGTTCGTTCTAAAGAGTGGATTTACGATCAAATTCAAAAGAAATTTTGTTTGTTCCGAAAACTTGATCTCCGAACAAATTAAAAAAAAACCTATTTTGTTCGTTTGGAAAATTTGATTTCCGCAAAAATTCAAGAACCAATATTGTTCCTTCGGAAAACTTAATTTAAGAAAAAATTTAAGAACCAATTTTCTTCGTTCCGAAAACGTGATTTCCGTACAAATTCGAGAACAGATTTTTTACGTTCCTAAAACTTTATTTAAGAATAAATTCAAGAACCTATTTTAATCTTAACGTCAATAAGGAGTTTTTAGATCAATTCATGAAATCAGTTCTTCGAAACGGATACACGAACTCATTCCAAGCAAACCACCTCGAGAGAGCTGAAAAATTATACTCGTAAAAAATAAAAACGAGAATAAAATTTCGTGTGCCAAAGTTTTACCAGAATCACTATCTTCCCCACTTTGTGTATCAGACGCCCTCACATCTATACATACGCTCATATGCATATTAGTACAATCACCGAAATGGATTAAAATACAATAATAAAATGTAAACCCAAATTATAAAAATCACTGATACTCTTCTGCATTTTTCTCTTTTTTTATAATTTAAATTCCAAAATATAGCTAAATCATATGCATCTTTGGGGCTCTTTCAAGCAGCTATCGTCGCAGAGCAAATCTGTGGTATGAAACATCATTATTTCACGATCAGTTGATCCCAAAAAACATTTTAGGAGATATGAAAGTCCGCAAAGAAACACTTAATCACAATAGACACGAGTTTCATAACAATGGAGGGCCTATTCGTTGTGTATGTGTCAGCAAACAAACCGTTCGCAAGGTATGACAGCAAACCAAACGTTTGTTGTGAATCTGCAAACAAAACGTTTACTGTGTATGTCAGCAAACGTTTTTGTTTATGTGTCTATAAGCAAATTGTTCGCTATGTGCGTCTACATAACTTTCACTGTATCTATAAACAAAACGTTCGCTCCTATATGCAAACAAAATGTTCTCTAGGTGTGTTTATACATAAAACGCTCATTATGTGTGTCTGAAAACCAAACTTTCGCTATGTGTTTCTGAAAACCAAATTTTTGCTGTGTTCGCAAACGAATCTTTCGCTCTGTCTATAAACATAAGGTTCGCTATATGTTTATTCGCAACCAAAACGCTTCCTTTCACACTCAAAGTGCAATAAAAAAAAAGGCGATAAATTTTAGTTACTCATGGAGTTGTTGATAAAATTAAGATTCATAATGTTATTTTTGTATAATCTGGTTAAAATCATTGATGGTATGAGCGATTTTTAAATAAAAGCTAAAGAAATTACTAAATTTCGGACGAATTCAAAATATGTGGTAGGTACATTGTCCTTGTAATGAAAAGAGGAGAATATTTGGAGATTTTCGTAAGAGCAAACAGAAATGAGTGTGACGTCTCTATTTTTCAAGGCAGTGAACATCGAATTAAATAAGAGAGAGAAGATGGAGATAACTACAGTAAAATGGCAAAAGTTGGAATAAGTAAATAGAAAATTTCTTGATATAAAAGTACGAAGAAAAAATAAAGACTAAACCTATAAACTAAAATATCAATTATGTAATTTACTATATTCCACTAACCAGGAGAACTTACTTAAACAAATAAAGTTAAAAGGGATACAAAGCCAGTAATTTCCCTCAGAAAATATATATTTCACCCACTCTACGAAAGAGCCATATTGCAATAAGCAATAACTCCTGTGTCAATAAAAGATGGATAAAAAAAAGGTTAATAAAAGTCTAAGAGAGAATTCCTTTCCTCGAGCTACTCCCAAACATTTGCTGTTTCTTGTTTACAAAGGAAAATGCGTTGGTTTTTATTAAAAAATTCCGCTTCTCATTCAGAAAATTCCTAAAAATTGAAAAATTGTTCTTCTTAACATTTAGGTACTTAAAGCTTTCTTCTTCTAATCTAAATAATTTCCCTCAAATAAATATTCAGTGGCACCAATGTTTTCAAGGGGGGGAGGATATTCTTATCTAATTTGTGGACAGATTGTAGATGTCGAGAAATAAAGAGTGAAGGTAATAATAATGACGAGGAAAGATAGTTTTCATTGAAAGAAATTGGGCGAATTTCTTTCCCAATAACAAATTTTTCTGGTCAGGAGTTAGTATAGCAATAGGAGACACCTTTGCCCCGCATCGGATAGACCTGGGGGACGCTATTCATCCACGACAAGCAAGTGACTGGATTCATTAGACCAATTTTAGAGTCCCTAAAAAGAACTGTATCAATTGAGTATTACTATTGTAAACTTCTGTGAGGGCTAACAGCCCTCAAGGGGCATTAAAATACATATTATTATTATTGTAAGATATAGCGTGACCCCAAGGGTGGGTGAAAACGAT
The DNA here is from genome assembly GCA_963969495.1 of Ceratothoa steindachneri. Classification (NCBI taxonomy): domain Eukaryota; kingdom Metazoa; phylum Arthropoda; class Malacostraca; order Isopoda; family Cymothoidae; genus Ceratothoa; species Ceratothoa steindachneri. The sequence continues at coordinate 38,474,584 of OZ018318.1, forward strand.
CCCTGGTATTGGGACGGTGAAGTAGCTATAATAAATAATTTCTAGAGTTCTTTTCAGGGCTGTAGATCGGTAGATTGGCTACAGTCATTTGCTTGGTTGGATGAAAAGCTCGATACAGTGTGAAAGTGACCACTTTTTACCATGCAAACACATCATTACCTCGTACATTGCAGGTTACCTTACTATTACAGGGTAGGTTAGACTAGAGAGACCATGTCAAACTATGTTTTGGTATAAGTGGGAATCCGACGCGAAGTGCTAGGTGTATTGTTAAATAGAGCTGAAATTGGGGGAGTAAAAAAGAGGTGGTTCCGTCGATTTCTTAGCGATGCATCCGTTTATAATGAACAAGAAGTGGCCTTGTTCACAAGAGCTCTCGATATAGAATTTGCATACATTGGAATCAATTGGGATTCTTTTAGTTCATGGGGCCAAGTTCTATCAGATTTATTACACCCCAATACTTTACTAACAAAAGAGATATAACTAGACCTCGGAGGAACACGTTCCCATCCACGCGTTTTTCCAACCCTTCCAATGTTTTTTTTTTCATACCAGATTTTAATTTTTGGAATTTTTTTTTCTAGTTTGGGTTCTATGCATAAAAATCTAATATTTTATTAACTTTATACACTAATAAAAAATCAAAATATATGAAAAATCAAGGTTTCAAAAAATGATATGTCTCTCTGAAATGCAATAAGGAGAAATATTAAGCAAAAATCTAATATTTTTCTTAGTTATTAAACCCTTGAGCCTAAAATTCATTGGACTTCAAAACCAAATTAGTTTTATAATATTATATATATATATATATATATATATATATATATATATATATATATATATATATATATATATATGTATATATATATATATATATATATATATATATGCCCCTTTTGGAGTTTTAGGGTCGAAGTTGTCCTAAGGTTCGACATGGCTTGTTCGTGACGAGAAATAGTTTTGAATACAGTTGAGATGGTTTACTTTTAAATTTGCGGGGTCTATTTAAAACAAATAATTCAGAGTGCAAGTTGGCCAAAGATTTATAGGTAGCTGATACACGTTTTAGGTTGCTAAAGAAAGACAATAAGGAAAATATACGTTTACTAAGAACAAAAGAAATAGAATTTGAATAGACACAGATATAAGGTTTTAAGGGAAGTATCGCATAGGGGAAATTAAATGTCAGCACGAGACACAGGAGGGATAATTATAGGATTAGTGGTCGGGTTAAGGTTGGTGATTAAAAGGGGCTCGCACACAGAAGATGGGACGATTCAGGTAGGTCAGATTATAGAATAATCTGGAGGCATCAACGGTTGCAACTGCTTACGTGTTCGTTGAAAGGAAGGGCCAGTCGGGATACGATGACTGCAATGGGGAAGTTGGATTACCTCACGAGGTGGATGAGGAGGCAAACGTAGTTTGGCCTTTGGAGATGGGAATCCTCATTAGATATTCGTCGTTTGACTATGGCAAATTTCACGGATGTCGATTTAGCCTTCGTTGTCGGATCGAAATCGTCGTTATCTCCAATCACTACGGGCGAACGTTTCCTTAGCTCGTACGCGGTATTTGCCTGAAAGTCTTGAAGTGCTCCGCGTTACATCGAGTCAGCGGATTTTATAGAAGGTCTGCAGGGTGGCTTTAATGGCTTGGTGGGAGACCCACAACTCGTGCGATCTTGGGGAAAAAGAAACGACTCTTTCGCAACAAACGAGATAAAGTTAGCGTAGAATGTTCGAAAAACTTCGATCTATGCCGGAGGGCTGGAAGGCTATGTGAGACGACGAAAATGTGTCCCTAGGCAAATACATCTGGGGTGTAATAAAACGGCGTGGACTGCCTTCTCACCTGAGATCAGCCACGCTTCCAAAGCTCCATGCCGTGATCTCAAGATCACGTGGGTACAGAAGGGCACGTATTAGCTCTTCCACGTTATTCTTCTACACTATTCATAAACGGAATTTTTGTAAAAAATATTATAAAGATTTAAAAAAGTTTTAATCTGCCTGATAGATCTGCAAGTAAGATGGATTAGGCCAAACGTCCATATTTATAGGCAGATTTTTAGCGGAATATGTGGTGTAAATACGTGGTGTGCATTATTTTTCAAGAATACCACTCACTGTTCATAGATTGTTTTTTCAACTACCAATGCTTCTATCTCACAACATTATTAAAGTCTTATAATGTACACACGATTTTAGTACAGGCCGTTTTTCTTTGTTTTTAAACCATTATTTTCAGATTATCAACCACCAAAAAGGATTTGGGTATAGTCATATGAATTTTATGAAATATTTCGACTTTTTGTCTTCATTAAGCTTAAAACCTCCTTCAAATGTGATTAAAAAACCAACATTCTTCATTAAAACCGGTGGGAAAAAGAGAAAATGGTACATTTAGACAGAATTATTCCATCCCCAAATTTGAGAATCTATCTCTATCATATCCTCATAAATAAGATTTTATGAGATAAATGTTCTTAAATGTGTCTGATAGGCGCTAATTTTGGTGAATAAAATCAATTTGAAATTTGCATTTCTTTTGTTCCCAAATTCATAAATGATTTCAAATTGAATTTAAATTCTCACAATGTTCCAACTTTGAAAAACAAGACTAATTGCCTTTATTTCATACAAATTCACAAGTCTAATTAAAGATAAAACAACTAAAAGATACGAAATGAATTTAAATCTCAGAAATTATTGTTTAAAAATTAGTAACATAAGTGTGGGCAATTGAGTCGTTTCTTTACATTATCCATTATCATATTCGAGCTTCTTTCTTCATCAAATTATCATGTTCTTTAGGAGAAATTGAGATTATTTTTACTATTTAATGATACAAAAGTTCAAAAATCGTTAATCTATCAACGAACGATTACTGTCGTCCTAAATTTCAAAACTCAGCTGCAAGAAATAATGACCAAAATTCCCCCCCTCGAAAGTTTCAACGAAATATATGTGATGATAAAAGATTAATGTTAATGTGATATATTCTCATTTTCTCCCTTCCAATAGATACCTTATAACATTTATCAAATATGATTGAATATAAAGAGCATTGAATATATTGCTGTCCTATGGCCAAATGTTAATATATATAAGTATTAAAAAAGTATTTTATTCCTTTTATCTGTATTTATTTTATTTGTAACTATTCTTTCTAGAGCTCTGAGACCAGCTGTAGCGTCACTCTTTTCTTCATTCTTGACATAAAGTGACAAATTTCAATTTCATCACTTAGTTGTTTCCTTTTTATAGCCCATTGCTTTTTTTCAAAACAAATCATTCTTATCTTTCTATTCCGTCCAATCTTCCTGTGAAAGAGAGAGAATTACAGGCTAGAAGAGTTCTGTGCTCTCTTAACTTTATCACCGGCAAAGATTTGTTTTACCTGATGTACAATGCGTTTTAAATAGTATCTACTGATACCCATGACTTGCTGGTGTTTACTTATCTTTTATACGAAATGATCACTTCTTATTTCGAAACTGAAAAAACGTGTACAAAACTCTAATGAACACAAGTCTCCGAAGATTACTAGATCGCCTGATTCCCATGAGGCGTTTGACCGTTAATGTATTATTAATCTCGGATCACACCAATTGTATTAAAGGAAAGAATCCGAGTCTACAGAAACACACTCAGAGAAACTCACAGGCAAAGTGAAACACATACTGTCGTAGTATTGCAAGGACCGAGTGGTGGTGTAGGTACGTAAGGTTTGTTACGTACTTCAAAAACTCCTTAATTAAGTTTTCTCTAAGAGTGCTATATTTTATCATGATTATTACGTAATTTTATTCTTTGAGGGTTTCTAGTGCCATGCTCAGCGTTTCGAGGATTGAATAAAATACTTCTAAGAAAAATAGACCTTTAATTGCAACATGAACAAAAAAATGAAATCTAACAAAACAAACTACACAGTTATGAATTACACAAGTTTAAGTGTGACTTACTAAATTAAACAAATGAATATACATTAATGGTTGACCCAAACCTCTCTTTAATCTCGATCACTAATTGACTTTTCCAAAAAGTTAATTAAATTTATTTACCTTTAAAAACGAGACGAGAATCTGGTTTGATCCTAACTTTAGTCTTAATTTTTATGTAGCCATAAGAATGTTGTTTTCGGGCAGGGGCGTGGACGTCTTCACTGCCTGAATATGTTTGTCTAGCTAGGGGATAGATTAAAGCTACAGATAAATTTAATGCGTGAGACGGATGGCGTTAAGCACATTTATTTGGTAAGATGATTTTACCAACGGGACAAGGAAACTAAGCTTCTTCCAATCTTCCGGTTAATCTGGAAATAAACGAGTGAATCCTTTGATGAATGGAAGTGCTTGAGCGAGTTCCCTTTGGGGTATTGCTCAATGGCTAGAACTATCTCTGGGTTTTGTTGTACACCAGGATAGGTGATTTCCTTGAGGTGAACTAGTTGAACTTGTTTCTCAATATAGTCTAACTTAAAGTTCGGTGTGACAACCCGGAAACGGCTCGGGATAAGCTGCTTGTGGGTCCCTTTCTTTGGTTGCCTTGCCTCTTGCCGGACTTCGTTGTCTCGATTACAACAAGATCTCCCCACTTTCTTTTAAAGTTATCGGCATATATACTTCGCCATTTCACTGGGGGTAGGGGAAGGAGGGGTGGATGAGATCTTCGGAATTAAGACTCCTTTTCTAACAGTTCTTCTCAGAGCGTCTTCCGCTTAGCACTAAAGACACCTTCTGGCTTTTGATCAACTCGCATCTAATTACGCGGAAGAAGTGAAATTAAATACCCTCTCTTAGGGAAAATATTGCCCGTATAACTAATGTTAGACCCGCGTGACCCGAAACTCGATGATACGTGCATTATGTGGTTGTGGGAGACCTTCTGGTGATCCTCGATGCAAGTGGAGTGAGGGGGAGGGGGTAAGTAATAGGATTACGCCGCCAAAAATGCCAGGACGTTGCGGTTACCGAACAGGGCCTCAGTTTTGAGGGTGGGATAACAATTTCCCTACATCCCTTCCTTCGAAGAGGTAAATGGTGGTGGGAAACTCCAATTAGAAACAAAACAAATACACAAACATAATCGACAAAAGCAAACTTACATGCCTTAGACCATAATACTGATTCTTAGGGCTAGCTGAGGTCAACGAGCTAGCCGTACAAAGGCAGGTGATCGACATAGGCCTCGTGAGCCTACTGGGATACGTTTAACAACAGACAATTTAATGGACAACCCATCCCCTAAAGGATCCTGGTTCTAAAGTGGTATCTAGCCATCTACTTCCTTACATTTCTAAACCTTAAGCCCATAAATATATATAAAAATCAGAACAACACAAAAAACGAATAGTTTAAGATTAATGGGCGTTTTTAATTACCCCTCGGTAGGGTTTGAGTTCAAGTTATACAAAGGCTTTACCTTATCGGCACCTTTAATAAAATAAATATTAAATTAGTGCTCGATGACCAATACTTTCTACCGCATGAGTCGTCCGTCCTGGTTATTGGGTCTACCCAAGTATGTCACAAACTGGTAATGGTATTCCAACGTACTCGTACTACCCTTTTTATGGAGACTGATTAACTCTTCATCTGCCCATTATGGCTAGGGCGGTCTGTTGCATGGTTGCATAAGTGATGGGCGCATGAGTCCCATTGCATCCTTTACCAAGCTAAAATGGGAGATCGGGATTGGATTCGATCTAAAGGGGGCGGAGAAATGTTTCACTACGGGATCGTTAATGGGCGTGGTTCTCACGACGAATTGAGGTTTTACTTGTAACTCCATGGACATTTCGTTCTGAGGGAAGGGTTCGTAGGGTAGGGGATACTCATTATCCGCTTTTTCGCTCTGACCCTTTCTCGATGCACTTTCATGTGCGCACATTCTTTCTTTTTCTTCTCTCTCTTCTCTTTTCGTTTGTGCTAGTTCTCATCCATCTGCATTGTTCTTTATTCCGCTTCCAATCTCGCCTGTATTCTTCTTTCTTCTTTTTCTCTTTTATCTGTATTCTTCTTTATTCTACCTCTCTTTCTCTGTATTCTTCTTTCTTCTATTTTTATGTCCATCAATATTCTCCTTTCTTCGCTTTCTTTTTCTCTTTTCGCTGCCCTCCCCTCCAGGGACGGGAGGGTCAGACCTACTTCTGGGGCCGTATCGAAGGCTTGAGAGCTAAGCTCTTCGTCTACGTGGTTCTCACGAGGGGATAAAGGGGTCGGGACCGTGGACCTCGTATTTGCGGGCATCCGGGTGACTACGAGCTGGGCCACCGGATTTGGGGAGAGCTGCGCGCCCTGGCCTATTAATACTGAGCAGAATCTAATAGGTGCTGCCACTACCTCGGTCCAGCCAGTAAAATGCTGCGACTGAATGTAGCATCTGACGAAGGGAACTTGTTTCTTCTACCCAGGAAATCTTGGAAGACCACAAACTGCTGGTGCTCGGGGCTGACAGGGTGTAGCAATTTATTTGAAACCACGATACAGGTGCACCCCGTATCGCTTAACAAGGTTGAGACTGGGCAACCATTTACGGCCTCAGTCTCGAACTTTAGTCTTTCGGGAGAGTTTTTATTGAACACAAAGTTCACCTGCTGGTCAGGGGAATTCGATTTGGTCAAAGAAGGCGCAGGATTAGTAGGTTGTTCTTGGTTAAACGTTGCAACGAGGTTAGGTTTCTGCTGAATCGAGAGCGACTTAAACCTCAAATGTTGTGGGCAATTTTAACTAATGTGACCTGGGTTGCTACAATTCAATCAAGTTATAGGGTTTCTGTTTTTTCCGGAGTTCTTGACAAACTTTGGGAGATTATTTTGTTGGTGTTTCTGGGGATACCCCCTGTATTTGGATAAAACGGTTTCTGGGGATACCCACCTTTCTTGAGAGTCAAGGGCTAGTTCTTTCTGACCTCTCGAGGGTAGAACCTATGTTTGGAAGCATGCAGATCTGCTTCCTCCACACATTCCTTGAATGATGCGGCTTGCATGTCCGTGACGAAGGCGCGTATCTATGGGGGGAGGGTACATAGAAATTGCTCCCTAAGCATGGAATCGGCGAGGGAGTCGAATTCATTCCCAACTTGTTATGACTCCAGCTAGAATTGGAGGTGCCTTCTGATGATAAATCCAAATTGCATGAATGTTTGATCTGTCTAAATTTCATCTGATACTCCTCGGGGTTTAGGTTGACGGCAGCCCGTAGCTCCTGTATGTACGTGGTGTAGTTCACGAAAGCCTCGGAAGGTAATGAGATGAATACGTCACAAAGCCGGGTACTAATCAGAGGTACTAATTTGGCGATCTCCTCTGTCTCTATGTCCCAGTGATTCAACTCGAATATCTTCTCAAAGTGTGCCAGGTACGAACACAGGTCTTCGTTTTATTAATATTCTGGGAGTTTCATCGCGACTATGTGTGTAGCCTCAGCTCGGGATCCTATGGAATTGGCTTCTGCCAGATCTTTGCTCATTTCTCTTTCATTAGTGCGTACTCATTCTCTCTCTTCTGCTTTCCTTTGTAATTTTCTTTCTTCTTTTTCCCTTTGTAATTTTCCTTGTTCTGCTTCCCTTTGTGATTTCTTTTCTTCTGCTTGCGCCTTTTGTCTTTCCGCTTTCCTTTCCGCTTGGGACTTTTCTTCTGGTTCCTGGACGTAGGCAACTAGTTCCTTGCCTCTTAGTCCCAACGCTTGGGCTTGTTGGTGGAATCTGTCGAACGATTCGATTATATCCCTGTCTGTTCGTCCCTAAAACTCACCGATATGCAAAAGGTACTTATGCAACCTTCAACAAGTAGCGTGCTGCCTAATTCACTCTTATCCCAACACTTACTGGTAATTGGAATACCACTCGGCCAAATAATTAATTAATCCCCGACAATTAATCACAAATTTATAGACAGACATTTATATGTTTAACTTCTCCTCGAACGCTAGGCACGCATTTACTATTCCTAATGGGAAAGCAAGACAAACAACTATACTGAGTTCTTTCAATACCCAAAATACTTGATACCAAATATTTTTGTCGTAGTATTGCAAGGACCGAGTGGTGGTGTAGGTACATATAGGTTTGTTACGTACTTCAAAAACTCTTTGAATAAGTTTTCTCTAAGAGTGCTATATTTTATTAGGATTATTACGTTATTTTTTTCTTTGAGGGTATCTAGTGCCATGCTCAACGTTTCGAGGATTGAATAAAATACTTCTAAGAAAAATAGACCTTTAATTGCAACATAAACAAAAAAATGAAATCTAACAAAACAAACTACACAGTTATAAATTACACAAGTTTAAGTGTGACTTACTAAACTACACATATGAATATATATTAATGGTTGACCCAAAGCTCACTTTACTTTCGATCGCTAATTGACTTTAAAAAAAAAGTTAATTGAATTTATTTACCTTTAAAAACGAGACGAGAATCTGGTTTGAGCCTAACCTTGGTCTAAATTTCTATGTAGCTTCAAGAATGTTGTTTTCGGATAGGGGCGTCGACGTCTTCACTGCTATTCCACATGTTTGTCTGGAGCGAGGATAATTGTAAAGCCACAGATGAATTCGGTGCGTGCGACGGATGGTGTTTAGCATGTTGTCTTAGTAAGATGATTTCACTAACGGGACATGAAAAGTATGCTTCTTCCAATCTTCCGGTTAATCTAGGATTAATTTACAGTGACGAGCGATAAGCAAACGAGTGAATCCTTTGACGAAGGTGAGTGCTTGAGGGAGTTCACTTTGGGGTATTGCTCAATGGTAAGGAATATCTCTGGGTTTTGTTGTACGCCAGGATAAGAGGTTTATCTGACGAGAACTAATTGAAATTGTTTCTCAATACAAGCTAACTTAAAGTTCGGTGTGAACACCAGGAACCGGCTCAGCATGAGCTTCTTCTGTGTTCATTTCGTAGGGTTGCCGGGCACTTAGCTTGACTTGGTTGTCTCGATTGCAAACTCGATCTTCCTGAGGCAAGATGATAATTTTAGGTGTGACCACCAGGAACTGGCTCGGGATGAGCTTCTTCTCTGTCCCTTTCGTTGATTGCCGGGCCTCTAGCCAGAATTCATTGCCTCGATGACTGACACAATATCTCCGCATTCTTTCAAAGTTATCGGCATATATACTTCACCACCCCACTGGGGGTTATGGAAAGAGGGGTGAGGGATCAGATCTTCGGAATTAAGACTCCTCTTCTAACAATTCTTCTCAGAGCGTCTTTCCTTTAGCTATAAAGGCAGCTTTTGCTTCTGGTCAACTTTCCTCTAATTACGTCAACGAAGTGAAATTAAATATCCTCTCTTAGGTGAAATATTGCTGGTTGAACCAATGTTAGGCCCGTCGGACCTGAAACTCAATGATACGTGCATTATCTGGTTGTGGAATGCCTTCTGGTGATCCTCGATGCGAGGAGAGCGAGGGGGATGGGTTAAGTAATAGGGTTACACTGCCAAAAATGCTAGGACGTTGCGTGACCGAACAGAGCCTCAGTTTTGAGGGTGGGATATCGATTTCCATACTCATACGTACACATATACATGAGCATAAAACCCATGACCTTTCCTAATGAATCCTACGTCCCCCCCAGCCTTTTTTAGTTTGTCGGTAAAATGTTCCCAGCCCCCTCCCTTCCCTCCCTCCCCATTCGTCAGTCACCTTTATTTGAGCGAGCGTTAGGGTGTCTTGAATGTGGTTTGTGTGTTTATATGTGCGTGTGTGTCTGTGTGTAAGACTCGTATTCCTTGTTTTACTATGTCTTAATCTTTGCATAATTACATTTCGAATGTAATATATCAACTAAATAAGATCAATGCAGAAAAATTAACGCATGAAGAACACCTTACATGTTTAGACAGAGTTTCGCTCTAAAACGCTTTCCAGGATTCTTTTTGCTATTGTCTATTTATATGTTTTTCCTTTCAGCCTGAGACACCCTTTTCACATATTCCATGTTCTCCTTCTCTCTATCCTCTCCTCGCTGGGATCCGAAAGCTTCTATTTTTTCTTTTAGAAAGGTTTGTATATAATCTTCGAACAGCCCATCTTGCCTTTCAAACACCCAAATATCGTAAATTTTCTTGATCTTATTTATCTGTTACAGGGTGTGATAGAACGGGTTGAGGCAGCGTTAGTTTCAACTCCTATCACATATTATTTAAAACCACGATGCTCCCACGTGCATCTTCGCTTCGAAGCTTCACGCATTATCGCAGCCACCGGATGTCAATGTTTAAACAAGGAGGTTAGCGTCCCCCCGTTCGCCCCCATACGCCGACCTCGCCAGATTGAGTTAGGCTTATGGGCAGATAAGGCATTGTTCCCAGGCCCGGCTGTGCATTCCCTCGAAGCTCCCACTCCATTGTCCCCCACACCAAAGGAGTGTCTCGACTATTTAGATGGAAACTTTACCGCTAAGATCAGATTGGAGATCGAGATTTTCGTCGCGTAACATCACCACGACCCTCTCTCACTATGTGCGCCAAGGGACCTCGACCTCGAGATTCACCATCACTTGTCCAGAAGTAGGACAAAAATTCCCCTTGTTGTTTAGAGGAGAACAACATTAGAAGAGCCATTGTTCTTGAGCCCGTAGACAAGAGACGGTTCTCACCCCCCCTGTTGTTCGGAAGAGAACAACGTAGAACAGCCATTGTTCTTCCAGCCGTTCGTCGAGAAACGGTTCTCATTCCCAAGACGCCACGTCAGGATCATCTTATTTCCCCCCTCCCTTCGGCTGAAACTTGCCAGCGGACCGAGAATTCCTTCACGTCGCCTTCCACTGCACCACTAGTATAAAGTTAGGTAAGCCAAACGTTACCTTTGAGTATTGAACCCTTCTGTCAATTCCCTTCTGTGCTTTAAATGGTTTAGCGAACCATCCCATCCCTTTAACTCTATATTAGTTTTACCTTTTTAAATCCTTTAATGCTTGGATTAGCCCGAGCCCCCACGACCCTTTCCGTTCTCTGTTTATGTCAATATTTTCCGTTTTGCGTATTGTTGTTAGTTATTAATAAAACTCTATTTTATTAATGATAGCAATATTATTATCCTTGAGCTCAGTTCCACTTCTTAAGCATATCGAAGATACATAATATCGGCCCGCCAGACATCACGCACTCTAAAGATAACTAAAGAAGTTCCCTCAACGAATAGTTATATATGGTATATCGTCGAGAGGCCATTCTACGACATATATATAAATATATATATACTATTTAAATTTGGTATTAGGTGTGTAAGGTTTAAAGCTATATCTTTGCAAACACTGGTCTCAGTCGAGTAAAGCATAGTGTTATTCGTTTTTATAATAGAGTATTAGTAGTTCCCTTTTGTTTTAACGATTGCTACCCCCTTTTTTGAAACTTAAGAAGCTGGAGTAGCTCAAGGAACTGTGATAATAATTTGTTGTGTTTTTTTTGTGTGATTTTAGTCAGTGGTTATTTAGATCGAGAAACCAAGTACAAATAGGTCAGTCAGTGCCCATTTTTAGGTAGGCTAATTCTATAGAGGCATAATTCTTGTTGCAAGGAATTTTAGTTAGTTGACTAGTGCGCCCGCAAGTGCAAAGATGACTCAGTTCGAAATCTTTAAAGTGCAAGGAGAATCCTTGGGACTTTCCAGAAAAGAACTAATTGAGTACGTTCAAGAGGAGCAAAGAACAAAACGAGAAAGAGAAATCCAACGAGAAGAAACAGAAATCCAACGAGAAGAACGAGAAAGAGAAATCCAACGAGAAGAAAGAAAAAGAGAGGAACGGATAAGAGAAGCTGAGCTTCACCATTAGATTGAATTAGCTCGTGTTGAAGCAGAGATACAGTCCGCCAGTTCCCTTTCCGAAGCCCCATCCAATCTCTCACTAAAGCTCCCCAATTTCAAGGATGGAGAGGATTTCGGAGCATTTTTAGCCCACTTCGAAAAGATCCTCGAAATCAATAACATGGATCTGGAGGCTGAAGGTGTAGCCAGATTACTTCCCCTGTTAAATTGTAAATTGCGCGAAATTTTTATATCTTTACCATCTGAGTGTACAATTGACTACAGTACCTTAAAATCTGAGTTATTGGCCGTTTAGAATATGACTCCCGATTTCTACCGCCAAGAATTTCGAGGAGGTCGTATTAAACCGGGACAGACGTTCCGTCAATTCGGATACATTCTTCAGAGGAATTTTAAATTTTGGTTAGAATCCTCAAAGGTTGATCCTAACTACGAGTCCTTAACAGACTTCGTGTTGTGAGATCAATTTTTGGCGTCTCTTCCGACGGAGACCTGCGTGTTCGTCAAGGATCGTCGGTGTCAGACCTTTAAAGAATGTACCGAAGAAGCGGATGTCTATGCCGCAAGCCATAATTTATACCCAAAGAAGAATCTAACTTCTCACCAACCCCCAAACCAGGAAAGAAGGAAGGATTCGCGAACTTCCCAGGAAAGCTGACAAAGTTTCCGGGCCCCATAAAACCACAAAACTTCATTCCCCAAAACCAACAACGGGACTCTAAACCTCCCGTTAAGATTTCTCCTCCATCTCTCTTCCTGAAGCGACCAATCATATGCTTCACCTGTGGTGTAGAAAACCACATGAGCTGGAATTGCCCCCAAAATTCTACGCTTAAAAGCGGACCAGCCCACCAAGTTCACCAGATTAATGCAACCCCGGCTCCCCCGGAAAGGCAGACCAAAGCAGCAACTTCTCCCCCTCCGTCAGGCCACCAGGTAAATTTTATTTTTGATAAAAGTTCACCAGGAACTTTGAAATTTGAGGAGGGCAGCGTGAATGGCTGCCGAGTATCGACTCTCGTCAGGGACACAGGATGTACGTGTTTCATCGTGTCTGACGAACTCCTCCCCCCAGTGGACCCTAACCACAAAAAATTTGTGGTGGTACATGACTACCTTGGGCGGGCGAACAGATTTCCCGTCGTTAGATGTTACCTGCAGTGTCAATATTATGATGGCTGGGCTGAAGTCATTTCAGCACCCATTAAATTCTGTTCTGTACTTATAGTACAGAGCCCTCAAGTAAGCTCCGACCCTGTGTCCCAGGCCGCCCTTACTCGAGATCGAGCTAAGAAGGAAGCCCAGGAGTCCGTCCCCCTCAGAACCCCGATACCGTCCGAATTCTTGGAGATCCTTAACCAGGACTTTAGGACGGCACAAAAGGAGTGTGAAGCACTAACACCCTTATGGGATAAAGCCCAAAACCAGGACACGGAGACTGTCCGTGTACCCAAAGTCATCCGGTACCTGGAGGAAGGTGGCTTACTTTATCGATCCGCCGAGGGCAGTAATAACGCTGTTACTACTGTCCTATGCCTTCTACGATCCCATGTCCCTATAGTGCTCAAAGTGGCTTATGACAGCATTTTTTCCGGTCATTTTAGTCACACTAAAACGAGCCAGCGCATTTTTAAATATTTTTATTGGCCGGATGCTGCAGCTGACAGCTCAAAGCATTGTCGATCGTGCGATGTGTGCCAGAAGACGTCCGCTAAGGGGCGGGTCAAACCTGCTCCCTTACAAAGGGGACCAGTCATTACTGAACCCTTCTCTAGAGTGGCCATCGACCTGGTTGGCCCTATCCAGTCCCCTTCGAGCGAAGGGCACAGCTACATTTTCACCTTGGTAGACTTTGCTACCCGTTTTACCGAGGCTGTCCCCCTTCGCTGAATCGACAGTATTTCTTGCGCCGAGGCCCTCATTTCCATCTTTTCAAGGGTAGGCGTCCCCAAGGAAATACTCTCCGATAGAGGCCGACAATTCACCTCTGAGTTGATGGAGTACGTAGGGAAGCTGCTCATGGTAAATCCCCTTTTTACCACCCCCTTCCGGCCACAGACAAACGGGATGTGCGAGAAATTAAATGGAAATTTAAAATCCATTATTAAGAAGATCTGTGCCGAGCAGCCCCGCGAATGGCACCGATATCTCCCGGTCGCTCTATTCGCCTATCGGGAAAATCCCCACCGTACATTAGGCTTCGCCCCGTTCGAGCTCCTTTATGGACGTAATGTACGCGGGCCACTCAGTATTTTAAAAGAGTTGTTAATCAAGTCCCAACTGGATCAAGAACTCCAGTCATCTTATGCCTATGTCTTGGACCTACGCTAGAGGCTCGAGAAATGCGCAAACATCGCCTATAAAAGTGCTGATGTCAATTTGGAAAAATACAAAACCTATTTTGATGTCAGGTCCGAAGATCGTAAATTTAAGCCCGGTGATGAAGTACTCCTGCTCCTTGCCACAGCCAGTAATAAATTACTGAGCCAATGGAAAGGTTCGTACTCGGTCCGCGAGGCACGAGGACCGGTAGATTACCTCATTGGTACCCCAGCAGGCGATAAGCTCTATCACATCAACTTATTGAAAAAGTACCACCGGTGCGCCCATGGAGATACCTTCGTAGCACTGAAAGAAACATCGGCGCTTGAAGAAGATTTCCCCGCGGAGTCCCTCAATGTAATCCAGGCAGTGTCCATCCAACCTGATGCCGATTACCCTCTTCCTTCCCTACCAGGCGAGCCTTTTGAACCCTCTGACCTGGATATCAACGCGCAGCTGACACAAGATCAAAAGAGTCAGCTACATGATCTATTATGTCAGTTCGACGACGTTATTTCGGAGAAGCCTGGGTGCGCTACAAGTTTCGAGCATGATATCAAATTAACAACCTTAGAACCCGTCCGTTCAAAACCCTATCCCATGCCGATTCATTTACGCCAAGCCTTTAACGCCGAAGTTGATAATTTAATTAGTTTAGACATCATAGAACCTTCACCTCTAGTTATTGTTCCTCAATCGTCATGGTCAAGAAACCTGATGGCTCTTATCGGATGTGCATCGACTTCCGGAAGTTAAATTCGTTAACTGTGTTCGACGCTGAGCCCATCCCGTTGGTAGGCCAAATATTTGGGTTTCAAAATAGGAAAAAGCCAGTTGGGTCCCCAAGAAGATAAGATTAAGGCAATCGCCGACATGCCCCTCCCTATTACAAAGAAGCAATTAAGATCGTTTCTAGGATCAGCTTCGTACTATCGGCGATTCGTTTCGAATTTCGCTGCAATTTCGGCGCCCTTCAGCTCCCTTTTAAAAAAGAATTCACCTGATCGTCTACGTTGGAATGATGTCGCTATTTCCCTTTTTAATCAGCTCAAGAGTAAGCTCATTTCTGCCCCCATTTTAAAGTTGCCCGAACCGGAAAAATCCTTTGGGATTAAGACCGACGCGTCCAACGAGGGCATTGGAGGTGTACTCCTTCAATACGAGAATGACGGAACGAGTCATCCAGTTGCATATGCTAGTCTTCAATTATTACCACGCAAAAAGAGATATGTATCCATAGAAAAGGAAGCTCTATCAATTATCTGGGTTATAGACAAATTCAAGATGTACTTGATAGGTAAAGAATTTCAGATAGGAATCGACCACCGTCCGTTAGCCTTTATTAGGAGTGTGCGAAACTCCAACGGCCGCATCATGCGCTGGAGTTTACTCTTGCAAGAGTATCAATTTAAAATAAATTATATAAAAGGTTCCGATAACCAGGTCGCTGACGCACTCAGTAGGAATGCGTTACCGAATAGCGTAGAGTAATTGTATTCATAGAATTAGTATCTCCATCTAGGTATATACCGTCTTGTACGACTTAAATTAGATTCTCTTGTATTATAATTAGTTAATGTATATGTCTGAATTTTGTAACGCTCAATGTTTAATTTTTGTATGTATATATATTTGTACCCATTAATTGACGTATAAATTATTTTTTCCCGTATGTACTAATTTTATATCATTTCATTGTTCCATGCCTTTTTTTAAGTTGTATTAAAGGTTATTTTCCCCTGTAATCTAAAGATCAAAATAATCATATGTATTGAGGTAATACGAGTTAGGTGCAGGAAGGTACGGTTGGTACAAGAAAACGAGTTCCCCACAACGGAGCTCTATCGTTGTCCCTTCTCTCTCTTTTTTCGAAGTGACAACTTCCCCCGGAATGGAGGAGTGTGATAGAACGGGTTGAGGCAGCGTTAGTTTCAACTCCTATCACATATTATTTAAAACCACGATGCTCCCACGTGCATCTTCGCTTCGAAGCTTAGCGCCTTATCGCAGCCACCGGATGTCAATGTTTAAACAAGGAGGTTATCGTCCCCCCCGTTCGAACCCATACGCCGACCTCGCCAGATTGAGTTAGGCTTATGGGCAGATAAGGCATTGTTCCCAGGCCCGGCTGTGCATTTCCTCGAAGCTCCCACTCCATTGTCCCCCACGCCAAGGGAGTGTCTCGACTATTTAGATGGAAACTTTACCACTAAGATCAGATTGAGAATCCAGATTTTCGTCGCGTAACATCAACATAACCCTCTCTCACTTTGTGCGCCAAGGGACCTCAACCTCGAAATTAACCATCACTTGTCCAGAAGGAGGACAAAAATCCCTTGAGTGCCAAAGTTCGAGCCTTTGCGACGCCGAGTTCAAAAGGCTTCCCCCTTGTTGTTCAGAAAGAGAACAACGTTAGAACAGCCATTGTTCTTTAGAGCCCCGTTGACAAGAAACGGTTCTCACCCTTACCCCTTTGTTCAGAAGAGGACACCGTAGAACAGTCATTGTTCTTTTGAGTCCGTTCGCCAAGAAGTGGCTCTCACCCTTCCCCCTTGTTGTTCAGAGGAGAACAACATTAGAACAGCCATTGTTCTTGAGCCCGTAGACAAGAGACAGTTCTCACGCCCCCCCCCCCCTGTTGTTTAGGGGAGAACAACGTAGAACAGCCATTGTTCTTTTGAATTCGTTCGACAAGAAGCGGTTCTCACCCTTCCCCCTTGTTGTTCAGAGTAGAACAACATTAGAACAGATATTGTTCTTGAGCCCGTAGACAAGAGACGGTTCTCACCCTCCCTGTTGTTCGGAAGAGAACAACGTAGAACAGCCATTGTTTTTCCAGCCGTTCGTCGAGAAACGGTTCTCATTCCCAAGACGCCACATCAGGATCATCTTATCCCCCCCCCTTCGGCTGGAACTCGCCAGCGGCCTGAGAATTCCTTCACGTCGCCTTCCACTGCACCACTAGTATAAAGTTACGTAAGCCAAACGTTACCTTTGAGTATTGAACCATTTTGTCAGTTCTATCCTGTGCTTTAAATGGTTTAGCGAACCATCCCATCCCTTTAACTCTATATTTGTTTTACCTTTTTAAATCCTTTAATCCTCGGATTAGCCCGAGCCCCCACGACCCTTTCCATTCTCTGTTTATTTCAATATTTTCCGTTTTGCGTATTGTTGTTAGTTATTATTAATAAAACTCTATTGTATTAATGATAGCAATATTATTATCCTTGAGCTCAGTTCCCCTTCTTAAGCATTTTGAAGATACATAATATTGGCCCGCCAGACATCACGCACTCTAAAGATAATTAAAGAAGTTCCCTCAACGAATAGTTATATATGGTATATCGTCGAGAGTCCATTCTACGACACAGAGCAAATCTCAGATTTGGGGTTTGTAAACTCCGCAAATCATATGTTGTTTTTCAGGTTAATTACACTTGCGTGAGTTTTGCTGAGCGCATGCGGTGAAGAGTGTGAAAGTAAATTTATCACCTAAGAATAAGGGATAACTGGAATATACGTGTTTTAGGTGGAGAACATCAACTTTCACCATACAGAAATATGCCTTATTCACACCCTCGGTGATTTCTTGAATTGACGGAATTTCTTGCAGAGATACACAACGTCGAGGTGACCCTACGGAATATTGATTGTTTTTTAATGCATTACGGATATAAGGAGCAAAAATCGACCTAATGGATTTTCACACCTTCGGTTGGCGGGTTGAATAATATATAGGTTACATCTACCACCAAAAGTGCAGTCCCCACATTAAATACACAATTCGCTACATTGGCGAAACGAGATAATACATGAATATGCAAACCACGTCCAAGACACCCTAACCGTTGCTTAAAAAAATGGTCATTCACCTGGAGGGCGGGGGCTGGGCCAGGAATATTTTGGCGACAAACCAATAAGGGGGAAGTGAGGGATGGTCCATTAGAAAATGTTATAAGCTCGTATGTTCATGTATGTGTATACGTTGATGTTTGTATGTGCGTATGAGTGCGTGTGTAGACTCAGATGAATCCCTTAAATACTACTACTAACTCCGCCCTTACCTGGGTTACTGTGGAAACACAACATGGAACCATAACTCCATCAACGGGAATATACCACCGAGCCATGAGCGTAGCCGAGCTCACCTCTAGATCTCCTTAACTCAAATTTATGCCTTTTCTTTGTTACCACCTCAGTTGCCATGACGACAAATGACAACATTTGCAGGTCCCGAAAAAGACAAGACCAATTGTCTTCTATTTCTCCTAAAGCCCTCAGTAAGGATGATAAGGGAGATAATAATATACGAGCTTTATTTTCTTTTAATGTGAAATCGAAGAACAGGATTTGGGGCATTTATGAGTTGGTTAGGAAATGTTGAAATTAAAGCCAGTGAAAATCTGTGGAAAAAATAGTGCGGGTAACCAAACGAATTAATACCCATGGTTTGGTGGGCAAGGGTTCAACCCTTAAGAATCTCCCCTTATTCAAGAGAGAGGTCACGTTCACAATTGATTAAAACGTGGTGGAAAGGTTAATTAACTGACGAAAGTAAAGGTGAATATGTTAGGAAGATACACAATTGGATTAGTCCAAAGAAGAGATTACTTGTGGCGTTTTGGACAGGGGGGAAATGGCCAACTTCGCCAAGAGGCAGCCCACCTCAACCCTTAGTAGGAGTGGGAAACCCTCTTTACAAAGATGGGTACTTCTTTCTAAACACTACACTTTGTTTCACACACTCACCTCACTTTACTTCTTAAAGGCTTGATAACATCGCTCTCCTTGCAATTCCATTAATCGTTTTAGTTTTCTTCATCGTCCCCGACATTAAACATCACTCCTTCAGATTACGCACAGGCTTTGTTTTCAAATAACTCAACTATTACTTCTGCTTTTGTTTCGAGTAGTCATTAACTATGAACCGATGAGTTGTGGCTCAACCGAAGGAATTAGACTTTCCTTTCACCTCTTAAAGTGTTAATAGGTATGCTGCTTTTTCGCCTTTGTAAGTGTATTTATTTGTTTTTTACATGTTAAGGATGTATTAATATATATATATATATATATATATATATATATATATATATTGCAGTGCAATATTTGTCACCATATTATTATATAGATATGTATTTGGTTGAGTCTGTGTAAAGAAGGATGACTAAGATGATTCATGGGTTGAGGAGTTTACCTTATAATGAAAGGCTTAATTTATTAGAAGAGTTCGAGGGGAATTGATTGATTCTCTAAGTAGGTAAAAGCTTATAATAGGGAAGACCTATGTAGGTAATATTTCAATATTTAGTGAACAGGTTTAGGACATGTAAAAATGGGTTAAGGCTGGACAAGTTTAGGTTTCGGAATAGAATTGGTAGGCTGTGGTTTAAAAATCGATTGGTAGATGAATAGAATATGTTCAGTATTTCTGTGATAAAAGCTTCCCTTTCTGGCGAGTTTTAAAAATAAACTGGTTAGATTTATGGCTGAGGATACTAGGACGCACATAACTTGATATTGGAAGCGTGAACTGCCTCTTAGAGGTTAGTGATTAGCTTTTTCAAAAATTTTCTTTTCTTATGTACGCAGCCACCAGAGGGAGCGTCAAAGGGTGGAAGTGGTTATAATAAAAAGCTCATGCCTTGTTTAGATCTGCCATGTTAGTCATGATAGGTCATAAATGGCTTTGTTGGTCATAATTTTCACGATAGGCCACGCTTGTTTTGACGGTTCTTATTTGTTATTCTGGGTGATGAGGTTCATTGCAGGGCCAGGATTTTCTTTACTGGATGCTGGAACATGTTAAGTCATGACCGGAGATAATAGAGCATGCTTGGTCATTATAGACAAAATGGATCTTAGTGTATTAGCGCAGGGTACAAAACTATGATATTTATTAATGAAAAGCACAAGTTTAAGGGAGAATTCCTTCGAAAGTGAAATTATCCATAATAAGTCCTTCCCTTCTTCCTAAATAAAGTAGGCTTATATAAAACTCACTGTAAAAATTGCGTTGAAATAAAGACATGACAACCACACGTTAAAAAAAGCGTAATAAATGCATACATCAACCACGCGTTAACTTATTGCTCAGCACGCTTGAGCGTGCTACACTATTACTCGTAAACAATGGTTTCACAAACGGAGACATACACGCTGCTAATCGCCCCCAAAAATGGATAGATGGTATAAGTCACCGAATGTCAATTCAACGAGCAGAAATAAACACCACTAAACTCTAGTGCAAGAACATAATTTGTCAAAGCCTACAAAACAGATGAAGAAGTTATAAAGGAAGTCTTAAACAGTGAAGTCAACACAAAACAAAATGAGAATAATGTATCCATCATAATTTACTACAATAACAAAAGCACCTCCAATCTCATAATGAGAAACAACCCAGGACTTCAATAGCACCCAAGCAGAAAAGTCACCTGATATATGAATATATGTGTAAAATGGGAGACTGCGAACTCCAACCTCATTCATATATCGGAATGACCAAAACAAAGCTAACGCGAAGAATAACCTATCACTTAAGTAACGGTGCCTCCAGGATCTTCCACAGGAGAGTTGCGCGTTGCGGTTACTGGTGAAGTACTGTCTAGTATACAGTACCGTCGAAAAAAGAACTGACATCTGTAATTCTATAACATCTTCCCTAACTTTCGCCAAAGAAATCTAAGGTTAACAAAATTGGTGTACTCTTAGCTACAGGTATAAACTTCAGTTGTGTGAAGGGATGAAAAGTTGTTTACTGTCCAGATTAGGGTACTTGCCCTTGTTATTCGGTGGATACCCTCTTGCAAAGAGCCATCTTGGCATACCATATGGCATTATATTTTCTTTCTAGGAGTTTAAATTAGCTTTTCATCTCTTCTTCTAGCATTTGAATATTTTTTATAATTATTTATATACTTAGTTTTTAAATATCTAAAAATAATAGGTGTAGGAATGAAGAAACTACAGAAAAAAGAAAAAGCTCAGAATAGTGCCTAGATGTGTACAAACAATATTCGCGTCACTGGGATTCAATTAACAAACACTTTCTCCACTCAGCTATCTCAAAGTTCTTTATGGAGTGGTTGAATATTTATATTTTGCAATAGAATAGACGGATACAGTGTAAAGGTTGATAATTGTTACCAGAGTTACGATATACCACCTTGTTGTACGTGGCAACTTTACTGTCAATCAAGAGGTTTATTCTATTTTGCCATTTCTCATCTTTTAAACAGCGAATTTATCGAGAGAGTTTAGAATAGTAAAAAAAACAAAATCAACAATATAAATTAATTAGAACTTGACTCAAAAACTCTCTAAGTTAAAACTGGTATAACTCTTTCTAAACGGTGAAAAGGTTTCCTCGAAGATTTCTAGCAATTATTTGCTGCAATATTTCATCTTCAAATATAAGGCGGAAACATGAAGTGTAGACTGTTTATATAAATCAATTAAAATAAGTTTACATCAATCAATCAATCAATCTACTATGGCACCCACAGGATGCGAAGGGCCGAGATAAACTCTTTCCGCCAGTACTTATCCTGAGCCATCTCCTCCAATTCGTCATCCCAACTATATCTCCAGCCCTTCTCTTCATCAACCTTATCCATGCTTCCTTCGATCTACCTCTTGCTCTTCTTCCACTTTGGTGCATACTGCACATATCGTCCCTCTTGTCTGTAAATATGCCCCATCCATTTCCATCGGGACAATCTCACATACTCGGCACTCCTGTTGTACTTCCATAATTTCTCTAACTCTCTCATTTGTTACTCTATCCTACGATCGTAGCCTATACCTCTTTTCCAAAATATTATAGTATTAGTTTCACTTATGACCTTCTTTATTACAAAGTCAATGATCAAAATAAACAGGGATGGAGAAAAAATTTCACCCTGAATTACTCCCGATATAACTTCAAAACTTTCACTCCGACTCTCATCTACCGATACTTGGCAGAAGGTATCTTCATACGCAATTTTGAACATGTCAACAAACTTCTTTGGTATTCCATAGTGTCTTATTATTCTAAATAGAGCGGCACGTTTTACGCTGTAAAAAGATTTTTGAAAATTCACAAAGTTTACATACCATTAATTAATTACTTTCTTGCAGGTTCTTTCATTAGTTATTGAATCATGTAAACCAAATAGTAATTTCATATATTACAAAACTCATTTACAAATATCACTAGGAAATTATAAGCAATCGTCTAACTGTTTAGAACCAAGAAGACCGCAGGCGTTGTTTTAAAAATGTTGAACCCCACCAATACAAAGGAGACATATTTTAAGAAGCCACAATAAGGGAATGAATCTCCTATGGTTAATGTAAAGTAAATTTCCTTGAGGTCAACTCCGTCGCAGGCTTTATACCTATAAAACGATGATTCATTTAATTCTTTCGAAAGAATTTTATTTTAAAAAGAAAAGTGCTTCCGTGATTTGCTTGCTTTCAATATTTTTAATTAAAGAAATTAGTTTTGTACTCTAGGAATCAATACCGTCATTTTATTAACCTCTCTCTATTTATGTTTTACTAACGACCAATTTAAGTTACCTAGCTGTCGATCCTTTTTGTGTTGCTGTTAAATACACCTGTCCAAGTCCATAGTTACCCTATTGTACTTCCTATCATATCGAAACCACACCTTTCATATACATAACTTTAAAAATGATCAGAGTTTTTAATAATGTTTCAAGAATTATAATATTAATAAGAATGTTTGGTTTTAATGACGACAGAAGGATAAATAGTGCATGGACAAAATGATTGGAATGAGTGTGTTTTCTATGACTTTTAAAAGCTGTGACACCTCGCCAATCTCTTACGGCTATATCTAAGAGGGGTAATTTTCATCTCTTTCACTTTAAGCAGTAAATTGATTGGAGAGTAAAAATGAATGAAACTCATTTCACATTCTCTGGCTTTAGATAAATCAATCAACACAAATTCATCTTTAACAGCTTGAAGCTTATATAATCAGGGAACCAAAGAGTAGTAGAGAAATTTTTCATCAGACAACTCCATAAAACTATTAAAAAAAAAATGGAAAAAGGAAAAAAGCAGTGGTCAGACCCATATATTGTTTGGAAATTTACCATTATAGATAAATAGTTTTCCTGTATATAAAACTATAACAAGTCCATATAATTTTATTTGGTAAAAAAAACTCTAATTTCAATACCACAACATACTTCCTACAATAAGGGACAGAACATTGCCTAAAATAGAAATATGCCAAGCTATTTCCTACATTAGGGGACAGAAATAATGGGTTGGAGGTGACGTTAGATTTATAGATTTAGAGAATCACGTAGATAAAAAGGGAACAAAGAAGAATCGTAATTATGCCTTAAACTTTTTATTTATGTTAATAAAACTTATAACCAACCAAGCTAACTCTTGGCTAAATTTCGTTTTACCGGTTTTGGGGGATTTATATTGTCCATATCAGAAGTCTAAAATATTTCCAAATTATGGGATTTTAAAACTATAAAATCTCTTTTCTTTTAGAGTCTAAAACACGACTTTTACGAAAATTATTCCCAAGTTTATTAATACGGAAGCTTTGCAGTGTAAAAAGGTTATTATGCTAATACATCGCCAAATCCTTTTGTCCTTTGCGATTGCAGACAACGAGGATTCCCTTGTTTTTTTAAGCTTCCGGAAGGGTGAAAATTAATTTGATTTAAGAATGTCTCATAACGTAGTTGTCGATAAGTAATGTGTTACTGTCGTATCTAATAACAGGATTACCGAGGGAGATAAATATATTTACACAAATAGGACTTCCTTTCCTCTTTGGATTAAGTATCCTTTAGGATATCTGTTTTGAAAGAAAGAAAATATCTGAGGACTCAGAGAACTGTCATAAGCGCCCAAGTAAAAATTTAAATGAAAATGCGTTATTTATATTTCAGCGGGTTTCAAGTTAATAAAAATAATATAAATGGCAAAATTTTTAAACCAATATTGTCAATTTTTATTATTTAGAATTAAAGTACTTGTTTTTGATTATTATAATGTTTACAAGAAGTGACTGTTTTAGAGAAAGTGGGTTTAATTTAAGGACCACACACTCTCTGCCTAAAGTATAAAGCCCCTATACAATCATTCATATAATATAATTAAATATTTCTGGCAAAGGAATTCAGTATAAATATTATATATTTAATTTCAATTATTTTAATACTTAGTTAGACCAAATTTGACAAAATTCTGACCATCTCTTTCCCTACTCAGCTTGTAATCATCATTATCATCATCATCACTAACTCTATAATTTAAGAACGGGATTTTTTTGAGTATTGGAATAATAATTTCATCTTAGTTTGGTTAGGACTTGTTTTTTTATCAAAGTTATTTCTAATAATTCTTTTATAATATCAAAAAACAAAATTGTGAAGTTCAGAAATAAATATAAGTATCGAAATTTTGTTAATTTTTTAAACCCCAAAGAATAACAAATGGTGAAGTTCAGAAAATTTAGTTTAGAGTTCCTTTTTAAAATACATATTATTGGCGAATCCATTGCCTGTTTTTTTATTATTTTTCTTTCATTTTAACTTGTGGTATCTATTATTGCTTTTCCAAGTACTGCCCCTAAACAAGTGTTCTAGACTCTGTGATGCCTACTTTATATGCGTACATCCTATATCCCCAAACCAATGCTTGGTGTTGTTAAATTGAAATCATGGAAAATAAGAATAGCCTATGAGTAAAGTTTAATTCCAATTTGATTTATTCAATGTAACGTTGCCCCAAATTATTATTTTCATGGTTAAAGTCAGCGTTTTACTGGAATGTGCTAAGAATGTCCTGTTTTGATTTGAAAATTAGAAGCATTTCCCCGGGGTCTATTCTGTCTCACGCCTAATCACATCTGCACCCGTCACAATTTAGGGCATAAAAAACGCATGAGACCTCCTCTACAGCTCTGTCGCAGGCTTTATTAGTAGGAGCAAAGAAAGCTTCTGATTTGAATGGTTTTCCTAAAATTTTCGATCTCAATTAAAGGCTTGATGAAATTGAAAAGTGGTTTGAATTATTCCTTTCCACTTGTTGTTCTCCTCGAACGAAGTGGCTTTGAACCGAGATTAACTTGAGAATTTTAATGCACCCTCAGTTTCTTATCGCCAATCTTTTTCATTTTGGATCATCTTTAAACGACTCACAGCAAACTCTTTTTGGTGTTAATCACCTCGACAGAGAAATGAGGCCAAGATATTCGAAAATTCTGCGTGGTAAACCTTTTTTTTACAAATGTAAAGATAAAGTGCCTAGGATCAAATATGAGGTGGTGTTTCTCTTTGATGTCGGAGTAGATTTTAAAGTTGTACTTAACACTCCATTCAGGTCGTGATTCCTCATCAACAACACAAAGATGGCTTATGCAGTAGTAAATAACATGAATCGGTTCATAGATCTGCAATAGACACACGTTGAATTTGAATTGAAACTTACCGTACTTGATCGTCCTGATAAGAAGATAGCAGTTTAGTTATTCAGTGGAGAGATTTTGCTATTTCCTCTTGAACTCCATCAGATATTCAACTAATTCCACTGGTTTTAAGTTTACCTAAAGTTCATTAACTTTCTTAAAACTCTTTCCAACGTGGCAATTGGAGCTTGATCAGAAAGTCACAAGGTATTTGAGCCTGATGATTAATTGTATCTGCAGTAGATCTTTCATATGTAGTTGACTGATCATCCAGTGGCACATGCAAACTACCGTTTTCTCCAATATGGATATTTAGGCGTTGTGAAACGTTTTCTGCCACTTTTCTTCCATGATGAAAGCTCTTGGTCTTTGCTATAGTTTTATAGTGGTTTGGACAGCATATCTTGAACATTTTATTAGCAATTTCTACTTGTGATAACCGTTAGCTAGGATAACGTTGAATTTGTGCTCTCTTTGCGTCTCGAGCTTTTTTAGTTTTAGACATATTTCTTATTAAAAATAATACTCAATACAAAATAGCTAGAAATTTTTCTGAGGCATAAGAAATACCTGGTAATTATGATTTTATAAGACAGCATCTAATGAAATACTAAGTCATTCAAATTTTAAAGAATTCAAACATATTTGTATAATAAACATTATTATTTAACATATTTAAAGATAGCAAAGGTCCTCACCGTTGCCTAGGCATAAAAAACTATTTTGAACAAATCAATTATCTGTTCGAAACTTAAGATTTTACTGTCAATTTTAGTGTTTTAATTGCAATTCTCAGCTGCGATTTCTGGTCGAAAAAACCTGGAAAGATAAAAAATATTCGTTTTTTTTAAATCACGTATTTTAACAACACACACGTGGAGCTTCTAGATAATAACGTGCGGATTCCAAATCTTCCAAAAAATTCAGTCTCGCTTTAATAATTTTTCAGTTATGGAGAAGCAAACATTTTCGTGCGAAAACCACTGCTTTGTATATTAGAGATAATATCATCAATTCTCAAAAGTTTGATTACATTTATTAAATATATGAATATATGAATGGATTCATCAAGGCTTATTAATCTTTTTTCTCTGTCAGCGTGTCCATCTTTAGAGGTATCTCGTGTTCTTTGTCAGAAAATTACTCAAATATAACATACACCCTGTAGCGATTATGAGCTAAAGAATCCAGCAAGCTGATAAAAAATATAATGTTCCTTCTCATATAGAATCCAAGCCATTATTTTTGGCTTGGAAATGAATATGCGGTTTGCCAATTTAAGTTCACAACATTCAAGCGTAGCTTTGTATATTGGTTGCTATTAATTACTTTCTACACCACTCGATTTTTTTTAAATAAGTCGAATGATTCACAATAGATGCTTTGTCATTGCATACTTTTCTTCTTTTTCTTATGCTATAGATGAAGAATAAGAAATCGCACGTAAGCGTTGCCACGCCTTCTACATTTAGAAAAATCTCTTTCACCGCACTAATTCAATTTATTTTATCACGTTCACACCCTAAAATTTATTACTTGTGCGTTTCTGTGGAAACCGTTCTCAAGTTCACCTTAATTATTTTAAGTTCTCACTTACATTTCATTCAAACTCAAACTAACTACTCTTTTCAGGCGGTGTGAGTGTATGTTATTAAAGCAAACTTTTAAATTTCCACGTAATTTTAAATCTCACGTGTATATCCCTAATGTGGCTCACGTCAGCCCGTTCCCGTCTAATGTTACAGATCCCAAAAGAGGATAATGCTTGAATGAACTCAACAAATCAGTACTTTTTCTCTTTTTGAATCTGATATTACCAAATATATTTACTGTATATTACCGGAAGGCATCTAAAATGTTCCATTATCGGAGTTTCCTAATAAACAGCATTATAACTCAGTTTAATAATGGCTCAACTAAAACTCATCGATGAGACATTAGTATATAGATAGTTTCAAAAGAGCAAATTAAAATAACAATTTAGTCTAATATTTACTCTTCTAATCATATCCATTACCTAATTCTAATCCTTCGCGACTAGAAATTCAAAAACTTAGCCTTTAACAAATATAGAAATTCAACACGGCAGAAAATATATACCATCGTCCCTACTTCCACGAGATAACGATTTTATGATACACATACCACATACTTACTCACACTTCTCTACAAGCAAACTAGATGCGTTATTGTTCAATGAAGTAGTTAGTATTCACAGTCGCTACTTTTCAGCGTGATGAATGAGAACAAAGTCACAGAAATGAAATCTGGCGACTTTATGGAAATTTCAAAGCAACGGAAAATCAAACGACATTCGTAAATGATTTAAAACCTTCGTAATTGATTTAAAACCTTTATCTTGTGTATCGTGCTGCTGAGGCTACATGTACTTGCTCCTCACGAAAGATTTGTAGGTATATTCCTGCTCATATACGAGGCAGCGATGGATTCCATTATCTTGCTGCCTTTGCTTAAGCAAGTTTTAACTTATTATCTTATCTCCTTTGGTTTGAAACGGTGGAACCTCAGAAGTGCAAGAAGTTAGACGTACTTTACGACATTTGAAGAAATAACACAAGTTACAAGTCGTCGGTAATTACATATTTTTTATTCAACTATATTAGGAACAAAATCCTATCTTTTTACCTCCAAATGATTGGAAAATTTGGTTGATGAAGATATAAGGATAGAATGTATGGAACTGCTTTTTCCATTCAACCAATAGAGAAGAAAATGATTGAAGGTCTAGAGACTACAAAGAAAGAAACTTTCTTGTATTAACCTAAATTATTCCAACAGATTATAATTGATTCCAGTCATATCTACCCTATTATAATTTAAAGAAAGCAAAATTGAATCCAAGCTCCTGTTGTTTAAATCAAGCTAACATAACCTTTCCTTAATCAATCCAGTCTAAGTTAAACTCCACGCAATCTTTAAACAACCAAGCCTTTTATGTAAAAGTTGAATAGTGATCATGATAAAATTATAATAATTAATTTAAGCTCCAAAATCTAATCTCAACCCTTGACTATTGATTTTTTCATACAAGGTTTCATTGATCTCGGCCCAACTCAGCTGCAATTACAAGTTATAGCCATTTCTATAACAAGTTCTCTCTCCACTAAACCAGATCTGATGCATATGAAGGCTATGTTTCCTTTTTATAACCCCCATTTCACCATTTCCCATTTATTTTGGAGTATGGAGCGCGAAGAGAGAGCGAATAACCAAAAATTGCTATTAAATTTAGGTCGGTGATATATTTTGCATCTCCCTGGAATTGTTCCAGATTTTCAACCCATTCAAAGCCCCCAGTGCAACTGGGGTGTCAGTGTTACCTCAAAAGTTAATCTACTTTCATTATTTATTGTTAAAGATAAGCACGATGACTATTTACCAAAGGTATGTTCACTGATGTAATCATTTACCAGAATAGGCAATAAAGAGATCAAGAGTTTTATGATTAGTGTTAGGTAGAGAGATTTGTTCATATATACGCTCTTGCTAATAAATTTCTCTTATAATAATCTACCTTATCTAAATTGCTGTGTTGATCTTTTAGTACTCTATTTAGATACAATGATTATCTTTTTCTAAAGGTAAAGTGCGCTAAATTCCTTGTGTATAAAAAAATGACCGAAATTACCTTATGGCTTTGCAAAGATTCCAGGGATGAAAGATCATAATCTCCCTCGCGATCATTAAAGTCAGGTTGTTCTCGCGGAGACATTTATCACTGCTGGGGCGGAGAATTCACGAGCTCATAAAGACACTCTTTGGCCTCCACCTTCCAAGGGTTTTGGTGTGGTTTGGGAGGGTAAGTTGTTTGCTTGTTATGGTGAAATAATATATCTGGGTTCAATATTAATACGTCTACTTTCACCTTTTGCAACTTAAGTGGTTTCAATCCACCTCTTTTTTGATACATCCCCTTATCTTCCTTCTCCTACACTTCTCTCTCCAGTTTTCTCCCTCTTACTCTCCATTCACACTCTTTTGCCTACTTATCACTTATATACTTCATATATATTTTTTATTTTTGTTCATTCTTTTCTACGCCTTTTTTATACATATCACACATCTTTTTCAAACTATAAATAACCTTTCATCTGTCAATTTACACTGGTTAAATTAGACAGACAAATAGAGGGTCATAGACCAAGAGGGATGAAGAGAGACTGAAAAGAGGGGAAATATAGTGGAAAATACTGATATGAAAATCAATCTCTCACACCACTTTTCCGCATTTATTTTTTGCCCTCTCTAAAATTCTAATCCTCAATTTCCTGTATCTCTCCATTTCCTCCTTTTCATTCCTCAACTCCTGCTTCGCTGAAAATTCTGACCTCGCTAAACTACAATAATAGAGATAACCCACAAACGCGTTAATCCAAGTATTATATCAGAAACGTAAATAGATAAAGATACATTTACAAACAATATTAAAGTCTAGTAAACATTTGAATACCACCCAATTAGATGGCTAGCGATTTAAATACTGTATTAGTTTATTCTCTTGGAAAATAATTTGTCAATAAGTTTAAAAGCTTATTTTGTGAATGGGCTTAAACGAATACTTGAAATTAAAAACGTCTTTGGAATTGGTTTAAACATGTGTATTTTTTAATGGATTTAAAGAAGGGTATTTTGTGAATTGGTTTAAACTTGCTAAATTTGTGAGTGGATGGACATGTCTTCTCTGAATGGTTTTAAACAAGCGTATTTTGTAAATGGATTTAAACACGTTTATTATGTGAATTTGTTTAAACATGCATATTTTGTGAATGGGTATAAATAATTGTATTTTATGGATGATTAAACACGCATATTTTATGAATGGGTTTAAACATTCGTATTTTTGTAGATGGGTTTAAAGACGCAATTTTTAAATGTGCTCAAACACGCGTATTTTGTAAATGTGTGTAAAAACTCGTAATTTGTGAATGGATTTAAACACCCGTATTTTTGTGAATAAGATAATACCCATACTTTGTAAATGTCTGTAAACATGTGTATTTCGTCAATGGAACTTAACAAGCGTAATTGAAATGAGTTTGAATACGAGTATTTTGTGAAATGTTTTAAACATGCGTATTTTGGGAATAGCTTTATACACCCTTATTTTATGAATGGATTAAATATTCGTATTTTGTGAATTGGCTTAAACATGCAAAATTTGTCAGTGGATTATTTCCACGTATTTTTCTGAATGGCTTTAAACACGCGTATTTTTGGAATTGGTTTGAAACGGACGCGTATATTTTGAATGGGTTTAAACAAGAGAATATTCTGAATGGTTATATAAACGCATATGTGTGATTGAGTGTTAAGACCCCCTTTTTTAATTGGTTTAACACTCATATTTCATGGATGGGTTTAAACACGTGTATTTTCTTAATCGGTTTACACTCGCGTATTTTGTGAATGGGCTTAAATAAGCGTAGTTTTAAATGTGTTTAAACACGGTATTTCGTGAATAGATCAAACATTCCTATTTTGTGAATGGATTTAAACACGCGGATTTGTGAATTGGTTTAAAGACACATATTTAGTGAATAGGTTTAAATATGCGTATTTTGTGAATGGGTTTGAACGCACATATTTTTTAATGTGTTTAAACAACTGTATTAAATTAGTTTAAATACCTCTATTTTCTCACTGGTTTTAAAAAGGATAAATTTGTAAAAGGATTTAAATGCGTATTAGTTGAATGCGTTTAAACACCAATATTCACTTTCGACGGGGCGTCTCTTGTTCTGCGTGTGAAGGGGAAAAATGTTGACCGAAAAGGGCAGATTGAAAGACCCATCCAAGCAATTTAAGCAAAGGCGAGTGAGATCGCACTCCTTTAATGCCGAGTGGAGTCCTTCATAGACACCATAGATTTTCACTCCCTTCACTACTTCATGCACCTCCCCTCACAAACATTGATTTCTCGACGCCCCCTCTTAGCTTTAGGCTGTAATGATGATAATAAATATATATTAATTGTAACAACAATAATGATAATTAAAATAAAAATAATAATAATAGAGTAATAATAATAATAATAGAGTAATAATAATACTAAAATAATAATGATAATAAAATAATAATAATCCTGATAATAATAAAAGAATAATAATAATAATATCATAATAATATTAATAAATAAATAATAATAGTAATAACAATATACATATTATTCGAATGCCCGAATCACAATAATCTATCTTTTTTTATCTATTAATCTATGAATCCTGATTATTTTTTCGGATTTTTTTTTGTCATTTGCTTCATTATTTATCGCCTCTTGGAGTGAAATGGAAACGTCGGCCATTTGCCCCTTTAAGTTAATTTGTGCTCCCTCATTTGTGCTCTAAATTCCTTCTTAACTTTTTAAAAGCAAACTCGATTGGGGTAATTTGTGTAAGAAAGTTTTTTTAAATTAATTAATAAAGGAAGAGATGAAAGTAAGCTAGGTTGATTTATTTATTCTATCATAAATTATTAAATAAAATAATAAGAAAAGACTCATTACCACCATTGCTTCTATTGATCAAGATAAAACCTTATTCTCCCAGTGGCGCACATAAGGACTCACGTCCAGCACCAGATTTGAGTTGTAGGTTAAGGTTGAAGTTAAACTAGTTGTCTATGGCAGAGGATATAAAACTTAGGCGATATCTTTGTTAGGTTATAAATTTTTCTTAACTTTTGTAATAGACTTTTTACTCATTCAGGCAGGCCAGAACCTTCTTGGAGTCGACAATGCCGAATGTCACTGTGGTAGCTGGCAGAGAAGCGAAGCTCTCCTGCGTCATCGAAAACCTTCGCGATTTTAAGGTAAGAACCCGCTGCTTCGTCACTTGAAGTCCCACTTGGGATAATACACTAAGTCGTTAATTATTCATTCGAGGCAGCCAAATGATGGACGAAACGAGTTGTTTCCGTCTTGAATTCTTCCCTTGTAGTGTTCTCTCCTGGGTCGTCATGGTTCCATCGAGGAACCATTAAAGTGGGTCAGAGAGAGTCAATCTCCTTCTCCTTCTATATTCTGGTTGATTAAATTAGTGTGTTCCTATGACTTTTCAGGTTGTTTTTTCATACACTTACTTTCACTTCACCTAAATTCACCATGATCTAGTATGACTTATACTAAGCTATAGCGATATATCTTCTCTTCCAAATGCTTTCAAGCCCTAATATGTCATGCCTCAATCCGTGATCATCAGTGCTCTTCCTAATAAAGTACTCGAATTCAACAATTAAGCTAATCGAACGTTTGAAGTGTACAAAAATCTCAACAGCCTCGACTTAACCTTCAAGGCTATGAGAATACCATTTCACTTCTTCAAAAATGAACACAGTACTACACAAAAGTACTCTTTGTTCAGTGAAAACAAATGGTGTCAACACAACAACTAAGCTTGCGATAAACAAGAAAGAATTAGTTATTTAATATAAGTGAAAGCAAGAACTAAAGTGATATTTGTGGCAATTGTCTACACTCACAATTGTTGCGGTGGCAAAACTTCCACATACAAGTGCCGAAATGAAACTAGGTCTGAAAAGAGATTGTTATCAAAATTTATGTTTTATGAGTAGAAAAAAACAAACACATTAATTTAATAAAAAAGGGGGCAAACATTAATGGGTGATATCTTCATGATGGTGTGCATGATGGAGTTTTCTAATTATAATGTTCTTATTAGACGACATTAGATTCGGAGAAGGATTAATATATAGCCTGACATGTATATAAGCCATCTGTTTTGTTTCTTTCATGCCCTACTCTGGTTATTTTGTCAATATTTTAAAATTTAGCTGCTATTCCTTGTTATCGACTTATAACTTGAATTTTTTTTTATATTTACTTGTTGCTCATTGTTTATATAATATCTTTTGATCATATGTTAGTGAGGTTAGATAAATTAATCTACAAACCTAGGAAAACTTTATGCCCCTTTACTGGACTCAATATTGTTCCACAATGAAGGAAACAGTTTGCGTACCATTTATGAAGTTCGATGCTCGACCTATTCTGGAATAAGAGATTTTTCTCACTGTACTGGGTGAATTAAATGTTGCTTTTGTCAGATTAATGTGCATTTCTAAAGGATACGTGAATTTATGCCAAATTGAATCTGATTTGGAGGCAATGACGTCGAAAAATTATATTAATATTCTGAAATCTATTAACTTGCGACCTAGGATTCTTCCGTAATTCTTGTCCCAAAAGAGCATGAACTTTAGGAGGCTCGGTTCATAGGTAATATGACATTCATCAACTGAGATTAAACAGAAACGAATATAAATAACAGGCGAAAAATATTTAGATGACTCATCGAATTTAAAACCTATAATCGTCTTAATATTTTTGGAGAGAGTTGAGGTACAAGAAGCAACGGAATCCGTCATCCTTTTCTTGAATGTGAGAATTTACAGATGTGCAAACATGTTTTCCTGTTACCAAATGGAAAATATAATAATAAAGCTTACCCCAAACATAATAATGCAGAGTAGAAGTACATACTTGGCGTTACTGAAATAATTTATTTAAACAATACGAGTATCTAAATTGTTAAGGAGGCCAAACTACATTTGCAAAAAAATGTCCAATAAGGAGAAACATTAGTAAATGAAGACAGAGCAAACAAAATTGAAGAAAAAAAACGAGGAAAAGCACGATTTATGCACATGTAGTGCAGGCTGCTATAAATGAAGCTGAAGGTGCGAAAATATTTACATATTGAAAATAAACCTCTGCGAAAATGATAAAATACCGATATTCTGCTCATATAGCAAATTTTACGCGCCTGGAAACGGTGGCTACAGATATGAATATGTACTTTGTTTACCAACAACAGTGTAGGAGGGATAACGTTCCCTGCCTCCTTTCCTTGGGACCAAATTCTACGAATAAAATTTCAGTCTTGTGAAAAAAAATACCATCACATTAAGATATGAAGGCTACTTACTTATGATTTAAGTGATCCAAGTATAGAGGTACAAAAAACAGGAAAATAAAATTTCAACAGAAGAAATAAACAAAATAAAGTTCAATCCAAGATTACCAACTAGACCAAGTCAAAGCTTTAGATCCAGTTCGAAAAACTCCAAAGGACGCAAATAAATTTTCCACAGTAGAAAAATAAACCCAAGAATATTTTCTACTTAGAAACATCCATTCGCTATGGAAGGAAACCTCTGAAGTCATAGAAGGAATTAGTACAGCTAAGTTTAAATATGATCTAGACAACCCCTACCCTATACCATCATGTGAAAGAAGCTCTAATTCAAGGTTTAGTAAAGTTAATGTTAGGCTTGTAGTACATTGTCTCACAAGGAAAGTTTAGCACCAGAAGAACCAGATGCTGTAGAACGCTTCCTCCCTTTCTTGGAATTCCCAGATTGGACAAAAGTAAATCACAATAGTTTACTTCCAATTAATGTTCAATAAGCCATAACAAAACTACGAAATGGACACTCTAACAAGGAATTAAAGATAGTTTGTATGAACTTAAATCGAAGGCAAACAAATGCATTAAGAAACATTATTTCAAACATAGTAAATCCAGTGATTGATCTTATAGGTGATCATTGATTAATATAAATAGAAAAAAATCTAGAATTTCCTTACAGAATTTTATCCTGCAATCATAGGGTTTCCATAGCAATACTCACTGACATTGAATTCAAAAGACGCCCCCAAGTTTATGAGTCATATTTGGCAATCGAGGTTCAAACTATAATGGTTCCTTTAACCATTTCCCTACGATATCAACCATTAAGGTGATGATACTTTCCCATATAGAGTATCCTCATCTTTTTGCTCATGGGAGGTTTACCGCGTTTAAAGACGACTTAAATGTTAGAGGTGAAGCATCGGGTTATGCCTATATAATAGAGCAGAACAAGTTCTAGACTTAATATTCAATAGAAACATTACTAAACGCATTGGTCACGCATTTCTACCTATATTATATAGAGAATGGCCTCAAAATTCCATATTCTTACAGGTCATTAGTTTCCTTTTAACTATCATATTGAACCAAAACTACCTACTTCAAGTTACCAGTTAGGAGGGTGTACCCCAGGGCTCTGTGGTACGTCCCATCCTATTTATCATTTATATCAACGACTTCGTGGATGGCTTAGAATTGAAGGCGAGTCTGTTTGCAGATGACGCAAAGATACACCGCACCATCAGGACTTAGAAGGACGCAGAGGCGCTACAGAGCGATATAGACCGGCTGCAGGATTAGAGCAGGAGGTGGATCTTAACATTCAATGTAGAAAAGTGCAAAACAATGCACTTTTGTTGGCAAATCCTAGGCACAAACTACTAACTGAATGATTCTATTCTAGCCAAGACCACAACAGAGAAATACCTAGGGTTACATGTGTCAGCAAAGGTGGCAGCCAAGGCTAACAGCAGGCTGGGGATAATAATGAGGAGCTTCAGATACATCGATGAGGATATCCTACAGGCACTTTACATGAAACTGGTCAGGCCTATCCTCAACTACGGAGCAGAGAGTGTGCTGCTGCACCTGGTCAAGGACATCAAGCTCTGCGAGCAGGTGCCGCGAAGGCTACTAGAATGGTGCCTGTGTTAAGAGACCTCCCATACTAAGAGCGATGTAAAGCATTAAGCCCTGACAACATTGGAGGACCGGAGGCAGAGGTGGGATATGATCCAGCTCTACAAACTACTACATGGCCATGAGGACGACCGTTACACAAGGCTCTTCAGCCTCAGCAACAACAACCTAAGAGGACACAGCCTCAAGATAGCTAGGCCGCCACACTGGAGGACAACAACAATGGGGAACCGGTTCGCAATCAGGGCCAATGACCTCTGGAATGCCCTACAAGAGCATGTAGTAACAGTACCATCAATTGCTAAATTCAAGGTCAGGTATGAAAAACTTATGGGTTAAAAATGTAATGTGGCAGTCGACCAACTAAGAGCTGTGGGATACCAAATTATGTTTAGGTAAGCAAGTAACCATCTTGCAATATTAATTCCGATATCAACCAGTAGATTTCAAATCCATATAAAAAAAGGGAAGAGATACGCAAAGGCTGAATAAATCAAGTATAAAATATACTCAGTAACTACAGGGTAGCGCACTTCAAAGTAGCTCTGCCCAGCTATTTTTTTTTTAATGTATCTACAAAAAACTGCTTAACTTTTTTATTTATTTGATTAAATAGTAGAATCTAGTAATCATTGGAATTTAAGCAATAGGAGTCTTTGTGAATGTTTTACCCATTAAAGATGGTGTTTTCTGTGCTGCAGAAAATTTCAATTGTGGAATGCTTTGTGAAATCAGGATCAATTAAAGAAACGTTAAAATTATCCATAAATAAACATACTTGTTAAACGTTGTGTTTAGAATCTGGTAATAAAATTTCGTGAAACTGGTTCTATTGAAAACTTGAAGGAGCAGAGGCCAAACTTAGTGCAGAAACCCGAAGTTTTTCGGGATATTCAGCATCAGATTACAAATAGTCCAAGAAAGGTAAGTGGGAGAAATTGGCAACAAGTTGGTGTATCCGGAAGGAGTTGTCAGCGAGTATTGAAATCTCTTAATCTGAAACCATACAGTTTAACATACATGTGTACAGGAGTTAAAGCAGTCCGATTAAGCTAAACGCCTTCATTACTCTTCTTATTTGGTGATTATGATTGCTGAACAACTTTAGGACCATGCCTGTACTTTATCCTAGACAAAACGGGGTTTCATCTATCAGGATCTTTAAATTCCACAAACTTTATTAAAAACTAAATAGTTATTGTTTTTGTTAAAAAAAAAGTAAGCTTGTCCTGGCTAATTTTTAAAATGCGCTATCCTGTATATAGAAGAATAAGGTCGAAGGGCGAACTAGTGCCCTTCTGTACCCACGTGGTCTCGAGATCACCGCATGAAGCGTTAGAAGCGAGGCTGATCTACGGCGAGGATGTGGTCCACGCCGTTTATTGGATCCCAGCTGCATTTACTTAGGGACACATTTTTCTCGTCTCGCATCGCCTTTCAGCAAGCCTCCTGCCCTTCGGCATAGATCGAAGCTCTTCAAACATTCTACGCCAACTTTATCTCGGTTCCCCTGAAGGAATCGCTCCCCTTTTCCAAGATCACGCGAGTCGTGGAGGCTCTCGCCAGGCATTCCCAGCCACTAGCGCAGCGTCTATAAAATACCCTGACTCGGTTTGGCGTGCGGCGCTTCTGGATTATCCCGCCTAACACCGCGTACGAGCAAAGGACACGCTCACACGTCGTGATCGGAGACACGGGCAATTTGGATTTGAGGACAAAGGCTAGCTAAATCGACATCTGTGAACTCTGCCATAGTCAATCAGCTAGTACCTGACGAGCAATTCCATCTCCAAAGGCCAAACTACGTGTGCTACCTTATCCACCTCGTGAAGTAACCCAGCTTCCTAATCGCAGTAATCGTATCTTGACTGACCCTTCCCTTAAACGAACACGAAAGCAGTTGTAATCGTTGAAGCCTACAGATTATTCTATAATCTGGTCTAGCCAAATCGTTCCTTCCTTTGTGTGTGAGGCCCGGATTCAAATCCCCTCTGTACTCACCGACCTGAACCAAACAACTAATCCCATATTTACCCCTCCTGTATCCTGTGCCGACCTTTGATTTTGCATGTACGATCAGTCCCTTTAAACTCTGCATCTGTATATATTTAAACTTTATTTTATTAATTAGTAAAGGTATATTTGTCTTCTCGTCTTTTCTTGCAACCCTAAACGCTTAACAGCTACCTGTTAATCTTTGGCCAACTTTTTAAGGACTCCGCAATTTAAAAGTAAACAATCCCCACTGAATTCTTAACTCTTTTTCAGTTCACGAACCGGTTAGGTAGAATCTTAAACCAACTGCGACCAAAACGACCAAAAGATATATATATATATATATATATATATATATATATATATATATATATATATATATATATATATATATATATATATATATATATATATATAGAGAGAGAGAGAGAGAGAGAGAGAGAGAGAGTCCGGTCATTCCACGACACTGTTGAACGTACCGGAGATGGAGGATTTTTCGCTTGAAGAAATCGACCAAGAATTGCAGCTACTCACTGATTGCTTCGAGAATACTGATCAGGAAGCGATCACTAGAAGTAAATTTAAAACATTACCTGATCGAGAACGAACCTCAGAACTGAAAAGCATTATTAGACTAGCACTGACGTCTATACAAAACAATTAATTCTGACCAAATACCAAGAAATATTTAAGGAAAATCTAAAGAGTAACAAAACAACTTAAGGATTTATAATTATACAACCGAGTGAAAAATGGAATAATCCCATTTTATAGTATATACTTATAAGAGACCCCAATGAAGGTTGGCAGATGGTTTGCAGATTTAAAACTAAACCAATATGAATGACTCCAAAAATCGTTAACTAACAAGGGAAATATTGTGAACCCTCCAGAAGAAATGGAAGAAATATTTCGGACACAATGGATTATCGTATTTGATGTACCACCAGAGAAGAATTCTATCTTTAGTAACGAATTTGAGACCAAAGAATAATAGAGTTAAATGCCAAGATATTAAGCCCTATTCCTTATCAATTTACTTCAAATGAAATAACCATGAAAGGATGAAGCGCCAAGATGGCTATGCTAGAAATTATAGCACGAGTAAAAACATTATTTTAAATGCTTTTTTGAATCGCAGTAATTTCTGCGATTCTAGGAAAACCACCGAATAACCCTGCCAATTTTCGACCTATATCCGTTATAAAATTTAGAGGTAACATTTTGGAGAAAATAATCTCGAACTGAGTTGAATAATGCTTAGATGCAAACAGAATGAATAATGAACGACCATAGCATAAAATTTTCGAAGAAAGAAAGCTAAAGAAAATATGTAGATGAAATAACGGTAGATTCTCTCAGGCGTTTTGTTGTAACTGTAATTACCAGACATTAATCCATCGTGTGCGATTCGGAGGACTTGGGGAAAATGTGACCAGGAGAGCCACAACGAGAGAGTGGGGGTTTTACCCTCAGCCAAACTGGAGTGATATAGGAGTCCGTCGCTAATGAGGTAGGCGACTTCCCTTTGACCACGGGCAAATCGACGTTCGTCACTTCTCGCTTTTTCCCACAAGGACTGAAGAGTGGCACATTCCTTTTGAGCGCTTGCAAAAGTCTCGTTTTGAAGGGCTACAAACTCTGGGGCATAAGAGGGTTCTAAAGAAACGGGGAGAACAGTATTCTTTAGCGCTTGAGCCCTCGTGGTGACGGGCTGAGCGACGGGGTTAGGGGAGAGCCACGAGCTCTAACTGATCAACACGGCTCAGAATTTAATGTGGGCTACTATCACTTTGCCCAAACCAGTGAAGTATTCGCATTCAAGATAGCAGCGGACCACGTGGAACCGATTTGTACGTCCTAAGTAGTCATGGACTACTGCGAATTTATTAGGGTCGGGGGCCACTAGAGGGAGCAACGTTTCAAGGAGAACGAAGCAAGTACATCCGTTGTCTATCACAAGGGTTCACACTCAGCAACCATAAATACTTCCATTTTCGAACTCAAGCCCACCGAGGGAGCTTTTATTGAAAAGGAAATTAACTTGTTAACTTGGAGGACTGCTTGTTGGGGGAGTTGCTGGTGTTTGAGGTAGATTCGATGACTAGGAGCAGAACGAAATTGGTAGTTTTGGGAACAGTGACTCCTTACATGGCCGGGAACTCCGCAAGAAAAACAAATTATGGGCCTACGAGGGTAATCCGTCGCTAGGGATCACTTCGAAAATTTTCTCAAAGTGAGTTGAGTAGGCACTGAAGTCCTCGCCGTCCTTAAAAACTGCCAACTTTACCAAAAGGGTTTGGAGGGATTCATTTCCCGAGCTAACAAAAATGGTTTCCAAATCATTCCTGTGAAGCTCAGGCTCATGCTGACGAATTTTTTCGCTTTCTTCAGTTTCTTTCTGTTCTTTTTTTCTTTTCTCTCACAAAAGGGGGAACAAATTACTTATGGTGGTTAAGAGGAATTAAATTATGATTAACAAGGTAATCTGCGGATGATCATACACGATTGCTTTACCTTGAAGCGCGGGCGAATTGGATGGGGAGAGGAAAACAACGGTGCAGGTCTTCAAGATGATACTTCGGGGAGTCCTGACTCGGAGGACGTAAGAAGGGTTTGGATTACTTCGTGATGAAGAATGAGATTTTCTCTGCTCCAGAGAGACGTAGTCTCAACTTAAAACGATTCTGCTCATTGGCAGGGAGTCTCATTCTCGAAAGAAGGGAATCTCGAAGGGGTGGTGAAGATGAGAGGGCCTCACAATTCTTCGGGAAGAAGGGGGCTCGATAGCTTTCCTCTGAAAAGGGGCCAAAGCTAAACGAAAGTTAATCTGTTGACGAGATTTTCGACGACGTACAACGAAGAGTTACAGGAAACAAATGGCAGTCCGGACTGAGTGAATGGCGGACTTTAAATCTCCTCGAGAGATGGTGAGCTTTGGTTTAAATACTCGGAAGGCTGCTCTGCTATACGCTTCAGGGCCTTCTGATCCCCAAGGTATTCTTAGCACCAGTTTAAGCAAACCCAATTCATGATAACGCGTCGTTCCAGACGATCAAACTTGCTTCGCGATATGGGGGTAGTATTAATATGGCCACGCACGGCGTTATCGCAGGGGAGTGAGGGGGGAACAATCGGCGTTTGAAAACAAACACAGCTGAGGACGGGTGATTAAGCGAGTGATAGATACTTCCTCAACTTTCTAAAATTCTTACGCTGGCTTATCTGGTCGTGAAAGAATAGAGGGTTATCGCCAAGGGATTCCTCTCACGGTGCTGTTCGAGGGCATTCCCTCACACTCTCCATAACATAACCATTAAAATGGAAAATGACGAAGTAGTGGAAACACCCGACAAGATTAAATATGAATTTTGATCTCACTGGGCACTGATCATTTCCATCTATCTGGAAGAAAATAAAGTATTTGACCTTTATTTTGATAATGAAATCTTTGCTATATTAATGAAAGCATTCAGAAGAAATTGCTTTTGAATAACCTTTCCACCAAATGACTTATAGAAAGATGGGAGTCCAACTATTTTGGCAATTCAACTCAGTGAGCCTATTAAGTCATTTCAAGACACCCCATGGGACTAGAGGCCTGACTAGAGCCAAATTCATTAATACACCTAATAACCTTCAACAAGGCTTATTGAACATCTTTATTGAATCCCAATTTTGGTTACTACCGGCATGACTCTGAAATATAAATTAAATTACATTCCTTCCAAGAGAAGAAATTCTCCTGACAGACAAGTAAATTTCACTTCAATATACTTCCTTGAATTGAATGGAATTTGACGCCTAAAGCCTACGAGAGGTCCGAATGTCTTTTGATAGAGTTTGGAGAGGGAAATAATAATACTAAATTCTTAGCCATGGATTTAACATGGATTTAACGCCTAAAGCCTGCGAGAGGTCCGAATGTCTTTTGATAGAGTTTGGAGAGAAGAATAACAATACAAAATTCTTAGGCATGGATTTAACGCCTGAATCCTGCGAGAGGTCTGAATGTCTTTTGATAGAGTTTAGAGAGAAGAATAACATTACAAAATTCTTAGGCATGGATTTAACGCCTAAAGCCTGCGAGAGGTCTGAATGTCTTTTGATAGAGTTTGGAGAGGAGAATAACAATACAAAATCCTTAGGCATGGATTTAAGGCCTAAAGCCTGCGAGAGGTCTGAATGTCTTTTGATAGAGTTTGGAGAGATAATAACAATACAAAATTCTTAGGCATGGATTTAGCATGTATTTAACGCCTAGAACCTGCGAGAGATCTGAATGTTTTTTGATAGAGTTTAGAGAGAAGAATAACAATACAAAATTCTTGGGCATGGATTTAACGCCTGAAGCCTGCGAGAGGTCTGAATGTCTTTTGATAGAGTTTAGAGAGAATAATAACAATACAAAAATTTTAGGCATGGATTTAACGCCTAAGGCCTGCGAGAAGTCTGAATGTCTTTTGATAGAGTTTGGAGAGGAGAATAACAATACAAAATCCTTAGGCATGGATTTAACGCCTAAAGCCTGCTAGAGGTCTGAATGTCTTTTGATAGAGTTTAGAGAGGAGAATAACAATACAAAATCCTTAGGTATGGATTTAACACCTAAAGCTTGCGAGAGGTATGAATGTCTTTTGATAGAGTTTAGAGAGAAGAATAACAATACAAAATTCTTAGGCATGGATTTAACGCCTAGAGCCTGCGAGAGGTCTGAATGTCTTTTGATAGAGTTTAGAGAGAAGAATAAAAATACAAAATTCTTAGGCATGGATTTAACGCCTAGAGCCTGCGAGAGGTCTGAATGTCTTTTGATAGAGTTTGGAGAGAAGAATAACAATACAGAATTCTTAGGCATGGACTTAATGCCTAAAGCCTGCGAGAGGTCTGAATGTCTTTTAATAGAGTTTGGAGAGGAGAATAACAATACAAAATTCTTAGGCATGGATTTAACACCAGCCTTGAAACAAATTGAGTAAGATTACATCATGGACCGGCCTAAAATTTAAACTAAGAGCAAGCGTCTTTTGACAAGATGCCTGAATATATTTCTTTATTTAAATTTTTCATTAGCCTACCAACCTCCATTACTAAAGAAACTGTATAAATGCAGTTAACCGATGACATTTATCAGGTAATTAGCTCACCTTATTAGAGAGAAGATGATATGGAACGTAGTACAGCCGTGAAGATAGAAAACAATAGCCAGTTTGAAAGAAAGTGCATACAAAAACTAAACGAATGAGGTGAAAATTAAGATCCTAGTACTCAATAGAGACAGGCTAGCTTATGTACGAGTGTAAGACAAAATCTATCGGCACAGCATAG
This sequence comes from Ceratothoa steindachneri, assembly GCA_963969495.1. Classification (NCBI taxonomy): domain Eukaryota; kingdom Metazoa; phylum Arthropoda; class Malacostraca; order Isopoda; family Cymothoidae; genus Ceratothoa; species Ceratothoa steindachneri. Next base: position 38,518,055 of record OZ018318.1, read on the forward strand.
GAAAGACTATTTCGACATGCCTATTAGGTCAAAGGCCTTGTTAAATATCTCACGAAGATAACTACGATTGTAGCTTACGATTGCGTACTATCTGCGCGAGCAAGGTGTGTTAGAAATTTCTATTTCAACTTGAACCCAAATTATTTGCAGAATAGTCTCATCGTGCAAGATTACAACCGAGGGGAAAGAAAAAAAAATCCCCAGTAGAAGGAAAAACATCGCTCGAGAAATGCTTCCGATTTATACCCACAAAATACACTAAAACCCGTTTTTTACCTCCGTGATGCGTCTACACTACTAAGCTCATAACGGCAATGATACTAATTAAGACGCATTCAAAGCATTGAATACCGTTCACCACGTAGCGATTAAAGAATCAGAAAAATCAATAAACAACCCCCCCCAAAAAAATATATAAATAAAATACTTTCGACATACCTTTTCATCAGGAATCTTTCCTTTCCTTTTTAGTTTTTCATACATATCCACTTTCTCTTAATCTGTAACGCTTTGTCACTTACTGCATTCTTATTTATAAAGTCCAATAGCTGAGTGTCGTAGAATAGGCTCTCGACGATATACCATATATAAATATTCGTTGAGGGAATTATTCTAATATTTCGAGTGCTTAGTAATCTGATTGACCAAAGTTATTTATCTTCAATATGCTTAAAAAGTGAGACTGAGCTCAAGGATAAAAATATGGCTATCATTAATAAAATAAAGTTTTATTAATTAAACTATCAACAACACACAAAAAGAAAATGTTTACATAAACATGGAATGGAAAGGGTCGTGGGAATATCTGACTAATCCGAGGATTAAGATTTGGAGAGATTTAAAAAGGTAAACAAATAAAAATTAAAGGGAGGGATGGTTCGCTAAACCATTTAAAGCACAGGGTAGCGTTGATAAAAAGGTTAGATAATTTAAGGTAATGTTCAGCTTATGTAATTACAAAGTTGTTGTGCAGAGGAAGACGATGCGAAGGAATCTTCGGTCCACTGGTGATTACCAGCAGAAGGGTTCTTTGGGGGGTTGTCCTTAGCGAAGGGGAAGGATTGTCTTCGAAGAATGAGAGCAAAGTGTGGCTCGGAGGTACAAGCGATCTTTGTGACAGCAAATCAGGGATGTTCTAGATGAACAATGGAGGTTATCGTTGAAAACAATCGTTCTCTTGAAGAACGTTAAAAAGGGGGGAATTAAATTATTCTGAGGTGATGTCTTGTCAATGAGAACCGTTTCTTGACGAACAGGCTTGAAGAACAATGGCTGTTTTAACGTTGTTCTCTTTCTGAACAACTGCGGAGGTGAGAAACGTCTCTTATCAACGGGCTCGAAAAACAATGGCTGTTCTAACGTTGTTCTCTTTCTAAACAACAGGGCGGAAGGGTGAGAACCGTTTCTTGTCAACGGGCTCAAAAAACAATGGCTGTTCTAACGTTATTCTCTTTCTGAACAACAGGGAGGGAGGGTGAGAACCGTTTCTTGTCAACGGGCTCAAAGAACAATGGCTGTTCTAACGTTGTTCTCTTTCTGAACAACAAGGGGGGATGGTGAGAACCGTTTTTTGTCAACGCGCTCAAAGAACCTTGGCACTCAAGGGATATTGTCCTCTTCTGGACAATAATGGTGGATCTCGAGGTGCACAAGGGAGACCGGATCGGCGTGATGCCTTGCGAAGATAATCTGGATCTGATCTGATCTCATTGAGGAATGCTATTGTATAAGTACCCGGAGCCGTCTCCATTGCGTAGGGGATAATTGAGTGGGGGACTTCGGGGGAATGCCCCGGTCGCGCCAGGAATAATACCTTATCTGCCCATAAGCCTAACTTAATCTGGCGAGATCGACGTATGGAGGCAAAACGGGGAAAAGAACCTCCTTGATTAAATATTTGCTAAGGTGGGCGATAACGCGCTCTGCTTTCTCTCGCAGATGCACGTGGGTAGCTATGTGTTTCTAAACATGTGATAGTGGCTGAGTTTAAGCGGCCTCAGATCGTTCTATCACACCCCTTCATTCCAAGGGAAGTTTTCACTTCGAAAAAAAAGAGAGAAGGGACAATTATAGAGCTCCGTTGTAAAGATCTCGCTTTCTTGCACCGACCGTACCTTCATGCACTTAGCTAGTATCACCTCAATACATATGATTATGTTGATCTTTTGATTATAGGGGAAACTAACCTTTAATCAAACTCAACCATAAAAGAGACATGGAACAATGAAATAATATAAAATTACTACATATGGGACTAAATAATTTATACGTAATTCAATGGATACAAATATATACACATACGAAAAAAAAATAGACATTGAGCTACAAAATTCAGACATATACATTGACTAATTATATTACAAGAGAATCTAATTTAAGTCGTACAAGAATGTATATACATACATGGAGATCCTAATCCTACGAATTTCAAATTAATCTACACTATTTGGTAACGCATTCCTACTGAGTGCGTCAGCGACCTGATTATCGGAACCTTTTATATAATTTATCTTAAATTGGTACTCTTGCAAGAGTAGACTCCAGCGCATAATTCGGCCGTTGGAGTGTCATACATTCCGAATATAAGCCAACGGGCGGTGGTCAGTTCCTATCTGAAATTCTTTTCCTATCAAATACATTATAAATTTGTCAATAACCTATATAATCGCTTGAGCTTCCTTCTCTATAGTGGCATATCTCTTTTCGCGTGGTAATAACTGGCGACTAGCATATGCAACTGGATGACTCGTTCCGTCATCCTCATATTGAAGGAGTACCCTTCCAATGCCCTCGTTGTTCGCGTCGGTCTTAATCTCAAAGGATTTTTCCGGGTTGGGCAACTTCAAAATTAGGGCAGAAATGAGCTTACTCTTGAGCTGATTAAAATTCGAAACAGCGACATTATTCCAACGTAGTCGATCGGGGGAATTCTTTTTCAAAAGGGTGCTGAGGGGCGCCAAAATTGCAGCGAAATTCGGGACAAATCGCCAATGGTAAAAGCTGATCCTAGAAATAATCTTAATTGCTTCTTAGTATTCGGGAGGGGCATGTCGGCGATTGCCTTATTCTTGTCCTCCTGTGGACCTAACTGGCTTTGTCCTATTTTAAAACCTAAGTATTTTATGGTTTCGTGGGCAAAATGGCATTTGCTGGGGCCAATGGTGAGGCCATTTTCGCGCAGTCGCTCGAAGAGAGCTAATAGGGTGGTTAAATGATGACTCCATTTACGAGTAGCGACGTAGACGTTATCAAAGTAAATGGATGCATTCGGAAGTCCATCTAATAACCTTCTCATGAGACGGTTATAGTTACTACAAGCGGTCACGAGGCCAAAAGAAAGGCGCTTAAACTGAATTGAGCCTTTCTTAGTTGCAAAGGTGGTATATGCTTTCACATCGGGCTGGAGGGGAATTTGGTAATACGCCTTGCACAAATTAAGTATTGAGATGAACTTGGCGTCTTCAAAAAGGTGGAGGTTTTGGTGTACCAACAGGATGGGCTCGGCGTCGAACACAGTTAGCGAATTTAACTTCCGGAAGTCGATGCACATCCGATAAGAACCATCAGGTTTCTTGACCATGAAGATTGGGGAACAATAACTGGAGGTGAAAGGTTCTATTATATCTTACTTAATCAAATTATCGAATTCGGCGTTAAAAGCTTGGCGTAAATGAATCGGCATGGGATAGGGTTTGGAACGGACAGGTTCTGAAGGTCGTTAATTTAATATCATGCTCGAAACTAGTAGCGCATCCAGGCTTCTCTAAAATAACGTCGTCGAACTGACATAATAGTTCTTCTAGCTGACTCTTTGGATGTGGTGTCAGCTGCGCGTCGATATCCAGGTCAGAGGGTTCAAAAGACTCGCCTGGCAGGGAAGGAAGAGGGTTATCGGCATCAGGTTGGATGCACACTGGCTGTATGACATTAAGGGACTCCGTGGGGTAATCCTCTTCAAGCGTCGATGTTTCCTCCAGTGCTACGAACGTATCTCCATATGCGCGTCGGTGGTACTTTTTCAATAAGTTCACATGGTAGAGCTTATCGCCTGCTGGGGTAACAATGAGGTAATCTACCAGTCCTCGTACCTCGCGGACCGAATACGGTCCTTTTCATTGGCTCAGTAATTTATTACTGGCTGTGGGAAGGAGCAGTAGTACTTCATCACCGGGCTTAAATTTCTGATCTTCGGACCTAAAATCCTGGTTAAGGATCTCCGACAATTCGGAGGGTATCATGGTTCTGAGGGGAACGGGCTCCTGGGATTCCTTCTTAGCTCTGCCTCGAAGGAAGGGTGTTCTGGGACACAGGGTCGGAACTTACTTGAGGGCTCTGTTCTATTAGTACGGAACAAAATTGTATGGGTACTGAAATGACTTCAGCCCAGCCATCATGATACTGACACTGCAGGTAACATCTAACGACGGGGAATTGGTTCGCCCGCCCAAGGTAGTAATGTACCGCCGCAAATTTTTAGTGGTTAGGGTCCCCTGGGGGAAGTAGCTCGTCGGACACGATAACACACGTGCACCCTGTGTCCCTGACGAGAGTAGATACACAGCAGCCGTTCACGCTGCACTCCTCAAATTTCAAAGTCCCCGGGGAACTTTTATCCAAAATCAAATTTACCTGGTGGCCTGACGGCGAGGGAGAATTTGATGTTTGGGTCTGCACCACCGGGGAAGCCTGGGTGGCATTAATCTGGTGAACTTGGTGGGCTGGTCTGCTTTTAAGCCTAGAATTTTAGGGGCAATTCCAGCTCATGTGATTTTCTATACCGCAGGTGAAGCATATGATTGTTCGCTTCGGGAAGAGTGATGGAGGAGAAATCTTATTAGGAGGTTTGGTGTCCCGTTGTTGGTTTTTGGGAAGAAGTTTTGGGGTTTTACGCGGCCCGGAAACTTCGTCAGCTTTCCTGGGAAGAGGCGCGGATCCTTCTTTCTTTCTTGGTAGGGAAATTGGTGAGAAGTTCGATTCCCCTTGGGGTATAAATTATGGCTTGCGGCATAGACATCCGCTTCTTCAGTATACCTTTTAAAAGGTCTGGCACCGACGATCTTTGACGAACGCGCGGATCTCAGTCGGGTGAGACGCCAAAAATTGATCCCGCAACACGAAGTCTGTTAAGAACTCGTAGTTAGGATCAACCTTTGAGGATTCTAACCAGAATTTAAAATTGCTCTGAAGAATGTATCCGAATTGACGAAACGTCTGTCCGGGTTTAATACGACCTCCTCGAAATTCTTGTCGGTAGAAATCGGGAGTCATATTATGAGCGGCCAATAACTCAATTGTACATTCAGATGGTAACGATACAAAAATGTCACGCAATTTACAATTTAAAAGTGGAAGTAATCTTACTACACCTTCAGCCTCCAGATCCAGGTTATTGATCTCAAGGATCTTTTCGAAGTGGGCTAAAAATGCTCCGAAATCCTCGCCATCCCGGAAATTGGGGAGCCTAAGTGGGAAATTGGGCGGGGCTTCTTAATTTGAACTGACTGATTGTATTTTGACCTGTACTTTAGCCATTTTAAGCTTATCGTGAAGCTCAGCTTCTCTCTTTCTTCTCGTTGGATTTCTCTTTCTCTTTCTTCTCGTTGGATTTCTCTTAACTTTTCGCTTTCCGTTCATTGTCCCTCTTTAACGTACTCAATCAATTCTCTTCCGGAAAGTCCCAAGGATTCTCCTTGCGCTTTGAAGATTTCAAATTGAGTCATATTTGCACTTGGGGGCGCAATAGTCCCCAACTAAATTCCTTGCAATAAGAATTATGCCTTCTAGAGAGTTAGCCTACCTAAATATGGGCACTGACCTATTCATAATTGATTTCTCGACCTCGATAACCAATGACTAAAATAACACCAAAAAACACAAACAAATAATTATAACAGTTCCTTGCGCTACTCCAGCTTCTTAAGTTTCAAAAAAGGGAAGGATAGCAATCGTTAAAACAAAAGGGAACTACTATACTCTATTCTTATAACGAATGAGACTATGCTTCACTCGACTGAGCCAAGTGTTTGCAAAGATATAGCGTTAAACCATTACACACTTGATTCTAAATTTAAATAGTATATATAGATATATGTCGTAGAATAGGCTCTCTACGATATACCATATATAAATATTCGTTGAGGGAATTATTCTAATATTTCGAGTGCGTGGTAATCTGATTGCCTGAGGTTATTTATCTTTAATATGCTAAAGAAGTGGAACTGAGCTCAAGGATAATAATATGGCTATCATTAATAAAATAGTGTTTTATTAATTAAACTATCAACAACACACAAAAAGAAAATGTTTACATAAACGGAGAATGGAAAAGGTCGTGGGAATAACTGACTAATCCGAGGATTAAGATTTGATGAGATTTAAAAAGGTAAACAAATAAAAATTAAAGCGGGGGGTCACTAAACCATTTAAAGCACAGGGTAGCGTTGATAAAAAGGTTAGATAATTAAAGGTAATGCTCAGCTTATGAAATTAAAAAGTTGTTGTGCAGAGAAAGACGATGCGAAGGAATCTTCAGTCCACTGGTGATTACCAGCAGAAGGGTTCTTTGGGGGGTTGTCCTTAGCGAAGGGTAAGGACTGTCTTCGAAGAATGAGAGCAAAGTGGGGCTCGGAGGTACAAGCGATATTTGTGACAGCAAATCGGGGATGTTTTAGATGAAAAATGGAGGTTATCGTTGAAACCAATCGTTCTCTTGAAGAACGTTAAAAAGGGGGAAATTAAATTATCCTGACGTGATGTCTTGGGAATGAGAACCGTTTCTTGACGAACGGGCTTGAAAAACAACAGGAAGGGGTGAGAACCGTCTCTTGTCAACGGGCTCACAAAACAATGGCTGTTCTAACGTTGTTCTCTTTCTGAACAACAGGTGGGGAGGGTGAGAACCGTTTCTTGTCAATTGGCTCAAAGAATCATGGCTGTTCTAACGTTGTCTCTTTCTGAACAACAAAGGGGATGGTGAGAACCGTTTTTTGTCAACGGGCTCAAAGAACCTTGGCAATCAAGGGATATTGTCCTCTTCTGGGCAATATTGGTGGATCTCGAGGTGCACAAGGGAGACCGGATCGGCGTGATGCCTCGCGAAGATAATCTGGATCTGATCTGATCTCATTGGGGAATGCTATTGTATAAGTACCCGGAGCCGTCTCCATTGCGTAGGGGATAATTAAGTGGGGGACTGCGGGGGAATGCCCCGGTCGCGCCTGGGAAAATACCTTATCTGCCCATAAGCCTAACTCAATCTGGCGAGATTGACGTATAGAGGCGAAACGGGGGAAAGAACCTACTTGATTAAATATTTGCTAAGGTGTGCGATAAGGCACTCTGCTTCCTCTCGCAGATGCACGTGGGTATCCATGTGTTTCTAAACATGTGATAGCGGCTAAATTTAAGTGTCCTCAGACCGTTCTATCACAATGAGCAAACGGATTCTTGTGGAATAAAGGCAGAAAAGGGAAAGGGGAAAGGGGAAAGGGGAAAGGAAATGGGTCGGACAAGTTAAATTTCAGGTTTATTTGCTTGACAAAAATGTTTTGAAGAAAGAGACTGGGGTGCGTTTTCTTCAAACTGATTAAATTTATGGAATTTGCAAACTTACTTAAGAGCAATGCACTTTCACAAATCCTGACGAAATGGAGACATAGGAATTACTCTTCTTCAAGATTTCTCAAGAGGAATGACAATTTTCTAAATCCTGAGAAAGTGGCAACATAGGACTCATTCCTTGTTAGGACTTCTTAGGAGGAATGAGGATTATCCACATCATCAAGAAGTTGTGAGTAAGGGTTGGTTCTTCCTCAGGATTTCCTAAGACTGTAACTTTGATCAAGGATTGCAAAGTGATTTGAATGCCATTGAAACACGGGAAGGAGTCTTGAATTAGGAAGAAGGGAGTTAGATGCAACCATTACTCAAGCGAGTTCCGTTTGGTTAATGAGTTTGTTTATCGCATTCTATCCTTTTTAATCGGACACGATTTATTCTGACCAAATATTGAAAGGCACATCAAGATCTGAATATCAATCGGGTAAAGTGTATTGGCATTACGCTCCTGACCTTGTATGAAGTAAAGGCCTAGACAGAGCGGTAGTTTTGTATTTTGAATGCCACCTTACACAGAGAACAAGGATCCCTTTGCAACCCAAGGAAGTGCCACCTGTGTTAATCGAAAGTTGGCATGAAAACACTGAAGGAAGGGTTCGGATGAATGATATGTATTCGCTGTGAGGAAGGATGGAAACCGCTGTTATAAATAGCTATACAGTCATGGCCAAATATTATGAGACTAATATATATTTTTATTATTTTCACTCGTTTTAAAAGTTACGAGGGAGGAATAATTATTCTAATATTTAAATTATTGCAGGTTTATTAACAAGTAACCTTTTCTAAAATAATAAAACAAAATAGAGCATTCCTTTGTTGAGTCTAAAAGCGCCTTCTGCTCCTGTTAATATAGGAAATGAGAATTCTGTATCTGGAGCTTTGCTATTCGATCAGAGGGGTTAAATGATGACAAGTGTTGGTTGAATGAATGATGTTTTATAATGATAATCTATTTCCTAATAAGTTTTTGCATACAAAAATCTTTTAATCTTTTGCAATCCCCAAATTGTTTTTCTTCTAAAGAAGAGCTTGCGACCATTGATGTTCTGCACTAAAGTATCCTAAAATGCAAGGGGATGTATGATAGGAGTATTTCATCATGATGCACTAATTTGGGATCAATAATGACTAAAAAAAAGAGTGATTACACTATTGAGAAGCAGTCTTACTGACATCCAAGAGCTTCAAATGAACGGCAAGATTGCCTCCTGTTGAGGTTCCAGCTCAATGATCTGATTGCCCTCAGTGACAACTTGCTTACGATTAGAAAGAAGCATTTATGAAAGCTTCAGCGAGCACAGTATGGCAGAGAATATTCCAAAATATTTAGGATCAAGAAGATCTAGGAAGAAGCCACATCTTGTTAAAAACTTCACAGATAAGTTCTTTCTTGTAGGAAATATAAAGAATGGACTGGTGAAGACTGAAGCCAAATGATATTCTGTGATGAATCTTCTTTCCGCCTGCTTAGAGTTTCTGCAAGATCACTCGTTAATTTTATTGAAACGCCCACAAGAAATATATAAAAACAAGTAAAAAAGTTAGAAGTATACAGATTTTCTCGATTTCCTTTTGTAAAGTTAATAAGTTTCTCGTACAAGCCCCCAAATGTAGTCTTCCATCATCTTTTCATTGTAAACTCCTTAGTATCTATGTTCTGAATTCAGTATATCTTGATGGAAGCGATCCCCTTGCTCCTCTGATTATTTTCCTATATTCTCTCTCAATTTGTCAAAACAGGCAGCAAGGATGTGCACGTCAAGTGACAACCTTCAGATTATTTAGCCCTAGCTTTTCACTAAGTTTTCAATCAATTCCACATAATTCTCAGCTTGTCGTTGCTCCAAAAGCCATGTCACACCGAAATAAAATTCTTCTAGGCATCTTAAATCTATTTATTAAACTTTTCAACGAATTAAGTACTCTATGATTTTCCTTATTTGCTGTCCAACAAAGACACTGGCTTTCAAGTTTGGCTCAGAAAACTTTGGTAAGAAATAAGACCTAGTTTTACACACATACACTTTAGTTACACGAATGGGCAGTGTTGCTTCGGCTATCGTAGTGAGAGGATGTGTTGTGTGTGTTCGGTTCCTGCGTTACACTCCTGCTATATCGCGTTGTCAAATTTAGCCATTATAGTAGTGGTGTTGGAACGATTTATGTCTCAATTAATTTGTAAATGAAATAAGACTGTACAAAAGTATATAACAGGATATATACAAACTAAGTTTAAAACATGAATTGGTGAGGATGTATAAATAGCTCAGACAACGTTTTTTATATCTGTGTAAGATATACTCCAAGCAACCAGCAAAAGAATTTAGCTAAAAGAGTGAAACCTGCATAAAATTATTATTTTGGTTGTAAAGTTTGTGACCAAAACAAGCCCTAGGCACCTCACAAATCTTGTACTCTGTGTTATACTGGGCTCACACAGTTGTTAAAAGTCAAATGGAAGGGTATGCCTTTTGCTGTACCAATGGTGTTGCGTGAGTCAACAAATCATGTTTTTGATTGCTACTTTTGTATAAGAAATATTGAAGGATACTCAAATAAAAACAAGATAAATATTGTATATCCAGATTATAAGTCAGCTATAAAACCAGTCCCCCAAAATATAGAGATGCCAATCCCAATTCCTCCATCAGCTAGTTCAGTTAAAGATGAGGATAACAATGACGATGAAATGTTTGAGGATGATTCTAAGGAAAAGAAGAAGCAGTTGATAAATCAAGAAAGATTGAATGATTTGGTAAGGGATTAGTCATTGTCAAAGGAGAACGCAGAACTGTTGGGCTCTAGACTACAGCAATTGAATCTTCTAGAGGACGGTGCCCAAATATCTACTTTCTGTAAACGCCACGATGCCTTAAATGCCTTCTATATAGAAGAAGATGGTGCTTGTTTTTGTACTCATGTTAATCACCTCATGAATTAGCTAGAAAACGAGCATTTACCTGAAGAATAGAGCCCATTCATCGATGCAAGCACTGCTAGCCTCAACGCTGTGTTGCTACACAATGGTAACAGAAACCTTCAATTTCTGTTGCACTTACTGTTGGAATGATAGAGACATATGCCTCAATGAAATTTATTTTGGATGGTGTTGATTGCTCGCATTATAAGTGGAATATATGTGGTGATCTAAAGGTAATTTCTTCACTTCTTGGACTGTAGCTAGGATATACAAAGAATATGTGCTTCCTATGCCTATGCAACATCCGTGACGAGAGATCATTATTTCGTCAAAAAGTGGCCCGAAAGAGAAGAACACATAGTTAGCCGATACAATGTGAAGCACATGCCTTTGGTACATCTACAGAATATCTACCTTCCATCAGTTTATATCGAACTTGGCCTTATCACTAATTTTGTTAAAACAATGTCCAAAGATTCTGGTGGATTCCAATATCTCAAAAAGATATTTGGGGCAAAGAAAACCAATACTAAACTAAAAGCTGGCATTTTTGTAGGGCCCGAGATCCGAGATTTGATATGTGAGAGGGAGTTAAGAAATAAACTAACTCCGCTTGAGTTGGCTTAGGGGATTCATTTGTCAATGTATTGCAGAACTTCCTTGGTAATCATAGGGCTGAAAACTATGAAGAACTAGTAAACAACATGCTAAAGACCTACCAGTGAATGGGGTGTTCAATGTCTCTTAGGTGCAATTCTTGCATTTACTTCTAGATTTCTTTCCATCTAATATGGTTGATATTAATGAGGAACATGGATAAAGGCTCCACCGAGATATCGCAATGATGGAAAGCAGGTATTAAGGCCGCTCCAACGAAAACATGATGGGTGGCTACTGCTTGTTCTTACAAAGGAAGGATTCTATATCCATGTACAAGTGCAAGAACAAGTCTCAAACATTTTTTAAGATATTTATAGTTAGGTGAGTACTACCTCTTTTATATGTAATACATATCTTGTCTGGTTCGGCAAAAGGACATACATAATGCCAAATAGGGTGCCCCGATTCCAAACCTTTGCCCAGAAACGTCTCATTCTTCTCAAACTCGTAATAATTATATCATTAATTGATCCAAGGTGACAAAGTGAGCCATATAGCCTAGTTTCATAACTCAGAAACCTTACGTGCTAGGACATATCTGAGCACATATTTTGAATCTGCGCACCAAAATTAGTTAAGTACAACAACATTTACTCAAGTAGCAGAGACAAAGTTAGAATTTGTGTGCTCGTGTATTGTATCAAATCACTGAGTCTTTATACTCATAATATTTACTTAGAAGTTTATAGCTCCTAGACAAGAATTGAAACTATTTGCATCTATATTCGTTAATTTGCGTTTTTCGAGAACTCTTTGGATTTCCCGCAACAACAAAAGAATATTCACATAAAAAGCAATAAATTTCTTCTAAAAACCAAGGGAAAAAATGATTCGAACTCTAGCTAGAACATCTCTTCTTAATGGTGTAGTCAATAATCCCCAACATATAAAACTACGTTTGAAAGAATACATCTTAAACACCCTCCAGATATTTATCTATTAATTACCAGTCCTATCCCCTTCCTTCTTATCCAATTTTATCTACTCTTTGAACTTAAAAGAGAGAGAAATAGAAAGAATAAGTAGTTCTCCAAGAAAGAGGATAGAAACTGAAAGACAGACAGAGAGGTTGAGAATCAGAAATTATTAAAGAGAGAAAGAAATATAGAGATAGTGATGGAGAAAAGTAGGCACAATGAGAGAGAATGTTAGACAGAGTATGTGGGAGAGATAATTACAGAAATAGATTAAGAGAAATAGAAGATGAGATAGAGAATAAACGAAATAATGATAGATAAATGTAAGAGTAGGAAAGAGAATGTAAGCAAACAGAGAAACAAAGCGAAAAAGTAGAGAGAGAAAAACATGGGAATTTGAAAGAGATGGAGAGAAAGTGAAAGAGAGGTAGATAAGAAGAGAAAGAAGAAGCGAGAGAAAATAAAATAGAAAAGTGAGAGAGAAGGAGAGAAAGAATGAGAAAACCAAAGATAGATAAAATGAAGAGATAAAAAGAAAGAGAGAGAAGATTGGAGAAAGCGTGAGAGAGAGAGCATGGAAAAGCAAGAGAGAGTAAGAAAGAGAGTAAGAGAAAGAGAAAGAGAGAG